>CM068386.1:199005-799005 GCA_034770075.1 Aralia elata | reverse complement strand
ATACTTGTCAAAGTTATCTATTGTGTTTTTCATCTAAATAATTAGCTATACCTGGCAGCCAACAATTTAACTTTATGATTATATACTCAGAATTTGAATAGAAGTTCAGAGTCTTGTAAGCATGAATTTTGAAGTGATTCAAAATTTCACACTTATACTCTTATCATGTCTATTAGACACTTGATGCAGCACAAACTCAAAAATATTGCAGTCAATCATGACTTACGCCCAATTATATTTAGTTCTGCACTCCTGATAACAGCCAGACAATATACAAGTTCACGCTGCACAATGTAGGAAAAGATTAAGTTTTGTAGGAAAGAAAAAACATAAATATGACATTCTCACAACAAGGCAATAGTGGCAAGATCCTACCTGCGTGGAGATGACAATGATTGGATCATACACTGCAAGTTGGCCTCGACCATCCATAGTTAGGCTCAAGCTCGGAATTAAACTACTATTTGCGTCAGAACTGCCAAACATAAAGAGGAGAAAACCAATTAGATCTGAGGTATTAAGTTAAAAGAACTAAGTGCCACAATATGAAAGTTCACCTCATATCATAACAATACTCAAAAGGGATCCTTGGATCAGGTGGACGCCGCTTATCTTTTGCTTGTGCATTGAACTGCAGATGTACAAAATTGTGAGTTTAAAACTGGTGCTACTTAGGAAAAATGTAGATTGATCTTTACCATTTTGAGAACTTACACTCTCTGAAAGCCTTGTGTAGGACGGACCAACCAAATACGTGAAGGAGGTCCCAGAATCAAAAAGTGCTGTGAAGTCCGAGTCAACGAGAGTAGTACCAACGCGAATTTGAGTTACCGTAATATTGTAGGTTGGACTGCAACACAGTTCATGTTTTGTGATACAAATTTAGATTGGTAAATTAGAAGTCAACTAAATTAACAGATATTTTCATCAAAGTTAAAATTCACCACTTACTGCAGTTTGTCCACATTAAACGGGGTCTCTTCCTGGTCAGGGCTACCTTTATCTCCAAAACTAATTCTTCCAGTTCCGTCATGCCCAAAACACATTGAGAAAGAATTTGCTGTATAACCTTCCCTGGACAAAATGCTAGGAACTGATATCTTTTCCAAACCTAACCCAAACAAACCATCAGGAGCTGCAACATCTAGAAATGAACCGGTTTGCACCTGCCCGCAGCTGCATATTTAAAATTGTATACTTCTCTCAAATTCTCAATCAAGATGTGAAGGAGAGAAACACGATAAACAAAATTTGGGTTGCATTCAGTTAGGGTACTCAATTAGGATTTGACATAACGATAGCCCAAATATGATGGCTAACTCTGCAGAGACATATGGGCTACGTTTTACAACACTTTGGAACAGTCCAGAGGCTGTGACATAAACTAATACCTCCAGTGAACATACTGACGCTGCAAAGGCCAAAGTACTAAACCTAAATAAAATTTGTCTACTCACCCAAACGTGATGTACGTCTCAACTGTTTCTTGTTCTCTATCTTCAGTTTTCAAATGCAGAACATCCTCCACCAAAATCCCAGAAGTAGAAGTTTCAGATGAGACATAAGAAACTGAGTAAGGGCAATGGCTTAATGTTCCAGGGCAACTATTCTGCTGTGTGCACAGATTGTTGTTGCAGGAGACTGTTTTGCTTGTTGATGACCCTTTCGGATTGTATATGCTAAGCTCAAAATTCTGACACAATAAGCCAGATTAGTTATATATTCAGAGCAAGAGTTGCAATAAGCCTATAAGATAGAATTATATAAACAAAAAAATAATGCATAATGCTGCCTGGATATCGCTGAGTACATCACTTATTATCTAAGCTAATATGCAGGATTCGGTCTTTCCCAGCATCTCCATTCTCCTACTAGTGCTACATCTAATAAATTTCATATTGTAATTGTTATTTCTGAAGTAGCTCATGCTAAAGTCATCCAGCATTGTCAGAAAGCAAGAGGACTCTGATATGTTAAAAAACAGTCCACATACTTTATCTAAGTAGTGAAAAAATTAAATGCAGTATCCGCTGGAAGAACACATGATAGCAATTTGGTCGAGCCAGCTCCAATTAAATAGACAGAATTACTGATGATAAAAGATTCAATGAAATAGACAGAAATACCGACACACATAGAAGTGACAAATGACAAAATTCAGCCTCTCCATACTATTGATGATAAAAGTAAGCTAAAACTAAGGTAATGTAGATTGCAGTGTCTGATTTCCACAACCATCCTAGATCTGTCGTCTAATTTAAAACATATACCCTTTTTAAAAAAGTTCCTCTTAAGAAAACTATTATATGTTTGTATTCATTTATGAACAACTTGTATGGTTTACATAGTCAGAATTAGAATATCAAGATATGACAATCAGAGGCAACAAAAAGAGAGAGAACATACAGCGTTATCAGGGGTATCATCAATAGATGCACATTTGTTGCAATCACAAGGCACCCAAAAAAGATCACTCCCAGTATCAAGCGCCACCATAAACTTCATACCAGGTGTCCCCAACGAAACCACAGTGTAATGCAAACTACACAAATCTCCACAAAAACAGAAACCCATAAAAAGAAGGATAAATAAAACAAAATCCTTAATCAAGAAATGACATTTATTACAAATATTCATCCTTACAATCCCAAAGAACTGATCCGAAAAGTTGAGTTCCCGTCGGAGAAAGTGAGGGATCCATAGTCGGATTCCGAGAGTCTCCGGCCTCGGAGGAGTCGATCATGGTTGGCCAACTGAGAGTAGTACTCCATACTTCCCTTCACCGGCCAATTTCCGGCAGGGAAATATTTCCGGGAACTCTCGAGCCATTTCTTTACTGGCTCAGAGAAGCGGTGCTGCATTTCTGAGGTGAATATACGGGCATTGGAGCTCTGAATTCCCCAAACTGAGAGAAAAGTAAGCAAGAAAATGCAGAAAAAAGACATGGGTCTTTCTTTCTTTCTTTCTTTCTTTATTTTCAGGGGAATTTTGATGGGAAATTAAACCTAAGATCTTGGATGGGGAGAAAGAGAAGTGAGGTTAGGTAAATGACAGCGTAATGCAAAAGAAGAGAGAGAGAGAGAGAGAGTGTTTGGGGTTGCTTTGCTTGTGAAGAAAATTTTCACTTCACTCTTCTTTTGCGACAGTTGATCAAGAACACCGAACACACTTCTTTTTTACTGGTTTCATTTTCAGCTCCATTAATGTACTCCTTCATTTATAAACCAATCATTTTTTAAAGGAAATTTTATTTCTTACAATATTGTTCTTAAAATAATAAAAAAAAACATAGTACTGATAGCATGCTACTACTCCATTAATTAAAATAATAATATATTTAAAATTTCATATCACATTATAATTTGAAAAAATGAAAAACGTAGCTCTATTAATTTTGGAAAAGAATGAGTAATTTTTTATAGGATATATATAGATGATAACTTTTCAAGGTTGAATTTTGAAGACTAAATTTAATACGAATCTCATTAACTTTACATTTGAAAACTCAAACTGATCTTAAAAAGTTAAATTTGTTTAACAAAAATAACTCAATTTACTTTTTCTCAAGTCAAATTGTAAATTCTTAAAATTTAGAAAAGTGATGTAATATTTGATTTTAACTTATACAATAATTAACATTATAGACACTTAAAGTTGTTATTAATTTATGACACAATTTAAAATTTTATAAATTAATTAAGATCAAACTCATTTGAGTTTTATGTAATCTAAGAGAGGGAGAATTTTATAATGGTATGAAGTATTAGTAATCTTTTGTTAGAATTTTCGTCCTAGGACGTTGAATAAAATTTTTTAAAAAATAATAATTGTGTTGCCTGAATTAAATGGAAGTCTACTTTTATTCACTCCATATATAAACTGTACAAGATTATAACGAATTCATCTCTCAAAATAAGACGGGCCCAGAAATTAATCTGTATTAAATACTATGTACATGATAATATTTAATTTAAAATTATAATTTGAGAGAGAGAAGGAAATAATAACATCAAAATTCTTTTAAAAGAATTATGCATTCATTTCTTGTGAATGAATTGTTATCCCAAATGAGAGTTTTTTAATCTATTTATAAGATTACAAACATCCTTTTGAAAACACATCTTTTTAATTTGAAAAGATATCAACCAAACGCACCCTTTCTAAGAGTTACACCGGTTCAACTACTAGTGATCCAAATCGAACCATTGTTCCGGTTTAATGATACACCTGTTTAAACTAACAATCACACCGGTTCAAATTAGTGACCTAAGTTGACTGATTCAACGTTACATTTGTTCAAACTAATAATAACACTTTTATTATTGAACCAATATATATATATATATATATATATATATATATCTGTTAGCTATTAAAATAATATAATATATTTATTATATAACAACCGATAGTAAAAAATATCCAACACCTTTTTATATTTTTCTCAACCGCGCCAGCCAATACAAGTGAATACGAAAACTAAGCGCGTGTATGTATATATATATTGAATATCTTTTTCTCAACAATTTTTTGAGCCGTCTTCCAAACACTCCTCTTTGGTATCAAAGCAATCGTTACAGTCGCACCATAAGCGGGCAGCATCTGCATATGTGCAAATTATCTTCTCCTCCGTTATATGCTTTGAAATCTCATCATCATTAATATTAATCTCGGTTTTGCCAGTAGTTTTACCTGCATATAAAAAGAAGTTATAAAATTGCAACAATACTCTTCAAGGGAGCTCAGAAGTGCCCAAAAATGAGAGGGGGGGGGGGGGGTGGGGGATAAAACAAAATTAAAAAAAATACAAAGTAGTACAAAATATAAAAAGGGATAAACTGTATATTCTGTGCAAAATAAGATTGTTTTCATAGCCTAGCCATAGGAGGATGAACGTACAACTGGTAATCTGTAAATAAGGTTATAACATCCATGGATAGAGAGAAACTTACATTCAAGAACACCCAAGAGTGCAGTGAAGAGGATACAAAAGAGAGCCAATTGAGCCTTTTTTGCTGCTGCCATTGCCATAGATGAGTCCAGGGAAAAGATAAAAATTTATGATAGAAATGCAAGTTAGGAGAGCAGCGATATATTTATACATACCATGTAGCTCCCTTAATTAATTAGGTAACATATTATTTTCTTCATATCTTCACAATTTAATGTTCAAATTAAACTTTCAGATTTTCCATAATAAGTTACCCCACACTCCTAAATTTTAAAAGAAAAATTAATGTTATCACAAACTCAATAAATAGTCATAAATGAACGAATATCCTAATGATAGACATTCTTAATTTCCCACAAACTACACTTTTGTTGTTACATTATCTATATCTGTTTGTTGCATTAGGAGATGGTGAGTATAAAATAAATTTTAGGGTCACGTAAAAATAGAGAAAAAATCAGAGTAATTACAAATCAATCAAGAGATGAAGTCAAAGACAAGAGACATATAGGATCAAAAATTATTTACAAAAAGATACAATTTGACTCCATTTATATCATGGTATTTACACGACGTAATTACACACTAAATTTACTAGTTACTGCTACAAAAATAGCCTCAAAATGCAGGAATATGTTGTCATTTTGAGGAGGATGATCTGAATTCTTCCCCTCCCCCTCCTCCTCCTTTAATTTTTGAAGGAATGACTGATCTCGTGTCATGTCATGTCCTGTCGTATCGGAGAGCTAGGCAGAGGTAAAATCAAACTTATGGGAGAGTTTGGTTGGTGCTAATGGGGGGAAGGGCTCCGTCTGATGAATGAAGTGGACGTCGTGAACTAATGGATTGTCTGTTCTGCCCGGAGGAGACCCTGTGTAACATGTTGGTGAGCATCCGGAGCATATTGATTCGCGTCCCTCCGTTGTCTGAATTCATACATACATACATACATACATACATTCATATCACTCAAAAAATGATGATGTTCATCCAAAATATTTGTGATGTCTCAATATTAAACTTCTATGTTGTACAAATTTTGGGAGAAGAGAAAAGATAAACAAATCTTTAAAATTTGATAAATGATTACAGAAAAAGGATATTGCAAGTGGCCTAACACGTGAGTGAGTTTGGGAAGAGAAGAAAAATAAAAGAATTTAACATTTTGGAGAGAAAAGAGAGCGAAGGAAAGGAAATTTACTTTCTTTCTTTATATTTGTGAGTTTTGGAAGGAAATTTTAACTTAAAATACTATATTACTATTTTACCCTTATGATATTACATTTTAGAAATTATTCCGAGGGTAGTTTTGGTATTTTAGTTTACAAGTCAAGTATTTAGCAAATTTTCTTCCAAATCTTTCTAACTTTGAGACTTTTCTTTTCTCTCCTCTAAAAACTAAGGGCAGGTAAATTTATTCTCCACCCTAAATTTCCTTTCTTCGCCTTTCTTTTCTCTCCATTTTAAAACTCACAAACACAGTTCTCTGAGGTTTGTTTGGGAGGAAAAAGAAAAAGGAAAGGTGGGGATCAAGGGGAGACTTCAATCTCCATTTCTTTTCTACATTTTTTTTTACCTCCTAAAAATTACAATCAAGTGAACGCTTAAAAAGGCCCTCACATTTCTCTTCTTAATTTCATCCCTAATCTTCCTAGGCAAATGGACTGTAAGAACATATTTCGATAGTGATGCTGAAGTCTGGAAATCGAACCTTTTGGGCAATCATGTTGAGAATTCCACTTCTTTCATCAGGATTCAATTGGCTGTGTACAGCAAAAAATAAGTAAAAAGGGGAATATTAAAGAGAGGGGAAAAGAATTTATTCACCACATTTCATGTGCCAAGACAAAAACTTTTTTATCCTTGTCAAAATAACTAAACAGAGTAGATATGACCAGGAAGGTGATACGGTAAATAAAAAAGAACAGCAACTAGTATTGGAAAAAATAAACGAACCTGTGTTTGCTGCATCTGAGGGGCTTGAGAAATTCAGGAATGGCTGGTCCAAGTCGACGAGGCTTAGGGCAAACAGGGAGATTATGACCTCCAAACCCAAGCTTGGTAGTCTCCGAACCCGTATTGCTTTGTACTCCCAAATGATGCATGATCATCTCTCTCTTTCTCTCTCTCTCTCTATCTATTCCTTCTCCAAATGAAGAAGTAAATCAAGGCCACAAGTAAAGAACTTGACTGTTATCTCAACTCTTCCAATTTATTTATACCTCAAAAAGGTAAGTCAAGACAGTATCTGTTAATCTAAACATTAGCCACACATTTATCACAATTATATGGAGAGAGAGAGAGAGAGAGAGAGAGAGATGGAAAGTGAGAAATGCTGATGAGTGGAGCCACATTGAAACATACATGGTGTTAGAGTGAAGGGCAGAGAGCATATGTGCTTGGCTGAGAGTAATAGTAGGGTTGGTCTTGACTAATTGAGTTCGGTTTCCTAATTTTTCTCTGTTTCTCAGGTTGCCTATAATTCATTTGGTCCAAGCATGTGTTTTCTCACTCCTTGACTGTATTTTAGCCTTCTACATGCTTATCTTTTATGCTGGCTAATGCTAATTATCTCAACATATCTATATTATTAATCTACATTACTAAGAGAGGGAGAGATAACTTAACTTTGAAGCTGTGTAATATTTTAACTTTTCTTAAAAAAAATTATTTTTTCTTTCGGTTACTTATCAACTCCTAATTTTTCTTCAACTGCACACACATGGTGTATGCTTCAAACACTGGTAATTATAACTTCCCAATTTTGGCATTAAGCCATGTTTATGAAGGTCTTACCACGTGTTACTGCGTGGTTCTGCACCTCATGATTAAGAGAATCATTACAATTTACAACTAAAAGATTTCGTGCTGCAGATTCTTTTTCCCATATAAAAGGGGTATTCTCGGGCACAATCAAAAGTTCAACTCCATTCCAACCAATATTAGTTTTTTTTTTTTTTGGGTCATCGGGAAGGTTTTCTCCTGCATATATTAACCATTGGTAAAAGGACATTCTTCTAGGCGCTAGCTATACCTATCATGTACTACTTTGTTCTACTTGCATGTCTTTACATTTGATAAATATGTATGGGCAAACTAACTGCAAAAATTTGGCAAAACTACCATAACTTCTTCAATTCAATGATAGTAACATTCTCGGTTGAATAAATCATATTAACAGAGAGAACACTTCTATTCAACGAATAAGCCATGGAACCAAGTTCCGGGAGTTCAAATTAGCTTGGTTGAAGGTCAAATCAGAGCCTTCTAGCCAAAGCTTAAAGCTTCCTTCTTTGACTCACCGTGAAGCACTGGAGCTCCCTGCTGTCTCAACAAGATTGGAAGGACCAAGCACAGACTCAAAACACCATAACTGAACATCTAACTAAGCTCATTATTCCATTTTGGTAATTAAAAAACCCAGAAGGTGGAGCAATCCATATACATGAGCGGTACACAAGTCATCTGACTATTTTTCTACTATATCATTCAAAAAGTCCAACAAAAGCCTACTTTTCAAAATAATAATGCCTGCAGGATAAGAATCCTTAACTTCGCCTTAGACTGAGCTCTTAAAAATCCCCCTCCTCTTTCCCTCCACATAGCTCAATCCTCCTTCTCTTTCCCTCCACATAACAATGCCAGAAGTTCTTTTCTAGCCAAATATGATTCTAGAACTTCTGCAGAACAATATGAATAGAGAAAAAATATGCCATAAATAAATGAATTTATATCAAGTATACACTAACCACAAATTTTTGCGTAAAATAATACAAGATGTAGACTTTGATGTCCGCATCATAAATTATATGTATCCCATTCAAATTTGGGTTGAGAAAAAACCTCATAATCTATGGGTCCTTCTATAATGCTGTCAACAGTTTGTATGCCTTGCAATAGAGCAAGCTGGAACCCATCATTATCAGAAGGCAAAAGTTTATACATTACTAACAATCCAAGAGTAAATATAGCTTGCAGTTTTGTGGAGTCTCCTTTGACTGAAAAGAACAAGAGCATCGAAAGGAGGAATAAGTCAACGCAAAAACGCATGATACTCAATACTGTATCCATCAACCTCCCATCATTGCCAGCAGGAAAACCTCGCACTCTGTATACGAATAAAAAGTTGTACTTATCCACCACGTACCTATATCCAAAGTAAATAGCACCAACAGGAACCACAAGCGGAGCAAATGAAGAATTTATCAAGGTCAGGGCAAATATTGTCAGATTGAATGCATAATATTGTGCAAAATCAAATGTCTGTTTTGGCACGGGTGACGTTCTGCTGATTGGATATTCAGAAAGATCCTGTCCTGGTAAATCAATTCCACTTAGTCTAGCACCATGAGGTGATCCGTTGTAGCCTAACATTGCGTCAAATGTCCCTTCAAGCATCAGTGGTCTCTGAAGGCTATCAGCATCCTGACTTTGCAACGCATAATCCTCAGCTTGCTCTGGTACCAGCTGGAGCATGTCATTCTTTCGAAATTTTTGAAGTTTTCTCTTAATCCAAGGTATTGGCGCCAGTAAGTCAAAAGATATTCCCAAAAACGTGCTCATGATTAAAAACGCAATAGATGAAAGGCACGATCTTGATAGGAAAGAGGCGCTCATGTACTGCTCAATCCTTTTGCAATCTTCACCATCCAAGTAACACCTCCCCATACTTAGAATTGCACTTTCTAACGATGATTCAACCAGAGCCCTGAGGAGAATGAGGTTTACCAGAAAGAAGCAAACCATCTTCAAAAGTGCAGCTCTCTGCTCCCCAGACACAGTGAGATGCCTCTCAAACTTGGAGAGATAAGAGAGAGCTGATGGGATCACTACATACATGCTCACAAAAATAAGTACATTGGGCAAGAACTGAAAGAATAAGGTTGCAAGCCAGCTTGAGCTCTGCATCCAAGCCAACCACATCTGTGCGTTATCCATTGCTTCTGCATCAATAATACGCCCAGCATTCTTAACGGCACTGATCACAGCAAGAGGAGAACTGAAGAACAAAAGCAACAACAGCAAGCATGTGTTCACAAACACTCTTCGCAGTTTCAGGGAGAGCTTTGTCGAACCCAAATGATTCCAATAAAGGTCAGTTGCTAATGGGGCTCGCTCAACTTTCCAATGATTCCTCTGTAATTGCAACTCCATGACGGAAAAGAACTTCCCAACCCGCCTCTTCTTCTCATTACGGAAATCCTGAACTGCCTTATTAGCAGTGTACACATCTTTAAACACCACGAATGCAACTCCGGCACCCTTTGCTCGACCTTCTTTGTAAGCTGCCATTTCCATCTCCAAATCAGCTCTATGCTCTTGCAATTTCCTTAATTTTTCTTCATTCGACAAACCCAACTCATTAACAATCTGACTCCACAAATCCATCACTCTCCTCCACAAACCACAAATTCCATTCTCACTATCGTTGTACTCATCAACTAAATCCTGGGATTCCATTCTCTTAACCAATTTAGAAATATCATCCCTAACTTTGACCAATTCCGTAACTAAGTCATCCAAAGCACACAAATCCATAGGCACAATAAGGCGATAAACCTTCCCTGGATACTTATGTTGGAAATACTCTACCAGAGGAATCTTATTGAACCCTAAATTCTTGGGTACGCCCTGTACCATTATAGTGAAAATGGCTGTGGAATTATTAGCACTAGGGTCACTTGGATTTCCATACCCATCTCTGAACCTAGTAACTCTCAGTCTTCCCTCAATCAAATTAATAGCAAAATGTACCAAAACAACAACCACCACAGCAAATAAAAAATGAACCCACAATAAAGGCGAACCTTTGGTGATATGATTAATGGTAGTTTTGGAGAACTGGTCCGCCATTGCCGCGGCTCCCGCATACAGGTTGAGAGGAAGGAGGACCGAGAGGGCGAGGAACGCAAGGGAGAGGAGGAGACCGCAGCTTCCTCCCTCGATGAGGAGGAATTGGGCGGCGTCAGCACCACAATGGAGGGCGATTTGGCGACCCGTGGCATGCCAGACGGCGAGGAGCTTGGAAGCGATGGCGGTGGGTCCCGGCAATCGGCGGTGATCGCTGCGGAGCTTGAGGAGGATAAAGATGAGGACACATGTCATGGTGCCGATGGCCGATATGTTTATCAAATACTGAATGTTACCGTACCATGCCGTGTCGAAGTCGTCGTTGCTGGTGGACGGAGAGATAGAGGAGGAATTAATGGAAATTAGGGATGATTGAGGTGGGTCCATGATTTGGATGGGGATTAGTAATCTAGGGCTTATGTATGTCATCGTTTAAAGGGTTTATATGATATGATACGAAATTCAGGTACTTCGAAATTGGAATTAGAGAATGTAATTGGCAGTAGTAGGGTTTAAGAGGAAACATCGTCGGAATGGAAGTATGCTGGAACGAGAAGAAGTGGTGGGGGAGAGAGGGATTTTGTCTGTTCTGGATTGATTCCAGGGTTGGCAGGGGTTATTTTTTATTATTATTATATTATTATTATTATATTTTTTTTGCTACCAATACCACTGGTTCATAAACAGTTGTGGGGATTATGCACAGTTGTACTTGTAATTGTTGCTAATTGTAGGATTTAAATGCCAAGCCCAAGGCCCTCCCAAAAAACATAAATAAATTATTAATTGTTTATAAATATTGCTATTTGATGTGAATTTTTTTAACTTTTGGTGAAATAATAAATTTTATAACTAAGAATATTGTTTAGATATTTAAAATATTATCATTCTATTGATTAAACTTAAATTAATTCGAATCAACTTAAATTTTATATTTTACAAATTAATTTTAAAAAGTCAAACTCTTTCTCTCTCTTTGAGAACAATACATTTTAGTTATTACTTTTGCCACTTAGGAGTAAGACTGTAAACGAGCTGAACGGCTTAGATCGGAGTCGATTCGGAAAAAAATCGAACGGGTCTCGAGTTCGTATATAGGCGAGTCGATTCTGAGCAGATTTTATGATTTGAATCCTCAAACGAGCCGGATGTGAGAGACCTTATACTCTACATATTTTTTCCATGAGTAGCTCGATATATTTCGAATCATTCGCCATGAATTCGATTGAATATGTTCGATTATGGTTCGCGAGTATGCTTATATATGTATATGTATATACATAGTTTTATATCGTTGTGAGTCTGTGATGTTGTCTAACGATTAATGATTATGGTACAAGATAGTTTATGTGTGATTCAAAGTTTTATTGTGAAGGTTCGTGATAGCGTGAAATACTTTAAGGGATCCCCTTCTAGACTTCAGAAATTTTCTGATATTGCAAAGCAATTGCAGTTATGCACAACTAAAATACTTGTTTTAGATGCACCAACTCGTTGAAACTCCACTTATGTCGTGCTTGAGTTTGTTATGCAGTTTAGGGAGGTGTTCCATGGGTGTCAAGAAAGGGATCTATATTTTCAGTCTTGTTCATCTTTTGAGAATTGGGAGAAAGCTGCAAAGGTAATGGAGTTGCTAGAGGTGTTCAATGAAGCCACAAATGTTTTCTTAGACTTTGAATATCATACTGCAAACCTATTTCTTCTTGAAATATAGAAAATTAAAGAGTTGTTGCTTAAGACCTCAAAGATTTTCACTTGTTGAGAGACATGGCTTTCAAGATGAAAGAAAATTTTGATAAGTATTGGGGAGAGTGTAACATTCTGATGGCAATTGCATATATCCTTGACCCAAGGTATAAGATGCAACTGGTAATCTTTTGTTTTCCAAAAATTTTTACAATTGGGTTTGAAGCTGACAGAAACATTCAGCTTGTGAAAAGAGCACTTTATGAGCTCTATGAGTACTATGCTTCACTGTCCAATGCCTACTAGTGTGCTTAGTATGGAAAGAAGTTCTGCTAATGCTAGTGGTAAGTTGCAATGAGAAAAGTAAAACAAAGAGTAGACTTGAGTTTGATTCCTGGGCTCAAAGTATGGACACTGTTACTCCTATTAAGTCTGATCTGGATACATATCTTGAAGAGGGTGGATATATATATAATGATGATGAGTTATTTGATGCTTTACTTTAGTGGAAAGCAAACACCTTAAAGTTTAGAATTCTTTCAAAAATGGCAAGTGATATACTATCAATTCCTATTAGCATTGTTGTGACGCCCCCAAAATAGGTCCACACAATCCATTTTGAGTCGTCAATAACATTCCACAAAATACAATTATAAATACGAATTTTTCCATTTACAGCTAATATTTGTCGTGCAAAATACGACAACACAAAACAAATACATCTTAAATTCTCAATACACTTATTGTCACACTAATAGTAAGGTATTGAGACACTTCTATTATCTCGGACCATTACTCCATTCCCCGGCTAGTCCCCGCTACACTCTCTTTTCCTGAGGAGAATAATGGAACAAAAAGGAAAAGGGTGAGCACAAATAGCCCAGTAGAAAATATCATGACTAAGATAATGAAGAATAAAAATTATCTTTAGTCTTTAACAATAATAAATCAGAGATTTAAAGATATTATATTTGTTCAACAACAACAACTGCAGCGGAACGAACAATCCATTAGAAGAGTCAAGTAGATTATAATATCTACTATCTTCTACAAGTTAAAAGATCACCACCAATATTATATCCCTGTAACACCAATCAATAATTCATGTTCAACAGCCTCTCTTTGCACTACGTGCCAAAGATATTTATTTGTAACACCAATCAACAATTTCAACAGCCTCTCTTTGCACTACGTGCCAAAGATATTTATTTGTAACATCAATCAACAGTTTCGACAGCCACTCTTTGCACTACGTGCCAAAGATATTTATTTGTAACACCACTGGTCATGATCACGCCAAACGCCAGTTCATCTTTGCACTACAGGCCAAAGATATTTTCACTAGAAGCCTTTATCTGTAACGCCAAAGGTCATGATTATACCAATACACAGTTTGGTCAAAATCATGTCACACCAGTTCATCTTTGCACTACGGGCCAAAGAGAACTATCACCACAATTTAAGTATGAGGATGATGACAATGATATAAACATAAATACAGTGAGAACAAGGATAAGAAAAGATTTATAATTTAATCAGTGTCGAAGATTGACCAAATTGCCAACACGATGACCAAATTGTGGAGTCAAATTCAAGAATGATATTCAAGAAATTATTTCATGCTTCAACTATAACGTATAAAATGAAATAGAAAGATTCAAGTGAAAAGATATTAGATGAAGCACACACTATTAAGGATATTCTACTAATTTTCAGGGATTTTCTCCATTTAAAAATAAGGTTTTGGAAACAAACAAAGATTTCTTATCATAAATGGAGATATGTGAAAGAAAAAGATATCCCTTAAAGAGTACAAAAGAAATGATACGTTATACAAGTATAACAGAATATATGAAACTGCAAATGGATTTTCACCCGTCATGCGATAATTCGCGTACACGGGTTATTTCCACAAAAGATTGATAAGTAATGAATACAAAGGGTTATTCACCAGGCATGCGTCAATCCGCACGAACAGGTTATACCCACAGATTAATAAGGAATGAATACAAAGGGTTATTCACCAGGTACGACACTCGTACATACAGGTTATTCCCACATAATAATAAGGAATGAATACAAAAGGATATTCACCAGGCATGCGTCATACCGCACGGACAGGTTATCCACACAAATTAATACAGAATGAATAACAACCTTTATGAGTATAATATCACTTACGAACATGAAAGCAAATGATATTATATATGAGTATGAAAGAAATGATATTCCCTACCTTCGTTAACTGGATGTTACTTTCTATGAAGTTTACTAACTTCGGATAATACTAGTATTCTCACAAATACTCACAATAGCCTAGCACACTAAGAGAACTTAAGAAATTTAGAGAGAGAGAAAGTATAAACAATGAAGGTGTGAAAATTTTTTAAGCAAACCCTCCCTATTTATAGGAAAATCAAGGTGAGGGCATTTTAGTCTTTTTCCTCAACTTTTCTTGGTTTATTACGCTTATACCCTTGACATATTCTTTTAATATCATCCATCCATTTTTTCTTTCATTTATATCATCCATCCATTTTTTCTTTCATTTATATCATCCATTCATTTTTTCTTCCATTTATATCATCCATCCATTTTTTCTTCCCTTATCAAAAGATAATTCACTTATCAAAAGATAATTCCATTATCAAAAAGATAAAACCATTATAAAAAACAACTCCATTATCACAATAAATCCCTTTTTCTGTATTATTGTGTTAAATATATTAATATCACAGATAGCATATACTCGCAATACTGACAACTAGATTATTCCCAGGGAAGAGGGGGCCTTCCATAAAAATGACGCGCAATTAAATAACCTCTTTCCTTGACAGAATTTTTAGACATTGTCAATAATGCTAAAATATCCTATCAAATGATATGAGTTACAGTGTCGTGACAAATAGTAAAATATATTATGCAGATGTTATTTAACAATTATTGAATCAAGATAATATGCAATTGCTACTTTATCAATTATTGAATCAATAATATAAAACACTGTGCAACATCGTGAGCTACTGTGGAATACCGTGTGCTACTGTGGAATAACGCGTTTTACTGTTCTTTTTATCACCGGGTATTTTAACAGTTATCGATTAAAGTTTTGCCGCCAATTTCTATCACTTTCTATATCCGACAGTTAACCCGTTGTGGGGCCCACTATCATTGACAATATTGTCATTTCGGCGCCGTCGTACGGTACCGAATATAATATTCCCCGACAGAAAGAATATTTCCCGACAAAAGGAATATTCCCTGACATACTATTTATCAGATAATTTGCATATAACACCCTTAACTATCATTTATAACAATTAAGCACTTCACTATTTAGAAAAATAATCATAAAGAAAATAATAAACTTTTATTTCATAAATTCGGGGTCTTACAATTGTGGCATCTGGGAGTACTTTTAGTGTTGGTGGAAGGGTTCTAGATCAATACAGGAGCTCTCTCAAGCCTGAGACTGTTCAAGTTCTTATATGTACTTCTGATTGGCTAAGGTGTGATTATAGGCTAAGTAAAATGAGCGTTGCTATGGTATGACAATTTCTTTTTTATAAACTTTTAGTTTGCATTTTTATTGTTGTTGTTTATGTATGTAACAAATTGGTTTAACACTTAACAGGTTGATGAAGATGATGTTAATGACATAAATTCGAAGTGAAGCTATAAGATCCCGACTTTTATGAAATAAAAGTTTATTTTTCTTTATGATTATTATTCTAAACAGTAAAGTGTCTAATTGATAAAATGTTATAGTTAAGGGTGATATATATAAATTATCAAATAAATAGTATGTCAAAGAATATTCTTTTTGTCGGAGAATATTATATTCGGTAAAGTACGACAGCGCCGAAATAACTAATCATTGGTGGGCCCCATAACGACTAAATGTCAGATACAGAAATGACAGAAATAATATTTTTATACAAATTGTCAACAGTACTATCACCTGCAATTGTTGAAATACCCGGTAATAAAAAAATAGTAGCACGCGTTATTCCACAGTAGTACGCAGTATTCCACAGTAGCACGCGATATTGTACAACATTTCATATTATTAATTCAATAATTGATATAGTAGCAATTACACAGTATTTTAATTCAATAATTGTTATAGTAATCTACATAGTATTTTATATTATTTGTCACGACACGGTAACTCATATTATTTGATATGATATTATTAGATCAGTTAGCATTATTGACAATGTCTAAAAGTTCTGTTAAGGAAAGAGGTTATTTAATTGTGCGCCGTTTTTACGGAAAGCCCCCTTTTTCCTCAGAATGATCTGATTGTCAATATTGTGAGTCTATAATATTAATGGTGAATAATTGTTGAAAGATTGAAAATGTGTTGATTAAAGATAAGTGATGTGTGGTAGATGTTTGTTCAATTTTTTGTTATAAATAGAGGGGTTTGTCATGAAACGTTTGTTGTAAGTTTAATTTATTATTCCATGGACCCACCACTTGTCAATTTGTTAAACCGTCGATAGAAATTTTCTTTCAGTATTTATTTTATTATTATTATAATAGTAAAAAATAGAAAACTTTTTATATAAAAAAAAACTTTTATATTATATATAAAGTTATTTGTTTTATTAGAATATAATTAGAATATATTATATTATATATAAAGTTATTTGTTTTATTAGAATATTTTATTAATTTTTTAAAAAAAATCAGACGAACGATTTTCAAACTTGGTGTAGCACGTTTCGTTCGTCCGACGAATTTGTCAAAGGTGGCATGCTAAGCATTTTTTATAAATAGGTTACTCAATTGAGTAATGAAACTCACACTAGAAACACAAAATTATTCTTCTATAATAGTGTGAGTATTTCTTTTGAGTATAAGGATACTTTGAGTGTAACTAATAGTGCAAGATTTTCTCAAGATAATCTTCTTTATACCAGTCAGATATAGTCTCCTATTAAGGTAAATGATATTATTTTCTTTCATACTCGTTAAGGATTTTATTTTCTTTCATACTCTTCCCTTTATGATAAGAAATTATTATTCGTTTCCATAACCTTATTATTAAATGGTAAAAATTTCTGAAATTAGTAGAATATCCTTAATAGTTTGTGTTCATCTACTATCTTTTCACATGAATCTTTCTATTGCGTTTTACACGTTATAGTTGAACTGTGAACCTTATTTATTGTATTCTTGAACACTAATCGAATTTCTAGATATCATGTTGACAATTTAGACATTTTTGACTCTGGATAAATTAAATTACAAGTCTCTAATATTTATTCTTGATCTTATTGTTTCTATTCATCCTTTATAATCCTCAGACTTAAATTATGGTGAAAAGTTCTCTTTCAAAAATGAACTGTTGATTGGTGTTACAGTGATAAAATATTGATGCTGAATTTTTAAATTGTAGAAGATAATAGACATTATGTCATACTTGACTCTTCTAATGGATTGCTTGTTCCGCTGCAATTATCGTTGAAAACTTATATTATCTTTAAATCTCTGATTTATCACTGTTGAAGGCTAAATATAATTTATTCTTCATTATCTTAGTTATGATACTCTTTACTGGGCTATTTGAGCTCACCATTTTTATTTTTGCTCTATTGTTCTTCTCAACAAATGAGAGTGTAGCTGGGACTAATCGGGGAATGGAGTAATGGTCCGAGACTATAGAAATATCTCAATACATTATAAAATAATGTAGTAATAATTGTATTGAGAACTTAAGTTGGGTGTATATATTGTTGTACTAGATACGGTACAATATTTGTATTGAAATTCACAATATGTGTATTGTCGTATTTTGCACGACAGATTAATAGTTATAAATAGAAAAAATTTGTATTTGAATTTTGTAGTATGTATTTTGACGACTCAAAATGAGTTGTGTGGACCTATTTTGGGGGCGTCACAGAAGCTGTGTTACTGTTGTGTTGCTATTGTGTTGTTGTTGTTGTTGTGTTATTGCCTGTTGCATGTGTTGCTGCTAGGCTGCTATTATTTATGTTTTTAATTTATTTTTGTAATTGAGTGGCAGTGAGGATTAAGACTATTTTTATTTGGGATTGTAAACTTTATTATTGCTACTTTGCTACTGTCTGGTTTATTGTTTTTGTTGGACTGAAGTATTGAACTTTATTGCTTGCTTTTTGCTTGGTTGCTTTGAAGTTTGAAATATGAACTTGTTTAACTTGTTAATTCTTGTTTTGATTGAAAGTGATAAGCTAGTGGTTGTGGAAGGGGAACAAGGCTTAGCTGGTGATACTGAGACAGAGCCAACTGCAGAAGCCAAAAAAAGAGAGGAAAACATCATAAGTTTGGAATGAATTTATAGTATTGGATTGTTGCTTTCTACAGTATTGTTGCTATCTATTTTTTTCCTTAATGAAATTGAGTGGAAGTGAGGATTTTGAACTTATTTTATGGGTTGTAATCTTTGTCAAACTTGAATTGTTGTTGGTACTGTTATTTGAGTTTAGTTGAACTGCATGATTAGTTCTGTTTGACTGTAGAACTAGTTGTGTTGAACTGCAGAATTGGTACTGTTATTTGGATTTTATTTGAATTGGTTGTGAGTTTGAATTTTGGTATTAGATTATAAATTGTTTAACTTATTATTTCTATTAATGATTATTAGATGATTACTTAATATTGAAGACTTGAGGTAATGAACTATATAAGAATCAAAATGTTTATTCCCCTGTATTTTTAAAATTGTGATATTAACTATTGTTTCTTGTTTTATTTTAGGAATTGAAGTATACAACAAATTTGAATTTGATGACTTGAAGGTTGAAGCTGAGTGAGAATGCCTAAAATATTGAATCAGAAATCCAAAGTTTAAAAGATTAACTCATTCTGCAGATTTCTTCATTTCTTTTTGTTGTGCTTTATTGCTGGATGGTGACATGGTGTAGTGGTGTTGCTATTGCTTGCATGTTGGCCTGTTGCAACTTATTTGGTTTTAAACTTTAAATAATCATGTAATGATGTAATAGGATTTACAATTCTAAGAATATTGTGAAGTGTTTATACTTTCTGCATCTAAAATTATGTACTACAGTTCTGCAACTTTGAATTTTAATAAATCTTCGTTTTTTTTCGAGTTCGAATAAAAAACAAATAGTTTGACTTTTATATCGAGTCAAATCAAATTAATTTCGAGTCTCAGATTTTGCAATCAAGTCGAACTTGAGTAAGTAGTTCTATTTTATTATCGAACTCGAGTCGAATCCGATGTGAACTATTTTTGTCTCGAGTCAAATATGAGCAAGCCAGTATCTGGATCAATTTGACTCATTTACACCCTTACTTAGGAGATAGGATTAATGTAGGAATACTTTTTCTTTTGAGAGATGAAAAGTGGAAAATTAATTCCATCATTTACTGACGTAGATTATGAAATCTAAACATTAATAATTCTGTTATCTACACTCACATGAACAGTAAATACATCTTACTTTAACTGATCAAACCCCAATCTATATTATCAATATGCATCAAGAATTAATTAATGTAGATTATAAAAATCTAAAGCATTAATGATTATATTATCTTCAGTGATATAAATATTAAATACTAATTAATTAATAAGTAATTGACTACAATGAGCTCAGGTCCGCGCAATTATGGAGAATTTCTTATATATAGTGAACTGATGAAACAATACATATATATAATAGCTGATGATATTTCTTCATATATACATATAGATATAGCTAGTTCTCTAAACAAAAACACAACTATTATATGAACTCATATGGCAATTACAAAGTTCGTTCCTGCTCGGGTTCTTCTTTTTTGCACCATCTTAATTACCCTCCTCCTCGTTGTTCATGAATGTACCTAAGTTTCTAGATCTCTCTTCCCAATTTTTATACACGTACGTACACTTTGATTAATGTTATATATGTTGAATTCCTTATCTTAATTTAATTCATCTGTATGCATGTGTGTGTGTATGTATATATATAGGCAGCATGGTTGTTATTGGTAGCAGCAACGAGATTGATCGCATAAATGATGTCGGAGGAAACATGAAGGCCAAGAGCAAATGTTGCCCAAAAAATAAAATGAATGGTTTATGGTGTTGCGTTGCGGCTGAAGACACACCCTGTTGGTTTACTAAAGACATGTGTATGCAGTTTTGTTGGCCCTACTGTAAACATACATAGATATATAGTACTGCAACTGTTTGATCAGTAAAAGCTTAATTAATTTGAACATCTACAGTAAACACATATATATATATATCTTTTATTTATATACAATAAATAAAAGTTTGTTCAATGCATATACTACGACCGTACTATTCCGTGGCTACGTACCATGAAAACACAAAAATAACATTTAAGGCACGTAGTGTTCTTGATCAAACAATGACTGCTGTATGTAAATTTATAAATCCATGCATTCTTTCACATTAATTTTTTGTACAATTAAATATGTACAAAATTCATGTCTATTTCTATTTCTATTTCGATTTCGATTTTTATTTTTTTTCCAAAAGCCAGTTGAATGTTTTCCCAAAAGCCGGTTGAGTGTTTTCCCAAAAGCGGGTTGATGATGATGATTGTTTGTACAAACTATTATATAGTTGTTATTTCCATTCTACGTACCCATATGGAGGCACTGACAGATCTACCTTTGGGGCAGTGGGATCTAGGGTTGAGCATGGTGCGATTTGGTGCGGTTTGAAATCCAAACCACACCCGAAATCGCTTAGGTGCAGTTTAATAAATACAAAACCGCACACAAAATCGCTTGTGATTGGTGCGGTGCGGTTTTGAACTGTGCGGTGCGGTTTTATTTGGTGCGGTTTCGATTCCAAAAGTAATTGAAATAATAAAATTTTATGCAATTTATGACATAGGTGTACGAGACTAGACGTCTAGTTACTTTCACTAATTCAAGATGTGAGCCTATTAACTGCGAGTGCTTATGTTCAATTTAAAATAATATATTGATATTTACACAAAATCTGCAAAAACTTTTACCTTATTAAATAAGACCATCAAACCATGCACAAAATGACAAAATCACCAAATAAGCATAGATGTCACTATATGTCTGCTAACAGAAAGGAAACTAATTATGTAAATATCAAAATTCACCCTTATATATAGTTAACAGGTCTAAGAATATTAATTGATATAATACACAAAATGGTCATCAAATGATAATTTGAAAATATATTCAGTGTAAAGGATTTTGAAGCAACAATCAGTCTGCATGTAACAAAGACAACAATAACAACATGAATGCAGACTTCCTGCAACTACACATGAATTTGTATTAATTGCCATTATATTATTTATAATCCATGAACATATATATCTGTCAACTTAATTGATAATTAATGAAGAATAAATTTTCAGGACATGAACCAAAAACAAACCAACCCACAACAAATTAAAGTCCATAACAACATATTTATTTAAGTTTTAACCCCAACCCACAACAAATTTAAATAAAAATTAATTTTAAACTATCAAACAAAAAAGCCCTAATTAGCCACCTCTTAAGTTAATACAACAAATACATCAAATAAATTGAACGGGGTGTAACTTCAAGTCCCCAATCAACAACAAATTCAAACAAACTACAAATTTTAAATTATCAAATAAAAAAGCCCTAATTTTATTACCTTCTAAATCTCATATGCACAAGGGGCAAGAGGTAAAGACTGCAATAAAATGAGAAGAGGAGACGAGGTCGCGAGACAATGAGTGAAACAGAGGATATTTTGCCCCTCTCTAGCTCTTAATTTATATGCAATTTGCGGCTTGCCTTTCTTAATCTCTCTGAAAAACCCTAGCCGTTTTAGAAAAGAGAGTAAAGAGAAAAACTTCAGAAAATCCAGATCTTGGCGGCTAGTACCGCGGTTCTCTTTGCTGCAGATCGTGTGACGATTCGCGGGACGTTCGTGTGGAAACCGTAGAGGCACATTTTGGATTGCGTTGAAGATTCGAAGCTGTTCCAGAGTTTTTCCATTGTCTCCATTCAAGCTCGGATAATCGGTAACACAAATCTAAACCTCTGAACTAATATGCTTTCGCATGGATCCTGTTTTAGGGTTTCGATTTTTTTTTAAATTCCGCTATTTTTATGTGTCGAAAACCCTACGACCAGAAATTCGATTGGACTAGGAGTCCTATGTGAAGACAACCGCAAATACTTCCTGCGGAATAGAATCCTGTCTCCCCAATGATTGGAAGTCAAATAGAATAAATATACTACAAGTCAATCATGACTGTAGTCATTTTAGAATGTCAAGTCTCTTAACTGAAATATTCTGTCACGTGACACAGTCCACCGAATCATACGGGTCCATGAAATCATGTCCCAACAAGAGAGTAAGCTGAAAATGGGCTAGTTTTATTATATTTATTGGAAAATTGCTTTAATCATGCTTAAATGAGATTGTCATTTTAGCGGAAGGAAGCCTTAAAAGGAAATTGCGATGGAGTGAGTGAGTGAGTGAGTGGATATGAAATTAAGAAGAATGGAATTGGAGTGAAGGCCGGGGGAGGGGGACCCTACCCTACCCTACCCTTAGGGGGGCACGTACAACTAACTGTACAACAGTACAATCAATCGATTTCTCTTGTTTGGCTTTGGCAATTGGCATAAATAAATCAATCGATTCTCAAAGCCAAAGGTTTGGTTTGTGCACTCCTTTTCTTCTCCCTCTCTTTAATTATTCCTCATCTCATCTTTAATCATGTGAAAAAAAAGAAAGAAATAAAGGCTAGGGATTAGAGAGGCCTCATTTTTCTCACTGGACTATACTTTATTAACAGGAAGTCATGTCACAACTCACAACTATAACCTGCAAATTGCAATTACTACAATATTTATTTGTTTGTTTGTTTAGTCTTCTGGGGTTTATCCAATATATATGCTCTTGTGGATTCTTTTTCTAAAGCAAATGTTTTTTTTAACTTGACGACTTATTTTTCCTTTTGCATTCTGAATTTGAATTTTGTCTCCATCGTGTTTTTTTTTTACCAACGTAATATTCGGAAAAAGTTAAATAATGTTTAGCTATATAATTTCAAAAAAAATTGATTTTGAAAAAGTTAGTAACAAAGTGAAAAAAATAATCAACAATTTAAGGACAAACTTACATGTTTGTGAAATATTTTAATTTTTGGCTCACTATATTTAAAATTACAAATTTTATTTTTCTTGTAAAAGTGTTTTCAGAAGGTCATCTTTTTTTCTTTATTTTTTTTCCAAGTGTCCTAATTTATTACAATAATTTATCATAATGTAAGGAGGATGGGTTTACGTGGGGGAAAGAATAACTTACTAACCTCTCTTCATAAATAGAGTCATATCAGTATACCAAGTGGTCATCGGTCTTTCTAAGTTTTTAAAACTAATTAAGGAAATAATAGGAAAGTTAATAAGTATTATAACTTTCCTTCGTAATTCCATGTTTACGAGTTTTTTAAGTCAAGAAAGGTATGAGCAATTTTCTTGACAAAAATGGTAAGAAAGCAAAGGAAAGAAAAATGAGTTTAATGAATTTTATTTTAACTCCATATATATTGCCCTTACTTGTAATACACACAACAAATTTTAGTCATCCATGTCTCATTTCCTTTTTTTTTTTGATATGCGGAGTATCCTGACTTGCATTGGATTAATCTCTCTACCCCGAACAAGGTTTTCGAAACAGACTTACGCCTGCGGTCTGTGGCCCTTATTTGTTTTTTTTAAGTGTGAGTCGAACTCAAGACTTCTGAGTTTACGACTGGACCCAAATTCTCGCTTAAACCACTAAGACAAACGGCAGAGTTATTCATTTCCTTACTGGAGTCACAAATATAATTAAGGAAAATTACTTTCTATCATTTCCTTTCCTATTATTTCTTAAGTTAAAAATGCTCCGAATTTCTAGTTTGAAAAACTCACAAACAGAGTGTAAACTAAAATAATACTCCATAATTTAATAATATTTTTATTACACTGCACAACTCTATCAAATATGCTCTAATATCAAACTTTTGAATTTGTGGAATGTGACCTTTCAAAATTTAAAATTTATGGAAATCGGCATCCAAAGTTCAAAATCTAAATAATATAAATACCATTTAATTTCATTAATGACGGTGACCATAAAAGGTAGAACTCCCCAAAAAGAATATTACTATTTAGACCCAAAAAAAGAAAGAAAAAAGAAGATAATTCGATTTTGGTGTGTCCATGCAACTCATAATGAGCAATAATAACTTCTTTTTAAAAAAATACTTTGCAATTTGACATTTTGGCGTGAAGAAAGAATTATAAAACTGAAGAAATCTTATAAAATTTGTTCACACGTCAAAGAAGCATGTTATTGCAAATACGTTAACTAGAGTAACTGAAGTAATATTGGGTAATTTTGCACATTTTATTTCTTATAAAATCAAAAACAAATACCTATGATTTTCCTTTCTATGAAATCTACACAAACATAATTTCTTTATAACATAATAGTACTACTTTTCACCCAGGTCACAAATTTTACTAGTATATATATAATATTTCAACTAAATATAAAGAGAAAAGGTATTACTGATTCAATTAAACATGTTTTGTTGAAAAATAAATAAATAAATATTGTCCTATCCAAAAACATCATCTCCCCTACTATTTTTTTTTTTGGATTTTAAGAAAATTAATTTTTCAACATAAAAAATTAATATGTGAAACCCATGTTATTTATTATTAATGTGAAGGTGAGGCCACATCGTATGATAAATCATGAGTTTCCTCAAATTTTACTCCCCCTTTCCCAAATTTCTGTGACGTTATTTGTCACATCGTAATTTATTGTTTGTCACCACCGCCTAAAATCTCTATTCTCTGCTAAAACCAGGAACACCGAACTCAATGTTGCAATTGGAGAATAAAGATTCTTTAGATTGATGGGTTTGGATTTTACGGAGTACAAATTAGAGCAAAAACGAACCCCACAGGGCCACACCCTTGTCCTCGTTCATATACTTCTGACAACTCCAGTTCATCTTTTTGCACTCACTTCAACCCAACTTTACTTTTTCATCTCCGGACTATTAATAGGTGGGGAGTATTTCTGTTAAAATCCAATCCCAATTTTTTTTTTTTTTTAAATACCATTTGTATAATTTAGCAGGAATGGGTTGTGCTGTATCCAAGGCCAGTGAAGAAGATGAGGGGGTGTTGAATCTGTGCAGAGAGAGAAAAAGAGTGATGAAATCAGCCGTGGAGAGTCGGTATCTGCTTGCTGGAGCTCACTGCAAGTACTATCAATCCCTCTACGCAGTAGCGTTGGCCATAAGGCTGTTTGTGGCCAGACATTCCTCTGTGTCATCACCATTTCTCCTCACTTTTCCTCGATCCTCTGAGCCTAAAGGGGATGATAACCTTGTCCCAAATTCAATGTACCTTCAGCAAATGCCATCTGTGCCAGACATTACCCATGAGGCCAATTCATGTAAAACTCAAGATTCCCCTGTTTCTTGTCCCTCCTCAAAACCAGAGACAGAAAATCAAGAGAGCGAAATTGATGATGATGATGATGATGAAGATGATGAAGAAGAAAGAGGGATTTGTCAGCATTTTTATGACCCACCAATGGAAATGCAGAATGATCAGTTTGGGTGGGATTATTTTAATCCATTTGATGGAGTGATGAGAGAAGACTTGGTGAATGGGTTTGGTCAAACCTCTGATGAGGATCCTCTTCTGAGGGTTGTGAGAGAGGCAGAGGGAATACCAGAGCTAGAGGAGGAAGGGGAGAGAGAGGTTGAGGATGTTAAAGCAGTGGGTGATGCTAATGTGAGGCAGGAGGGGTTGAAAGTGGTTGATACACCCACAGATGGACGGGAATTGTTGGACGCATTGAAGGATGTGGAAGACCATTTCATTAAGGCTTATGATTCTGGTGTTGAGGTTTCTAAAATGCTAGAGACTGATTTGGTTCATCTGCAGCCTGCTATGGAGGAAATTAAAGGTGGGTTTGTTTTTTTTTTTCCTTTTTTCATTTTCCTTCTTTGAAATTTGTGTTTGTTCATTTTTTTTTTGTGTTGGGACAAAATTGATAAATTAATATTCTTGCGCAAATTGGTTTTGTTTGCTTCCACTTGATTTTGGGGGAATGGCTACGTATTATTGTTTTGTTGTGTTTCAAATTTGCATTGGAAAAAAATTGTGCTTCATTTCCTTTGTATGATGAATTTGAATTCAATATTTACCCATCTTTTTACAAGAAAGCAATTTTTTTTTTTGTTTAAAAATTTCATTTTGCTTAAATAATTTCTCCTAAATTTTCTGTAGTGTTTGTGTTAAAGTCAAGTATCATATTCCTTTTAGTAGTTTAGTTCTGCTATGCATTGCATGGAATGGAATACCCGCATTAACCCACACCAAATTGCCCGCCCATACAACCCCAATAAGCTAGTAGTAATGAAATCGTAATGAAATCTCAACAATTTCTCGTTTCATAAAATTATGTAATTTTATTTTACTCATTCTCCCATTTTGGTGCATGCAGAGAGTTCAAATAAGCTCATCAAATCAGTCTCATGGAACAAATCAACTTTATCCCGAACTCTGTCCAGCAGGAGCTTTCTTTCATCTAGCTCAAGAAGTTCCTTCACATGGACAGAATCCAGCATTGATCTTTTCGATGAATATGGGGCCGGGGCCGGGGGAATGGAATCAGGAAGTCATTCTTTGACATTGGGAAGGTTATACGCTTGGGAGAAGAAGCTCTATGATGAAGTGAAGGTACATTCCAACACCTTATCTTCATCTTTATTTTCACTTGTCTTAATTGATGACTTGCTCCAACAACCTACCTACCCATGTTTTTAGGTTTTGTGTTATGTTTTACAAACAGATTGATCATTAAATACACGGAATATCTACTCTCTAACTTCTGATGCTGATCACTGTAAATAACTGTGGCATTCTTACGACTTGTTTTTTAAATAAAACACCCAACACCAACAGGGGTTTAGACTATTTTAGATACCGTCCATCCAAGTTAGAGAAAGCAAATTATCAATTTTTGGATACCAAAAGGTGCCCTACAAGCTGGAATTTTGTTACAGGTATGTTTGAGAGATACAAATATAATAATTATACATGCCTGAGGTAGTGAGCCCTTTCCTCTTTTTTTTTTGTTCTTTTTCTGATAGTCTTGATAGATTCGAAGAATACAACGTGCCTTCACGGGCACCCTTTTTATTTCATTTATGCTGTATTAGTTTCTGGAAACATTAGTCAATTTCAATATGCTGGGCATCACGGTAATTGTAACTAGTTTCATAGATGTTATGGGCTTTTTATATGACAAAAATGTTGTTTCCAAGGAATCAGTTCGTGAAAATTTTTAATACTCGATCTAGCATCTATACTTTCAGGCAGGAGATGAATTGAGGAAAATATATGATCGCAAGTTTTCACAGTTGAGCAACAAGGAATATCGGGGAGATGGCCTTGGTTCTGAAGACAAAACCACAACTGAATTAAGGGATCTTTATTCTAGAATCTCTGTTACATTAACAACTGCTGATTCGATATCCAAAAGAATTCAGAAGCTGAGAGATGAAGAACTACAGCCGCAGCTTGTTGAGTTGTTGCATGGGTAAGAAAGCTGATAAAAAGTTGTTTGGACGTTACGTTATATTTTAGCAGTCCTATAATTTCAATGTCAGTTGTGTAATCAGGCTCTTACTCCCACTTGTGCAGTCTAACGAGAACTTGGAAGATAATGTTGGAAGTCCATCAAACCCAGAACAAAACCATGTCTGAAGTCAAATCTTTCACCTGTCCTACTTTGGGGAAGTTCAGTAATGATTCTCATCGTCTTGCCACTCTTCAACTTGAAGCAGCCCTTCAAAACTGGCGAGCTTGTTTTGCTGGATATGTTACTGCTCAAAAAGCATATATTGAAGCTCTCAATGGATGGCTGTCCATGTTCAGAGCTCCAGAAAATGAATCTTACTTTGGCGATATATCAGTCCCACATTGCAAAATCAATGCACCACAACTGCTCTCCATCTGTCATGATTGGTTAGCTTCCATGGAGAAGTTGCCTTATGAAGCTGTAGCATATGCTATGAAAAGCTTTGGGAGTGATATCAGAGCTTTGTGGTTTCAACAAGGAGTGGAACAGCAACAAAAGAGGAAGCTTGATGGCCTTGCTAGGGAACTTGACAAACGGGTTGTTGTATTTAAGAAGGCAGAGAAAAAAATCCTGGAGATGAAGCTTTTTGAAGAAAAGGTAGAGTTAGATGTGCGACATCGGGCTGAGTGCTTAGCAGAGAAGAAAGGTGTATTGGATATGTTCAGGAGTAGGCTTGACGCAGAGAAGGCAAAGCACCATGATAGCATACAAGAGACGAAGAAAGTCATTTTGAATGGATTTCAGACAGGCTTCTCTTCTGTTTTAGATTCCATGTCAGAGTTCTCGAAGGCTTCCTTAAAGATGTACACTGAACTAGCGACACATGGAAAACTGCTAAGTTGAGGTTTGAAAAGGGTGTTATACTGTTATCCATTCTTAATACGACGGTAAAGGTTATGGATGAAGCAGAATATTCAGAAGAAGGGCTCTTATAAGCTGCACCTTGTATGGATAAAGCAGAATATTTTGAAGAATTTAGATATATTTTCAGGTTTCTTTAGAAATCCCAGGGTTTGATCATATTTGTAAATTTTAGTTTTCTTGAAGTTGTTGCTCTTAGTTTGTCCACCATTTTCTGTTTGGAAAACTGAAATCTGAAATTTTCTTGCCTATAGTAAGCAAGCATATTTTATTGCAAGTATTGGTTTTCAAAGAGAAACTGCATACCAGTTATTCATGGGAAGAAAGAATGAATTATATTCTTCCAGTTATTGCTTTGTTCATACTTTTACTTTTTTGTACTTGTGCATGTATGGGTCTGACCGTGCTATCTGTAAGAAGCTTGAGCTTGGCTCATTTCTATTAAAAAAAATAAAAAAAAATAAAATAAAATAAAATAAAATTCAAATCAGGTCATCTCTGCATACTTCATATATTCGTACTTGATATTTCATTGCTCATTCAAGTGCTTGAGTTGAATAGAGCTCAGCAGTCTTGATTCCAATTGTACTGTTTGGCAATGCTTTGTTCAAGTACTTGTTATTCATCTCAGAAACTATTTTCACTTGTTTGTTCCTTCTGCTTATATATATATGGATAAAGGAAAAGTATTTACAATCTCCATGCAACCGATCTCTGAAGAAATAACATCATGAAATAGACGAGGAACAGCTAGTATTCAGTTCTCTGTAATCAACTAATCATCATCTAATGGAGCATGCACTTTAAATTGCAAAAAAAGAAGGCAACTCAAAAGTAATTATTATTTAAATATTTCACTTCATAACACAATTAGTCTCGAGGAATGCTTAATTCCTCATCCATACTTATGCTCATTTGCTGTCTAATTCCTCTGGAGCAGTTCTTATCGATGTCTATGCTTGTAGCATTAGTATCTAAACATCTCGTACTTGCACCGTGAATGGTATCCATCTCTATACGAAATCTTTGAAGTTCAACCCCACTATGGGAATAATCATGATCCGTTGATTCATGAGAAATGCCTATAGATCTCCGCTTTACTGGTTGTTTTGGGATGAAAGTGTCTGCCATATAAAGGGCTGCCTCTAATTCTTGCCAAACTTGAGTCATTGTAGGTCTCTGTTTGGGCACTTTTACCACACATCTTAGACCTAGTTGTCCCATTTTCAACATCATTTCCATGTTGCATGGCTCTAGTAGAAGATTAGCATCCAATACTTCTTCCACACTACCTTTCTCCAAACTAGGCCTTGCCTGCAGTTCCACAGCATCAAAAAATGATTACATTTTCAAAACTTTAGGATTGTTGAGTAACATATGTAAATGACCGTATTCATATTTTGGTATCAAGAACAATTAACCATACTTTGAATTGCATTGTAGAACACAATGTAGACATTCATTAAGGAATCATTAGATGCACCAAAACTTACTTACCCATTCGGTAATATGATAATTAGAACCACTTCTTGTTGCATCAACTGCAGGCCGGGCAGCAACAAGTTGGAGAAGTATGACTCCAAAGCTGTAGACATCACTAAATGGACTCAGATGAAAGCTTGAACAATAGGCAGGGTCAAGGTACCCTGGTGTCCCTTTGATCTGACTGCTAACATGCGATTGATCGCCAGTGGGACCGGATTTCACAAGCCCAAAATCCGAAACCCTGGCCTCAAACCCCTCCCCTACCAAAATATTGCTCGGTTTTATATCACGATGAATTATGCTTGGCTTGATTCCTTCATGCAAATGCGCTATGCCTGGAAACAAGGTTTTAGCTAGTATATTTATTCAAAAACTTCTGTCACAGTTTGATGAGTTCATGAGAATGATTTTTACCCGAGAGCTGAAAAACTTACCCTTAGCAGCTCCAATAGCTATGTTTACTCTTTGCCTCCATGTCAAAATCCTTCCTCCTCTTCCTAAGAGAGTTATCACTGTCAGAATTAAGAATGAAATCTTAATGTAGCAGTATAGGTTGACAAGCTGAAACTTACCCACAATATATTCAAGTAGTGAACCATTCTGAACATATTCATAAACCAATACTTTTGCTCCTTTTGGCCCTGTTTGATGTAAGCAAAATTTTATTAAAAAAAATAAAAAAATGACCAAGGAGTATTTTCCACCATTCTTAATCAGAAATTTGAGTGAGTTGTTGGTATGTACCATCTTCTTCACAGTATCCCACCAAACCTACAAGGTTCCTATGCTTCACTCTTGAAAGCAACTTGACCTCTGTTCCAAAAATTATATATGCAGACACATTAGTCTCTCTCTCAATAATTATAAGACAACTTTTTACAGCAATTTTCTCTTCATACTCGTACAGAAGTTGAAGAAATTTATGCCCAACGATTTCATGTAAGAAAATTCAAGTTTTACCATTTCTAAATTCTTCGGTGCTTGTGTATGAATCAGCACGGGCCTTCTTGATAGCTAGTGTTCCCTCTACAACAAATGTTCCTATATATACATTTCCAAATGCACCGGACCCTATCAAGCAACCTCGGCTGAAGTTATTGGTGGCTTTCTCTAGCTCTTCCATCTGAAACCGCCTCAACATCAGTTTCTCCGCATCCAGATCATCTACACATGATTTGTCCCATATGATGAGATGGAGCTCGATGTATTTCATTTCCTTTTACTATTCTCTCATCAAATGACAAAACAAAATATACAGATTTTTTTTTTCTCGAGTGTTAGGGACTAACCTTTTTGCTTTGGACGTCGCCGCATGCAATTTGCGATGACCCTCTTCTTTTTGCATAAATATATCAAGGCACCAAAGAAGAATGCTAAACTCCCAACTATAAGCCCTCCCCAAAGAAATTTATTTTCAATAATTGAACTTCCCATTTGCATGGATGAAGGTGCTAGTTTTGGTGTAGCAGCCTCTCTACTTGCCATAATAATTACTCAAAATCTCCTCCAGTACTGCAACAAATGACATGTTTTTGATGTTTGAAATAACTTTTGTTTTTACCTTGTTTTCTCTCTCTCTCTCTCTCTTTTCATATCCATTAGACTTACTCACATGCTCCCCCTTACTGCATAAAGCTGAAGCTGGCTGACTGAGGAGAATATAAGCTGGGATATAATAATGCTTAAGCACAACAGACCAAGAGATGAGTCATGCTCTTACCTACTAGTGATTTGTTGACTTGGTCTTCTTTTAGGCCGGCAGATATTCATCTATTCATGAATATTACAACGTAACTAATTGCGTATAAAATCTGCTCGTCATTGACGAATATATTAAGAAAAATACGCGCTAGCTCACACGTTTAGGCTAGGCTAGGGGAGATCTTGAGGGAATGTCTGCATGTAACTAGTGGGGTTCAAGGCTTCAAGCACAAGTGACAAATGCCCACATTCTGGCGCTATTAGACAGTGATGATCAAACGCAAACTCTGGATCCTAAGTCACTGTCGTATGCATTTGTACGCGATTTCTTGGATATACAAGTATAAAAAATAATAATATTTGTCTCTCATGGATCATCTGTTGAAAGTCACCTCTAGTAGTAAAATGTTTATGTTATGATAATCACTATAGTTTGTCACCAAATGATGTTGAATGATAATCTATACCGTGGGACTCAATAAGTCACAACCAGGTGGTTTTTTTAGTAAAAAAAAAAGGGGGAATTGTATGTAGACTTAGTAGTCATGCCATTTAATACTCTCTTCTTCCTTTTTTTTTTCTATTTGACTTTGTAGTTTTCGATACGGACAGTTTGATGGAAAATTTAGAAAGAATTAAGAACAAGTCATGGATTGCTTGTGGAGCCGAGGAATCTCATAACAGAGTAAGAAGTGTATATACAGAACAGAACAGAAGCAAGTCATTATAAATTAACATAAACAAGGACATGCAACAATGCACGTGATTTTTTTTTTTAAAAAAAGAAGGTTAAAATCGACCTGAATGAGGACTATATACAAGAACATGCAAACAATGCACACTGTATAGGTAGGTCTATAGAACTAATCCTCAGGGAGGGAGGTACAGGGCATGACTATACTATACACATTCAATGCACTATTATTATAATCTAGTGGATACTTTTCTAGAAGAAGAAAGGAACTTCTAAGTATCGGCTTGGTTAATATGCTAGTATCATATGGCCTTGAATGTATATTAGGGGTGTGAAATATGGGAGTATCTGATTTCCGTAATGTTGTTGTATCAAGAATTACAAGTCATCGAGTATTTAATATGGTAGGTACGTCGAAGAAGTAAATTGCAGGAGTATTGAATTTCGTGGACCCAAATCCATAAAATCCATCGTTTGGTAATGCAAAATCCATAATAATTTATCAATTTTTTTTATTATGTAATTTATAGCGTACCAGTATTCAAGTAACATTGTCACAAACATGAATTGCTTTAATTGCAGATAATTCATTCATGACTCGACACGTGAAATACTTGTCATGAATGATGAAACTGTAGACTATAGCATTCTACTGTAATCTTATGTCTTGCCAAAAAAATCAAGGGTTTACATATATATAGATCACTGAGCTGAGGTGGGGTTCAACCCATCTGCATCTGCATTACCTTCCTACCTCAATTCCTCATCCTGTGATACTAAATTTATAACATACATAATTGCAAGATAATGTTGTATTTACACTTTCCATAAAATGCAATCCACCAGCCCTTTCTGAATATTCATAATGTGGCGTGGCCCCTAGGAGTTCATAATTTTCATGTCTAGTGGTGGCTCGCAACTGTTGTCTGTTTGTGAAAATGGCTTGGGTTTTTTTTACCAAAAAGACTTTAACAAAAAAATTAATGAAGAAAGAGAGAAAGAGAGAGTGGATTGGATTGGACAACCTAATGACTATTAACCGCGCAGTAGCCAGACTTGTCATCCTTCCTGACATAAATAATTTTTTTATAACATAATTAGAATATGGTTTGGTTGGTTGTCCTCCTTAGACTTTCATAAATGCAAAACTACCAGCCACCTCTGAATATTCATAATTAATCTGCCCCCCCCCCCCCCTCCAAGGACTGGACTAGATAATTTTCATGCCCAGTGGACCCTCGGCACCACAGTTTTGTAATAAAAAAAAAATTTTAAGGGAAAAAAAAAGTTGTAGTCAGGCAAAGAATTAGAGATTTATTAAGGCAGTATTTGCACAAACCAAACAATAGTGCAAAACTAGCAACTTTATACGTTTAAACCAATACGAATACAAAAAACAAACAAGAATATCTGCTTATACGTGTAGGTTGTGCACATATAGGCTACCAAGTAACAAGAAAGAACCGGACAGACAGACAGCTTGGCACAAAAGTTCGTTGAGGAGAGTTCAAATAAGATTTCATAATCATCTTTCCACTTGTGACAAGGATATATACATCAATTAAGGCAGCAAAATGGTTAATAGACATGGAAATATTCCTAAAATGGAGATGGGCGCAGCTGAACAACTTTGCATACCTTCGTTCACCATTAATTTCAAGGTTAATGTTGATAGGAATCCATACAAGTATGCTTTGAAATTAATTGCAAGCCATTAAGACAAAAATGAATGCACTCCAATTAGGTACAAAAAAACAGTTTTAGCAGATGATATCCCTCATCACTCAACAACTAGAGGTTAGCAGGAACAACTACAATTAAATTTGGTCCATATGTTCTCACCAGAAAGTAAGAAATCTAGAGGAAGGGCACAAAAGCCTTGGTCAACACAATCAACCTCCATCACGGTAATTTTGTCAACAACCAAAAACTTAAAAAAGCAATTTTCTGAAAACAACACCATCTCCGTGAGAAGTACTATTTACGTCAAAGAGAAACAGTGAAATAAATGCAAATTCATATGATGCAACGACAGAACAAAAACTCCCTCCGTCCTACAAAGAATGGTACAATCATTTTAAGTTACATTTGTTTCATTTTCATCACAAAAGTATAATTCAATTGTGACATTCTTTACAGAGGGCAGGTACTAAAAAGTATGGCCGACACCCGACAATGAGAAAGTTGAAGGAGAAGAGATAAACACTATATTTTTTTATACAGAATGCCGGTCAAGTACAATGACCAAGCTTGTGTACATATTTGAACTAACTACATAATGGCTGTCAGGAAAATTGGTATAACTGAGGGATTATATGAACAAGTAGGAAGAAGCCCTAATACTGTAAACCATAAAAAAATAACAAAGAACTCTTCTTATATTGTAATTTACAGCAAACCCATCAATTACAGATCCCTTCTGCATAATGGGCATGAACCATGTCTCACCAGCCACTTATCAATGCAAGGTAGGTGAAACATGTGATGACATTGAGGCAAACTTCTAACGGTCTCTCCTAGCTGAAAATCCTGAATAATTAACAGTCAAAACAAAGAAAGTGAGTTTTTCTTTACCATCAATTATACTCCTATATCCTCCGTAAACTAGATGAACAATAATGGCAATACCTGAAGGCAAACTGAACAACAGACTTTTTCACCAGATGCATCCACATTGTTATCCCTAGTAATTCTGATCTTGGGGATTTTCTCGACCGAATCTCCAGCCAAACCTTTAGCCCCGCCAACGTCGAAAATGTTTTGGACCTCCTCGAAGCTTGTTTCAACAGCACCCATCTGATCAATTAGCAAGTAAAGATGTAAGCAAATGAAACTAAATATTGACACTGCTATGAGAGGTTTAAACAGTAAGAAATTATGTAATGAATGGCAAAATTACCTGACTCTGCACTGCACTTAGCATAGCCGGACCGATCCGCTCACGAACAAGTCTACCACTTAACAGGCTTGCAATGACATCAATCTGTAATTTTTTTTAAGTTTTCATAAGCTATATATTTAAGCTAAAAGTTTTCCAAAATTGTATACAAGTTATAAACGGCAGATTAGCCAAACTATCAACTATAGAATCCATCAATAATCAGTTAGCTACAGAAATGTTGCTCACCAGGTACAAAAGACAGCCAAGCCCGGACTCATCTGAATGCCATAGAACAAGAGATGATTCGAAGACCTCAATTGAGAAAACAGCACCAGATATGGCTCCAACTGCAGCCCCTCGAACAAACCCACTCTCAGTTTCTTGGCCTATCAGAGCTCCAGTCATGGCCCCTAATAAAGTACCGACTGCAGCAAGAAAACCATTTCTTTCATTATTTTCAACTACTAGAAGACCTAGGTTATAGTTCCTTGACAATGCAGCCGCTCCATTTATCTGCTTTAAAATTTAACAAGATCCAAGATTTTACAAAGAAATGAAGTAAAACAAGATAAATGTTCAAATCCAACACCTTTGAATCCTAAACAAACAAATATCTCTTTCGAAAAAAATTGAGAACAATGCCGTAAGATGAAGAAATTCGGCAATTGCATTTGCAAACCCTAATGCAAATATCATATCTTTTCTATTATGAGGAAAAGGGTAAATGATTGAGCAAAACCACAATGGCCCAATTTCGATTTATACCAAACCCACCCCATAAAACAAATTAAGATAATATTAATTCTTACAAAATTTATAACCATGGGAAATTAAGGCAAAGCAACACAATATAAACATGAAAGAAAAAAAACACACCTAATGCAAAGAAAAAGGAGAAGATCGCTGAGAATACATTCCCCAAGATCACAGAAACTGCAGAGCTGAAATATTCTTTTACCCTGAACGCCAAATTCGCAATTGAAAATGAAGAAATTGATGAAGATGAAGGCATAGGACGAGATGGGTATGCGTAAAACTCCATAGATTGCTGCCGATTAATGTAAAGATGAGATTTTGTTTAAAGAGGGAAGGAAGGTTAAGGAGAATTGCTTAGATGTTAAGAGAAAACGAAACGAAACCACATAAACCCTTATATCTTTCTCTTGCTAGTTGCTTCACACCAAATTCTTTTTCTCAAACTTGTGGTTGATAGAAAATTTTCAAAGTAGTTAAAAGGGCACGATAGAGAGAACGGAGTTTCTTTTGACAAATTTGAGCGTGTTGATTCTGGGGTTTAAATCGGCCACCAATTTCTTTTCCTTAATCAATCAATATATATTCGATTTTCGGCAAAAATGACAAATAGGCCACTATAGTTGACGATTTTTCAGCATTTGATAACTAAATTTTAAAAAGATATAATTAATCGATTGAACTAATTAAAATTTTATAATTACATCATTCTGTTAAATTAATTGGATGTTCGTTTATTTTTTATCTGAATGACATTTAAAAAAAAAATAAATGTAAAAAAATTACATTAAAAAGAAGGATGATGGTACCACCGAATCTAATTACGGATAATCCAAGTCACTTTAAATTTCACAATCGTTTGAAAATAAAATCATAAGAATTAAAACCAAATCTTCAATAAATTTCTGTAAACGTAGATCTAAACTTAAAAATCATCATTACATACACACACACACACGTATCCTTCCCTCTTTATCCATTAGTAATCCAAAGCTTTCCTCCGAATTACCGATCCATTTTCGTTATGTCTTTATCCCAACAGCCATGATTTCATCAAAAATAATCATTCGTTATCCTTCCATAATATAAAATTATTGGAATGAAACTTTTTAAATTGAAACTCTAAATATCTCCCAAATTGATTAGTGATTGCAGAAAAATTTAAGGAAATAGATGATAAATATACGTTTTGTAATGGTATGTTACTTTCTTCTTTATTTGGATTTTAATTTTTAAACGATTGTAAAATTTAAAGTGGCTTGGATTATCCGTAGATAGATTCGGCGGTGATACCATCGGTGGGACATTAGATCTAAAGTCATGAAGCCAAAAACTAGAAAGACCGAAGATGAAGAATAGAAGAAAGAAAATTAAAATTTATTCTGCTATTTTTAAATTCTTATGTGACTGCTAAATCATTGACTACTTCACAAAATATTTTGTTTTCTCTTTTTTTCTTGTTGTCACATATATAAATATGTAACTTAATTTAATGTCCGTTCAATTGATTTAACAAAATGATACAATTATATATCTTTAATTAATTTAGTAGATTGATTATATATTTTTAAAGTTTAATTAAGTACAACGGGCTATTTGTCATTTTTACCTTCGATTTTCTCTCTGTGAAAATGGAGGAAGAGATTGAGAAAGAGAGGAGAGGGGAGAGTGATGGGGAGTATTTGTTTATGATTTGAGCATTTGGCAATAGAAGGGAGATGATATTTATTTGGATTGGTGGGTCCAATTATACCAGAGAATACTCTTTACTCCCTTCAGCAATCCGCGTTGGCTCATATCAGAATCAGATGGTCCGCTCATGACGTGTATATATATATATATATATATCCTCTTTAGCGACAGTTTGGTTCGTCGCCATAGGTCTGATTCGTCGCTATAATTTTTAGCGACGAATCTCATATAGCGACGGACCGTCGCTAAAAGCTATAGTAACGGACCGAACCTATGGCGACAGACCAAACCGTCGTCCGATCCGTCGCTAAAGGAAGTATGCTTGGTATGTTATTTAAGAGAGTATGCTCTTGAAATGCACTATATATATTGTGTTGTGACTGTGAGATGGTGAGATAGACAAATCTTTTCACTTTCAATATTTTGAGCATTTTATTTTCATTTTGACAAGATTAGAGGAGTACCTGATAAAAAAAATATTAAAATATTATAAGGTTATATTATACAAAATGTAAAACGTAATTACACATAAATATGTACATAATATTGATTAATGAGATTGAGAAGCTAAAAAAAAAGAGTTACAAAGTATTTTGCTCTGTGAAACTTTCATGTCATAGCCATTTTGACATTATTCTCTTTGATACTACTTCTTTATAATACATACAATGGTTAACGCAAAATTATCTTTAAATATATCTTTGCAAATATATAAAAAAGAATTATTAAAAGTTAACCAAACACAAAGAATAAATATATTAATGAGTCTTTAACCGGTGTTGAGTACTGCCATACATATTTACAAAAAAATTAATTTGACAAATAAATAATTAATATATCTTTTACTTTTACTTATTAAAGCACTATATATACGTGTTACGTCATTTGAAAATTCTAACATTCCTTATTTTTTTTTTAAGTTTAGATTTATTTTTAGGTTGTGCAAACATTTTTGTAAGTGTGTTGCGAATTTGTTACTCCATCATATGTGAATTTAATTTAGATGCACTTGTGGAGTGAATAAAAAAATTTCAAACAAAGAAAATTAGTAAAAATGACACGCCAACTAAAACCAATTCATGAAATTTTAAATTTCATGCCATTCGCGAAAACAACAACTTTATAATTATTAATAATAATTTTTTTATAGATAATTTATGATTAATGGAGTATAAGTAATTAAGGGAGGATCGGATCGGATCGGATAGATTTTTCTCCCACCATTACCAATTAATGAATATGATTCATTCAGGGTGAAGAAGGAAGAGGACAAATAAATTAGGTTTGGGTTGGGTTGGGTGAGTTGAATACTACTCCACAATCTACTCCTATTAGTTAGACTTAGCGTGGAAGTTAACATATACTAATACTAAGTGTAGTATCAACAACAACTACAACCTCGACATTCTAATTTCCCACACACTCTTTCTTTCTGTCTCCCCCTATTTTCTCTATGCCTTTCCGAAGCAAAATCTTTCCCAAAATGGATTAAAAAAAAAAAGATTATGTTTCTTTCGTGTTTCTGAAAATTATTCTTATTATTATTACTACTACTTAAATTGAGTTAGGTGATATATGAAACTGCTTTCTTATTTTATATATATATATATATATATATATATATATATATATATATATATATATATATATATATATATATATATATATATAGAGCTTTTCTCTTATAAGGACTCAAAGTAAGGACTTATTTAATAGCCGTTGGATCAAACCAAAGGACCAGATTAGATCTCAAAATTAAACCCTCTTCATTCACTCCCACGCGCGTCTTCTTCTCTCGTTCTCTCCCTCTGTCGTGAATCTCTGGTTCTCTCTGTCGACGCGGAACAATAGGCTAACATCTCTCATCTTCGAGTTGTCTAAAGGTAATCACAAATTCTTTGCATTTTATTATTTCGTATAATTTTGGGAATTAATTTTGATAATTTCTCTCGGGCCGGGCCTTAATTCATATATGTTTTTTGAAAAATCTTATCGCTATTCTAATCTGGGTTCTTAATTTTCTTCTCTTTAGTTGCTTTCTCCGTATATTATTGTATTTAAGACATCTGGGTATTTGCATACAAGTCAAATTTTATCATCTGGGCTTATCTCATATCTGAATTATATACCAATCTATTATACAAGAGTATCAGTTCAGTCAGTATTTCATTGGCAATGTCCATTTTTGGTTTTTGTATTTTGTTGATAGCATGTGTAATGTGTGCTCAATTGTTTGGTTAAATGTTGATTTAGCTCTGTATGATTCAAAACATTGTTTATTTTTATATGTTAAAAATGTTTGTTAATGCCCAAAAATATTATTGGTATACATTGTTTGTGAGGTAATAGCCTGTCACTAAACTTTTTATCCTTGTTCATGTTTGCAATCATGTTGTTTACAATCATTATATTGGACCGTTGATGATTTCGATATGTGAAAATTGGGGATTTATGTTTATTGACATGATTTTCTTATTCTTATTGTGATGTTGTGCTACTTGTTGTTGGTTTTTTGTCCAGTTATGGATGGTATTAGTGTTGGATGTAATGCAGAATCACAAACGGATATGGGTTCGTCGTCATCTAATGACTTTAACTATGTTCCTCAAGTAAGGGTTGAACTAGTTCCGAAAATTGGGCAAGAGTTTGATTCATTAGTGGAAGCCCATAATTTTTATAATGAATATGCACGGGCTGCTGGGTTTAGTATTCGAATGTGGAGTACTAAAAAAAACACGAGCAATGAAATTATTAGGAAGGAATTTGTTTGCTACAAATAAGGGATCCGAGATGCGGATAAATTAAATTATGTTCCTACTCGAAAACGTGGTTTTACTAGAGAAGGATGTAATGCTAAGATAACTGTTATAAAGAGTGAAAAAAATAGTTTCATTGTGTCGACTTTTTATGAAGCACATAATCATGTCCTCACAACACCAAGAAATGTACATTTGTTACGGTCTCACCGTTCAATGTCTTCTACGAAGAAGTCATTGACACAACAACTTAGTTCAGCTAATGTGCCAATTCACCAGCAAATTAGTATTATGGAATTAGGAGCAGGGGGAATAGAAAATATTGGGTGTATAGAGAAGGATTTCTATAATGCTCACCGAGATGAGATTAAATTGTATGCTGGACATGATGCACAAATGTTGTATGAGTACTTTCAAGGTGAAAAAGAAAAAAATCCGGAATTTTATTTTGCGATTGAAATGGACACAGAGAATAGGATTACCCATTGCTTCTGGGCAGATGTAGAAGTAGAAAAGCATATGAAGCTTTTGGGGATGTAGTAGTATTTGATACTACGTATAACACGAATCGTTATAGTATGATCTTTGCACCATTTATTGGAGTCAACCATCATTATCAAACTACCCTATTTGGTTGTGCATTCTTAAGCGACGAGACGAGTGATTCGTTCGTCTGGCTTTTGAAGCAGTTTTTGTCGGCTATGCCATTAGGTCCGCCCAATATGATTATCACTGATCAAGATCCTGCAATGGCTAAAGCTATAACTGCATGCTTTCCAAATAGTGTGCATAGATATTGCATATGGCATATCATGAATAAATTTTCAGAGAAGTTAGATGCAATCAAGTGGAGAGATCATTATTCGCAATTTCAGAAATGCATATGGAATTCAGAGGGTCCGGAAGAGTTTGAGGATGCATGGGCTGAGGTTATCGATCATAGTGGGTTGTCTACTAATGAGTGGTTAAAATCAATGTACGACATCCGTTTCAAGTGGATTCCCACGTATGTTAATGATACGTTTTCTGCAGGTATTCTATCTTTCTTAAATATATATTTGTTGTTGTCTTAATACATTATTAGTGCCTTTACATATTTTGTTAATTTAGGTATGTCCAGTAGTCAAAGAGTTGAAAGTTGTCATGCATTCTTCAAATCATATATGTCAAAGAAAAATACCTTGATGGACTTTGTGGTAAGGTTTCCTAGAGCATTGAAACACCAAAGACACCAAGAGCTATCTCTGGACCACAAAGAGATTAATGAACATCCTATTACTAAAACAATGTGGCGTATAGAGAAGTCAATGGATGAGTTGTACACACAAACAATTTTTTATAAAATTCAGGAGGAGTTGTACCAAAGTATGGCGTATATGGCAACAATTGTTAATGATGGAGAAAACATATGCTACTACAGTGTGGTACGAGTTGATGCATGTGAGCGAAGTGTAAGGAAAGTTATGGAAGACAAGTTACTGAATCTATTGAGTTGTAGTTGTAGGAAATTTGAGTCATGTGGTATAGTTTGTCGGCATATATTTTCAATTATTAGCCTCAAGAATCAAGTCCATGCACCACTGTCGGATATATATGTACTACGTAGATGGACCAAATCTGCAAAATCTTATGGAGGCTCAAGGGATGGCAGAGGTACATGTGATTCAAATGTGGTGTTGAATCACAACTCATTGCGTCGGCTTGCAGCAAATATTGTTGAGGATGCACTGTTAAATGAAGAAAAATATAAGCTGACATTTAGTGCATTGGAGTCCCTTAAATGCACATTCAACACCATGTCAAACAATGATGGAGGACAGTCTTCTACACCTAGTATTACTCAGTCAGAACGTATTTTCAATGAGCCTGAAAAGGTTAGAGCAAAGGGTAGTGGAAAGAGGCTCAAGGGTGGCAAAGAAACATCGACTAAGAATGATAGGCGTTGTAATGGTTGTGGGCAAAAAGAGCAATCACATGACAAGAGAAATTGTCCACTTATTAAATATAGGTAAGTTGATATTGTTCAATTATTAGAGAAATTGTCCACTTATTGTTCACTTATTAGAATTGTTGCTATTTAACTAATGCTGCTTTTTTTTTCTCATGCAGGAATGATACGACATGATCTTGGGGAATGATTCAACTACAAGGACCTATGTAATTTGTTTTTCAGTTTGATATTGACATGTATTATAGGTAAACCCTCACTTCGTCCTTTGTACTCTTGTAAATTTTACTTTGTATTATAATTTCATCCTTTGTACTCCTGTAAGCTCTCTGCTTTTCGAATATAATCTGCTCTTACCAAAATTTTCCTTTAATAGTTTCAACATGCATAGTTTAAGATTGTCTTTCTATGTTATTTTTGCTAACTTGATTATTATTATTGTTTCTGCATTATTTTTTTCACAACTCATTCTTGATGTTGCTTTATATTGTTGCAGGACTTGAAGTGCTTTGTATTTTCTCTTATATCACCCACTTCAAAATTAGGAATGATCAGCATGCTGACCTTCAAGGACATTGCTTATGACAGTTTGTAACGAAAGTTTTATGCAGACAGCGGCGTCTGCCTTTCTGTTGTCTCAATGCTACATGTTTATTAACTCTGGAAGAATTCTATAAATGTGCTATTCAATTTTTTGTTTATATTGCCTTTCCATTTGATAATTCTGTTTGAATTTAATTTACGGTGTTTTTTTGTGTTATTTACCTGTTCATAGGAATATTAGACAACCTTTTTCACATAATGCCGAAAAAAGATTTTCCCCTGATAAAGATTCAACAATGTCAGGAAATATTATTTCTTACTCTGTTAACACAACCTTTTAATCTAGAACATGTACAATTATTAGTATTAGCAACTTAATAAAACGCAACTATTCTAGAGTATTTACACCGAAGTGGATCTGACCACCTTCTCTTTACTTCAGACTTTGTTCTAACCTCCTTGAGCTTTCCAACTCCAATGCATAAAATTTCATCTTTATTCGCATCAATGTAACTCGTTCTGCCTCCAAGTAGCCAAAGAACAGTGATGTCAGCCATATCTAAAACCTCTTCCTCTCCAAAGAAAACTGAGATGTCAGGCAAGCTTCTTTTCTTCAAGGTATCCGTGCAGAGATATATATAAGGGGTGCCTCCATTGGTTTCCTCTGTCACAGTCTCCTCACCATAGATTGGTGTACCACTTACCTTAAACACCTTCCAGGACCCGACAAGTTCTGATATTTGGACTCTTTCTCTGTGAACATGGCTTCAAACCAAACTCGATGCCACTGTTTGTAACAATTTTATAGGCAAATCGTCAGTTTCTTTACAGGAATATATAAAAGCACAAAGGTTCCAAAGATAGTGCATATTACAGACTAACAAATTACAGTTGGGTGGTTGCTACAAAGCTGTTTAGATTTTTACTTTAGCAAGACGTCAAGGAGTAGCACAAAAGGATATAATATGAAAATAAATCAAGTCTAAACAATTAAACATCAAATACAAAATGTATGGACTTGAGTTGTTTAAATCAAAAGCACTAAAACCAATTCTTGAGGGTTGTCAGGACAAATGCAATAGTTTTCAACTCTAATGGATTTTCATATAGTTGGTCAGTATAGAATTCTGATGAAATTTATCAGGAAATCTGAAGGCAAACGAGGATCTTTTTTTCTCTTTCCCCCTCCCTCCTCTCCCACTTGAACATGAATCATATAATAACTACACTTCCGTTTACTAAAGATTAAGATTTAAGGCAGGAAACATTATGATTTTCGAATTTAAATGACACAGGTGGGAATGATCATACCTAAATATTCCATAATGCAACATCTAAACAATCACCACAAGGAACTTACCTGCTCAAACTTGATAGGTTCAGTGTAGACAAATTTCAAAAAGATTAACTTGTGAAAAATCAAACAAATTGCACAAATTAAGGAGACAACTAAAAACCCTAGAAAAACAGAAGCTAGAAAATACCAACAAAATAAAATGATCATTCATTGAACTAACAAACCTATTGCAAGCCCTAAGAAGTTCGAATTCATCACGTTACAAAATAAAATTACACATAAGTACATATATCAAAAGCAAACCCTAGAAAAAGATAGTGGAGAGAGAGGTGAAAAGTAACAAAAATTAATGAAATTAACAAGCCACACTTTCAAAACCCAACAAAATAAAATACCTGAGGTTTCATTGAAATCAGATTAACGAAGATTTAACCCAAAAAGACCTTCAAACACATCACAAAGAAATATATTAATGAATAACCGTAGAAAGAGAAAGTGGGTAGTACGAACCTCGCTCTGGCCTCTGAGAGATGATGCCGCGACACTCACGGAGGACGGAAGGGGTGAGAAAGACTTCTTTGGGAGGATGAAGCCCTTATGCACGATTAGGGAGGAGAGAAGGCGAGCCGTGTTTTTTTTTGTTTTAAAACAAACGACTGTGAGCCTATTGTTCCGCATCGACTGAAGAAGACGCGCGTGGAAGTGAATGAAGAGGGTTTAATTTTGAGATCTAATCTGGTCCTTTGGTTTGATCCAACGGCTATTAAATAAGTCTTTACTTTGAGTCCTTATAAAAGAAAATCTGTATATATATATATATATATATATATATATATATATATATATATAAATAAATAAATAAATAAGCATTCATTTCTTCAACAAATGGTTAAGTATCACAAAAGATTTTTTTTTTTTTTAAAAATTTCCTGAATTTATCAGCCCATGGTGAAATAATTTTCAAAATAAAACAATTAGAATATATTGTTGGATAAGTTGCAATAGTGACCAAAATATAATGATTACATGAACCATTATTGTTAAAATAATCAAGTTCCAAATTGTGGCGTGACTAAGGTTAAGGTTAATATTAGGTACTCCATATCATTCAAATAATAAAATATTACTAAAATGGAATGAATTTTAACAAAAGGGATGTGCTTTGTCTTAACAAGCAAGTAAATTGATTACAATATTTAAGCAGCCATCATGTATCAATAATTCAAAAAGGAAAACATTTATTTAAGGAATTCTATTGATGTATTCTCATCTCTCGCTGCTCAAGTATTATACTATGCCTCCTTCCTAATTAATTTTATACTATGGAGTAATATATATTCTTTCTAACTACTACTGTCTGTCTGTCTACTACCTCCGCCTAAAGACGCTGTAATTGAAATTTTACTACTTGCTCACATAAAATGCATTAGATACACCAATACGGTTTGTAAAAAAAATAAATCCCTACAATTTGTAGTAGCTTGAATTAAACTGAAATTACTGGAGCCTTATTCTCTGTGGATATGAAGTATGAACAAAGAGGGGCTTACTTACAACATGAATTGGTAGAGAAGATCACAAGTTTTAGTATGAAGGCAAGATATATATATATATATATTGGCAAAATAGGCAAAGATATAGTATAAGGTAATAGGTATGACATTACATCATTAGATTTGGTGCCTAACTACAGAGACATTTGTTACAGATAAGTGTACAACCGTCGCCGCACCCACGGACTCGTTTTGAAACCTGCAAAGACAAAATGATCAAGACACTTCTTCAAGACTTCAACCTCTGATCTGTAAAACAGATAATCCTCCTTTCCCACATTCAGATAGTTCATTCCACCAAGGAACAGCACTAAAATTACCTTTAGCAGCAGGAAAAACAGCCTCCCCCCCTTCTTCAACCTCTGATCCGTAAAACAAAAGCAATAATGTGTGTGTGTGTGAGAGAGAGAGAGAGGTCAAGCCAGATCACTATACGCTAAGTGAGGTCCATAAGGAGATAGATGGTACTTACAGGTACATAAGAACCGTAGCTAAACGTTGTCCTCCGTTCTTAGTGTTGAACTCATCAAGAAAGTAGTCATAGTGAGGTTCATACTTTTGGCCCACTTCATAGTGAAGAATTTGAAGTCCTTCCCCATCCTCTATATGTTACAAAATGAAAACACATCAAATGTAACAACAAACAAGAATTCAGACCACAGAAAATAAGACAACTTTTGCATCAAAGATAGTTAGCATTTTCCAAGTTTTACTTGAATTGAAAGAAATTGAATCGAACTAATTGGAGTTCAGTATATAAACACCATATAAAAAGAAACTTTCAATAGAGAACTCAAAAACATAATAATTAACTGGATCCTGCAGCTCTAAATGAGGTAGTGGCAACAATGCCAGAATTGGTAGTCTACTTGTGACAGAGTTGATACAGAGGCTGGATAAAAGGGAGCAGTGGTACGACTTCTAATAGGGCTGCAAGTGAGTCAAGCCGTTCATGAACAGCTCGTTGCACAGTTTGGTTAGAGCCCAGCTTGAACTTGATCATTATGTAAACAAATCGAGTTTGAACACAATTCTTTGGGCTAGTAAACAAGCCAAGCTTAAACATCGTAAATATCAGCTTGCCAAAGCCAAGAAATCAGCTGGACATCTCAACTCGGTTGAGCTCGCGAACGTTAAGTATAGTTAATAGTTATTTTAGGAGTTGGTATTTGTCGGTAAGTGAAATCTGTTGGTACTTGTACGGTGTATGTATATTATAAGGATTTCAGTAATGAAAAAGACAAGAAGAAATCTTTTCCAAAATAGGGCTTTGCTCAAGTGGAGGCTTGAATCTCCCTACAGTGAATCACAGCCAGTCATCTGCCGCCCCCCTTCAAGTGGGTAGCCTCTATTTCTCATTTTTGTTTTATTCAAAATATATGGGTCATGACAGAGGACCGTCAAGTATGCAAAACCTGCTGTACCCCTTACAAAAAATCCAACCTCTGTATTACCTATACCATAAAAATGAGGAAAGTCACCTCTTGAAAATTTTCTTTCTAACAAACTTCATCACAAAACACCACCCAATGATGATACATACCAATCTCAATTCAGTAAATAGTAGGTTCATAATACTTATTAAAGACCATCAAAATAAATAAATAAATAAATGCCTATCAAAGACCTAAAAATAGGGAGAAAATCATCACAAAACTATTATGGCCCACAAGTTTGGACAGAGAATACATTCCAAAACAATAATATCATCCATCCCACTGATAAATGAGAGTTCGTAGTAGGTGATCCAGTGATCCTTCTATTTCCACTACTACACTGTGTTCTTAAAAAAAATAGTAGTTAACTACCCCATTGTTACTTTAGTTTAATCAGCATAACTCATAAAGAGAATTTTCCTAGCCATAAACTAGCAACTAGTGCCGACCAGGCTCAAAACAAGCCCTCTCGTGATCCTTGAAGCTGGAACTTGCTGGGTTTTGTTTCACCAAACAACCTATCAAGAAAACTAATGGCTAAATGTAATGGCAGATCACCAGTGCATGAAGAAAGAACCTATGAGGAGGAAATGGTTGACAAGTAGTTCGAAACTGCATACCTACGGGTAAGAAGGTGAAATCTGCAATTCGTTTCTCGATGTTCCGTACTGTTTTATCACGTCCTCTAGCCAGAAATGTTACAGAACTCGTCCGCACCCTGCATGTACAATTACCTCAGAAGTATAATTAATAAGCATAAAAACAAGGATAACAAGGTGATAAAAATGAAAAGGTTTAAACATTTCATGTCCAACTATATTAAAGAAGAGAAATAGGAAGTTCACACCTGCTATCTTTGCTCTTCCCAGTTGCACTGTCAACAACCCTTGACTTTTCCCATATGAGGCTTAGCAAGATTGATTAGATACTCACCATTAATCATCCTTCGACTTCACAAAGTAAATGTATACAAAATTCAGTTTGGTGAGGTCAAAATCAATTATGCTTCCATTGAACAAAAACATAAAGTTTATTAGTGGAACATACAAGCTGCCTTATGTATAATTTAAAATGTGGAACTCATGAAGTGTATTTAACATGTCAAACAGGGTGATTAGCATCTTAATCATCATGATTACAGCACATCAGATCTTTAATTAAGGATATTAGTGAGAAACAAACGAAAACCTTGATGAATCTATGTGCAATATGAAAACCATAAATTCATCAATATCTAATTTTCAAACCTACGTGAACTTACTAAAGTTGGCTACACATAGACAATGCAATTCAATCCCGTCCATCAATCCAAATTTTAAGTGTCACTCGGTGGTAACCTCTCTCACGTGCTATACTGTAGTAACAAATCACAGTTTATAAGTGCTTTAATGAAATCAAACAAAACACACATTTGAGAAAATTTAATTCCCAATACATACAAGATTAGTACTCAAACACATCCATAAAAAAATGAAACCTTTATATGCAAGCAAAAAAAAATAGAACATATTTACAAGTAAAAACAGAATTAAAATCTTTAAAAGCAGAAACAACTGAAAGAAACTAACCAGAAGATTATGATACAGTACGGCTCTAGCTAGGCTCCCAAGAGATGACTGATCTCCCCTCCCATCATCTCCATGACTGGAACAACATTCGAATATAGCATCATAACAATTCATATATAGAATAAGAAGAATTAATAAATTAATCTGAAAGTAAGTTACCAGCTGGCCACATGCAGAATTATGATCATGGGCTTTTCGAGAAATGGAGAAGTGGTCGGAATGGAGGGAATTCCGAAAACGAGGAGAATGAGAAGGAAGAAGGAAAAAATGACGAGTGTAGCTAAAATACGAGTAGATGAGGAAGTTTTCCGAGACGGAGCTCGAAGGTGCCTCCCTTTCATCACCATTGCCGTAAAAAGCTTCGAAAATCGATCAAAAGAAATCTAGCCAATCGAGAGATACATACATACATACGTACATACATACATACATGCATGCATGCATTCTTTCTTTCTTTCTCTCTCTCTGTGTGTAGAGTGATGAGAATACATACATACATTCATACGGTGGTGACTGCGGTCTGCTGTACGTGCATGTGGGCTTTCACAGAATCAAACATTTGTCTGTCTTAACAGTTGTTTGTGAGTTTTTATTTTCTTTTTAAGAAATTCAATTTCTGTAGGTTATTTATTTAGAAAGTTAAATTTAAGATTTTCTCGGATAAAAAAATGGTAAATATTTTGTAAGAAAAGTATAACAAATTTAATATCAAAAAATCATTTCATAACTATCCTTATCATTCACACATTAAACTAAGGTTGACAATCATATTCTTATTTTGTTATTTTTTGCTTATCAAACTCATAAATAGTATTAGTAAAAGATTATAAAAAAATAATTTATCATCCCTGAGATTCTTAATCCAAAAACTTGCCAGGGGTGACTTTCAATATTTCTATTTTACCATAAAGTTTTAATATGTTGAATACACCACCACTTGACGCACATATTTACATTATTTTAAAATATAAGATTAATTTTTAATTAAAATATTTTCAAGTTCAAAATCAATATGTTTCATTTAATATTTTAAAGTAATAAGCTCATTAGCATTAAACATTGAGGATAAATTTGGTCTATTTAATTGATTAAAATAAAATAACTTAAGAAAATTTAAATCATTGAACTGATTTAAGAAAAATGATATACATACGTTGCTACCATAATTCGATTACAAATTTTTATATAATATATATATATATATATATATATATATATATATATATATCAAGGCTCCTAATTTAATAGATAAGTTAGAATTGTTTATAAATTAAACTCGTTTCTATCGCTATAACCAGACAACTTTAAGCAATTATAACCCTACTTCTAAGTTGGTTAAAAAAATAAATTAATTCTAAGTTAAATCTACTAAACTATTATACAGATGTGATTATGTAATAGGATATTTTTTTCTAAGAAAAAAAGAGAGTAAGATATGATGGGTTGGGAATGTTAATTTTATATATTATATATATATACACACATATATAATATTATTTTAAAAATTTTAATTATTTTTTAAAACATATTTATAATGACATTGTAATTTTTTTTAATGTTTATATTAAACAAGTTAAATGGGTTGATACGGTTAATGCGATTAATAAGTAGATTAATGTAGAGAATCTTAATACGATTAATTAAATAAATTTTAATATATTTAATATAATACTTATAAATTGATAGAATCTTGATACGATTAATTAAATAAATTTTAATACATTTAATATAATACTTGAAGTTTTCTTTCCTAATAATGTAAAAGGAAAGGAAAAGAAAAAAAAAGAAATTATGTTTCCAATTAGAATCACGAGATAATTATCAGCCAGTCGGTTAAAATGCGCATCCCAGCGCATTATACCACCTACCACAAAAGGCCCCGAAAATCGTGGCTTGGGCCCAAAGCACTGCTTTCTGCGTCTATAAATACGCCCTTCCCCCTCCCAAATTCTCATATTCTTCTACTTTCTTCCTGAAGAGAGAGAGAGAGAGAGAGAGAGGGGGGATAGAGAGAAAAAGAACTTGATGATCAATTAACAAATCAATAACGAACAAATAAACTGATTAACTGAAAAACTTAAAACGAAGAAGAAGAAAGCGAAAGAAATCAAAGAACCGCGCAACAAATTTTTGAACTATTTTAATTGCAAAATCGTGCTGACCGCCATGGATATGCGCTTCGCATACTCTCCGGCTGAAGTCGCCAAAGTCCGGACGGTTCAGTTCGGCATACTCAGTCCCGACGATATTGTACACTATTCTCTGCCCTTAATTTGAACTTATTCACCTTTTTCCCTAGGGTTCACTTTTTCACTTGTTTAATCAAGCTTTTGTTTCCTGTTCAAATTTTTTTCGGTGGCAGAGGCAAATGTCGGTGCTGCAAATTGAGCACGGAGAGACAACGGAGAGAGGGAAGCCCAAGGTGGGAGGCCTGAGCGACCCTCGGCTCGGCACCATTGACCGGAGAAGCAAGTGCGAGACATGCATGGCTAATATGGCCGAGTGTCCCGGCCATTTTGGCCACCTCGAACTCGCCAAGCCAATGTTTCATATAGGATTTATGAAGATTGTGCTCAGCATCATGCGTTGTGTCTGCTTCAATTGTTCCAAAATACTTGCTGACCAGGTCTAAACTACAAAATTTGTATCATTAACACCTTAATTTGATTAATTAGATGCGTTTCCACTATTTCATGCTGATTTTTTAATGTTTATTTTAGCTATGGATGTTTCTGAGACTATTTGGCATCTTGATTGTTGCGATTTTAGCGTGTTTTACATACTATGAACAAGCACTGGACTTAAGGAAATGGCTGTTATAGAATCATAGAAAAGTAGGAAGAAAAACCAGAGCGGTTTCGAACTCAATTCCCAATAGTGAGTCATCAGCTCAGTAAAAGAAACAGTAATGTTTGTTGTCTTGTCATATGTTCGAATTTGTTGTCGTTTCAACTATACTTTTGAGCTTATGGGTTTATCAAATATATGGAATCTTTATTTTTGGCTGTTTTTACCGTCACATTTCCTGCACATGCACAATAATTGAGGTTTTACCTGCATTGGCAAAATTACAGTTAAAAACAACTTGTACCAGCCAACAAATGCAGAGAGCAAAACCTATTCATAATATACCTTATAATTTGTTTACTGGCTTTTGGCTTTTAGGAATGTTGACATTCTTTTCCCCTTATGTTATTCTATCCTATGCATGTAAAAATGACTTCTGTGCTCTCTGGTCTCTGAAAAGCAAGGGCCACAGGGGACTAGTATTTCCAATGCATTGGAAGAAATAAAAAATTATTTTACATAATATTAAGGTTTGTCGCATGACGGCATCCCCTTTTGATGCTTATTTATGATAGTTGATTATATATATATATATATATATATATATATTTATATTTATACACACACACACACACTACAAAATTGCTGTTTTCAACTTCTAGGGTAGCTACATAGATCACTCATGAGGTTTAGCCCTGTGCAAGCCTCTTTATTGTTGAGAGTTGCTAATGCTGCTATATGATGGAGAATTTAGTTTTTATATTTCTTATTTAGATGTATAACTCTGTAGAAGTGTGCGAGATTCAGGACAAGAAGGACAGTATAAGTTAGATTCATGATTTGTATGAGTTAGATTTATGACATTATTCAATATGATATGCAATGGCATTACCTTCATGTTACAATACAAAATAATATATCACTGATGATGTATGGTAGCCAAACATTTTATTCATGTTTATTTTTTTGACTTTCTATTCAGGTATCGATACCTAAGATTGTCCAAATGTATGTTAAGTTGGATATTATATCAATTACGGCAATCATCATTAAAAGAGCCAAAGATAATTCAGGTCATCTACATAAGAGAGCAACTGAATATTCATAGCCTCAAGTTCAGAAGGATGCAGTTATAACACAATTTTAGAGAAAATATAAATCTAAATTGCATTTTAGGAGCTCAAAATGTGTGTGTGTGTGTGTGTGTGTGTGTGTGTGTGTATATATTGCTAATTTTGCATCTATTATGAGCTTTCATAAATTGCTGTTTCTGGTTAATTTAAGGTTAACATATTGACTTCTTCTTTTTTTCACAGTAGAGCTCCATATCCACACTATATAATGAAATGAAACGTCAGCATGGACAGTGTTTATTAAAAATTAAAAATACGAATAATTTGTGGAATTAACTTTTAAATTCTTTATCTGAAACAGTACTACTTTTCTTCTTTAATCTGTCATCTTTAGGATCAAGTTCATATGTAGACATGAAAGTAGATATGAAGAAAAAAATAAATTTATTCCCTTAATATGCATTTGCCATCGAACTGACAACCCATTAAGGCATCAAAAGGATCGTCTTTTACATCCAACATTAAGTTAGCCTCTAAAACAAGGAGAGCCTGAAAGCTGTTTTGGATTTAACTTTATATAGGTTGTACTTCTCAGAACATGTACAATTTTCTGTTTAATTTTTACTTGCTTATCGGCTTATCTGCGTTTTGCATGTAAATTTCATGATTACATCGTTTGCTTAGAAGTATTCTGTGCACACTTGACAAATTTCATATCAAACGTGTAGTTGCCAAATACTGACGGAAAAGGAAATAGAAAAGAAAAATTAGAATATTATACGTGTTCTTATTTTTTTATATTCTGGTTCTTATTTCAGTGGATTAGTAACTATGTGTTTATCATATCATTTCAATAATGTTCTGTAGGAAGATTCCAAGTTCAAGGAGGCACTGAGAATTAGGAATCCTAAAAATAGGCTTAAGAAGGTTTTGGATGCCTGCAAAAATAAAACCAAATGTGAAGGAGGTGATGAGCTTGAGGTCCAAGGCCAAGGTTCTGACGAACAAGTAATAAAGAATAGGGGTGGTTGTGGTGCTCAGCAGCCAAAATTTAGAATTGAAGGTATGCAAATGATTTCTGAATACAAGGCACAAAAAAGGAAGAATGATACCCAGGAACAGCTTCCTGAACCTATTGAGAGAAAACAACAACTTTCTGCAGAAAAGGTAAGTCGTTTTGAATTCATTATGATTTGGTTATTTCTGTCTTTATTTCCTCTCTGGGTGTTTCCTCTTATGGAGTTGTTTTTTGATTATATATCTAATATTGGTTTACATGCTTACCAGGTCCTTAGTGTTTTAAAAAGGATAAGTGATGAAGACTGCCAATTATTAGGCTTGGACCCAAAATTTGCTCGTCCAGATTGGATGATTCTTCAAGTTCTGCCAATACCTCCACCTCCTATGAGACCTTCTGTGATGATGGATACCTCCAGAAGGAGTGAGGCAAGCCACTTCCCGTTGTGCTCTGCATTTTTCTGGGGATCACGTATTAGTTTTCTTTTTTCCTTGAGTATATATAAAATCACTAGATGAAATTACTTATCACAAAAAATAAAAGCACTCGGGTAAATTTCTTAGCTGTTAAATAATTTTTGGGGTATGTGGTTCATAGGTGAATGCTGATTTCCTGTCAATTTTGACTACAGGATGACTTGACTCATCAGCTGGCAATGATAATTAGGTACAATAAGAATTTGAAGAGGCAGGAGAGAAATGGGGCGCCTGCACACATAATCTCAGAGTTTTCACAGTTATTGCAGTTTTATATAGCTACATACTTTGATAATGAGTTGCCTGGTCAGCCAAGGGTATGGTCCTTGTGTTTATGCTTCTATAATTTGAATTTTCAACATTGACTCCGTAGATCATAGAAGTAATATTCAGACTTTACAGGCAACACAGCGATCAGGTAAACCGATCAAAGCAATATGTAGTAGGCTGAAGGCAAAGGATGGACGGGTACGAGGTCACTTGATGGGCAAGCGAGTGGATTTTTCTGCTAGGACTGTTATTACACCTGATCCAAATATTAATATTGATGAATTGGGGGTTCCATGGAGTATTGCCATGAATCTCACATATTCAGAACCAGTAACTCCATTCAACATTGAAAGGTTTCTTATATTTCATGGAGTTTTCTGTCTTATACCTTTTCATCCAGTTATTTTTGTTATTTGTCATAACGAGACCATGTACAGGTTGAGGGAGCTTGTTGAGTATGGTCCCCATCCTCCACCTGGAAAAACTGGAGCCAAGTATATAATTAGGGCCGATGGACAACGGCTTGATCTTCGTTATTTGAAGCAAAGCAGTGATCAACATCTGGAGCTTGGATACAAGGTGATATCATATTACCTTCCTAGTGGTTAGTAATGAGGTATTGAGTCTTCCAAAGCTGGTATGTAACCAATATTATCATGATGCAGGTGGAGCGACAATTGATTGATGGAGACTACGTCCTTTTTAATAGGCAGCCTAGTCTCCATAAAATGTCCATTATGGGACATAAGATAAAGATCATGCCATATTCAACTTTCCGCTTGAACTTGTCTGTTACTTCACCTTACAATGCTGATTTTGATGGTGATGAGATGAACATGCATGTTCCTCAATCATTTGAAACTAGAGCAGAAGTAATGGAACTAATGATGGTGCCTAAATGCATTGTGTCACCTCAGGCAAATCGTCCTGTAATGGGAATTGTCCAGGATACACTTTTAGGATGCCGTAAAATCACAAAAAGGGATACATTTATTGAGAAGGTCATTATTACCTCTTTATTTGAACATTCTCTTATGTTTTTTTTGGCTTGAAAATAATTGAGCTTACTAAGTTGTGATATATGATAGGATGTCATTATGAACATGTTGATGTGGTGGGAGGATTTTGATGGGAGAACACCTGCACCAGCAATTTTGAAGCCAAGGCCTCTTTGGACTGGAAAGCAAATTTTTAACCTTATCATACCCAAACAGGTAAATCTGTTAAAATATTCAGCTTGGCATGACTCGGATGAGAAGGGATGTATAACTCCAGGGGATACTCAAGTTCGAATAGAGAAAGGGGAGCTGCTTTCTGGAACCCTATGCAAGAAGACTCTTGGGAGTTCTGCTGGAAGTCTTATACATATCATCTGGTACGCACGTCCTTGAACTTTTCTGTTTATATTTGGTGATCTGGTTTGTCTTATAACTTTATTTATTTCTCTGGATTTACTTTTTTGAATTCATAAAGTAGCAGCCCATGTATTTAACAATCCAAGTTGTGAGAATATTTCAGTTCTTTATTACTCTTTTTCCATATATCTCACCTTTCAGAGTAGAATATAATTCTATCAATATTAGTAGTGTTTTCTGATTGAAAAAATTCTGTATCCAAAATTTTGTTTAAAACTAACTTAACTTGTTCATGTAAGGTATATTTCTAATTTGAAATTATGGTGAAAGGTGCCTGAAGTACTCTAGTCCTGTCTGAATAACTCCTTTAGCATTTTTTCTGATTAACTGGTTTATTGCATATAGGGAAGATGTTGGTCCAGATGCCGCAAGAAAATTTTTGGGACATACTCAGTGGCTTGTTAACTATTGGATTCTGCAACATGGATTCAGTATTGGGATTGGAGATATGATCGCTGATGCCTCAACCATGGAAAAAATCAATGAAACTATCTCAAATGCAAAGAATGAAGTTAAAAAACTTATCAAGGACGCCCATGAAAAGAATTTGGACCCTGAACCTGGACGAACCATGATGGAATCATTTGAAAATAAAGTTAACACGGTCCGTAGTTAGAATCATTTAATTTTTTCTGTTTTTTTTTTGTTTGGTTTCGCAGCTCCTTGTTGAATTCCAACATGTCCTTGTGTTGCTTAGGTGTTAAACAAGGCTCGTGATGATGCTGGAAGTAGTGCCCAGAAAAGCTTATCAGAGAGTAACAATCTTAAGGCAATGGTTACTGCGGGATCTAAAGGAAGTTTCATTAACATATCACAGATGACCGCTTGTGTGGGGCAGCAGAACGTAGAAGGCAAACGTATCCCTTATGGGTTCGTCGACCGGACACTGCCCCATTTCACCAAAGATGATTATGGTCCAGAAAGTCGTGGTTTTGTGGAGAACTCATATCTCCGTGGCTTGACCCCACAAGAGTTCTTCTTCCATGCTATGGGTGGTAGGGAAGGTCTTATTGACACTGCAGTGAAGACTTCTGAGACTGGGTACATCCAGAGACGACTGGTGAAGGCCATGGAGGATATTATGGTGAAATATGATGGAACTGTGAGAAACTCCCCGGGGCATTTGATTCAGTTTCTCTATGGGGAGGATGGTATGGATGCTGTTTCTATAGAATCACAAGTGGTGGACCTTATTAAATTGAATAAATCAGATTTTTATGAGAAATACAGATATGAGATCCACGACCCTGAATGGAGACCGAGTTACATGTTGCCAGAATCTATTGAAGATCTGAAAACCATCCGGGAATTCAGCAATGTGTTTGATGCTGAAGTTCAAAAACTTGAAGCTGATAGGCACCAACTTGGAACAGAGATTGCAACTACAGGTGATAACTCATGGCCTCTGCCTGTTAATATCATGAGGCTTATATCAAATGCACAGAAGACTTTTAAAGTTGACTTTAGAAGGCCTTCTAATATGCACCCGATGGAGATTGTGGAAGCTGTTGACAAGCTTCAGGAAAGGCTTAAGATTGTTACAGGTGATGATTTGATAAGTTTGGAAGCTCAAAAGAATGCTACCCTTTTCTTCAACATAATGCTTCGAAGCACATTGGCTAGTAAAAGGGTTTTGAAAGAATACAGGCTTCCTCGCGAAGCGTTTGAGTGGGTTATTGGTGAAATAGAGTCTCGCTTCTTGCAGTCACTTGTAGCTCCTGGGGAAATGATTGGTTGTGTTGCTGCTCAATCCATTGGCGAGCCAGCCACTCAAATGACTCTTAATACATTTCATTATGCTGGTGTGAGTGCAAAAAATGTCACTTTAGGTGTTCCACGGTTGAGGGAGATCATCAATGTGGCCAAGAAAATCAAAACCCCATCTCTTTCCGTATATTTGAAGCCTGAAGTGAATGAGACAAAGGAAAGTGCTAAGGCAAGGGCCAAGGATGTTCAGTGTGCACTAGAATACACTACTCTGCGTAGTGTTACACAAGCTACTGAAGTATGGTACGATCCAGATCCGATGAGCACAATAATTGGAGAAGACCTTGACTTCGTCAAGTCTTATTATGAGATGCCAGATGAAGATATTGACCCTGCAAAAATATCTCCTTGGTTGCTTCGAATACAGTTGAATCGGGAAATGATGGTTGATAAGAAGCTAAGCTTGGCACACATTGCCGAGAAGATAAGTTTTGAATTTGATGATGATTTATCCTGCATATTTAATGATGACAATGCTGAAAAGCTGATCCTTCGTATACGAATCATGAATTATGAAGCTCCAAAAGAAGGATTGCTTGATGAATCTGCTGAGGATGATGTTTTCCTCAAGAAGATTGAGAGTAACATGCTGACAGAAATGTCTCTTCAAGGCATCCCAGGTATCATGAAGGTCTTCATAAAAAATCTTAAGACGAGCAAGTTTAATGATGATGAAGGATTTAAGCCAAAAGAAGAGTGGATGCTGGACACAGAAGGTGTCAATCTTTTAGCTGTTTTGTGTTGTGAAGATGTCGATGCAACTAGAACAACAAGCAATCACTTGATTGAAGTCATTGAAGTTCTTGGAATTGAGGCAGTCCGTCGGTCCTTGTTGGATGAGTTGCGCGCTGTCATATCTTTTGATGGATCTTATGTGAATTACCGGCATTTAGCTATCTTGTGTGATACCATGACCTATCGTGGTCATTTAATGGCCATTACTCGTCACGGGATTAATCGAAATGACACTGGCCCCATGATGAGATGCTCTTTTGAAGAAACAGTGGAGATTCTTCTTGATGCTGCTGTGTTTGCAGAAACGGATCACTTGAGGGGGGTTACGGAAAATATAATGTTAGGTCAACTTGCACCAATTGGCACTGGAAATTTTGCCTTGTACCTCAATGAAGAGATGCTAAAGGAAACTATGGAAATTCCACTACCTAGTTACATGGAAGGTGGCCTCGACTTTGGCTTGCCACCTGCTCATTCACCATTCATGGGGTCTTCATATCACAAGGGCTTGATTTCTCCTAGTTATATACAAAGTCCAAATCAATGTCAATCACCTGTGACGGATGCTCAGTTTTCTCCTTATGTAGGCAGGTTGGGCTGTTCTCCTACATTTCCGCCAGGGTGCAATCCATCATCACTTGAATATAGTCCTTTCTCCCCCTCCCCGGTGTACAACCTTACTTCCCCGGTTTACAGCCCCACTTCCCCGGTTTACAGCCCCACTTCCCCGGTCTACAGCCCCACCTCCCCGGTCTACAGCCCCACCTCCCCGGTCTACAGCCCCACCTCCCCGGTCTACAGCCCCACCTCCCCCATTTACAACCCCACCTCCCCTAATTACAACCCCACTTGCCCAACCTACAGCCCCTCTTCCCCAACCTACAGTCCCTCTTCCCCAACCTACAGCCCCTCTTCCCCAACCTTCAATCCAAACTCTCCTGGATATAGCCCAACCAGTCCTTCATATTCTCCTACTAGTCCATCCTACTTTCCCACCTCTCCCAGTTACAGCCCCTCCTCTCCCAGTTACTTTCCTACATCTCCCGGCTACAGCCCCACTTCCCCTAGCTATAGCCTCAATTCCCCTAGCTATAAGCCCAGTTCCTCTGAATATAACCCCTCTTCCCCTACATACAGCCCCACTTCTTCAGATTACAGCCCAATCTCCCCATCTTACAGCCCGACCTCTCCTTCTTGCAGCCCTACCTCGCCATTTTATAATCCTACTGCCACTGTCTACAGCCCCAGTTCACCAAGCTACAGTCCCACCTCTCCCAGCTACAGTCCTACATCCCCTAGTTATAGTCCCTCATCAAGATACACCTCCTCACCAGTGTATTCACTTACCAGTCCAAGGGGTCCATGTAGTCTATCTTCTCCAAATTACAGGCAAGTCTTGAGAGGTTTCTGGCTATATTATGTTGTTTAATTGCTTTCTATCTTTGTCCTCTTTTGGCGGTGTCTTTTAGTTGATTTACTTATGTGCCGATTTCAAATGCTATATACAACCAGCAAGATGGCTTCTTACATTTGTTGTTTAACATGCTTTAAGGCAAAGCATACGACTGATCTTTTATAGCCTGTTTGTGAGTTCTGATTTGGAGGGAAGGAAAGGGATGGGAAGGGACAGTTCTTCTTTCCAAAAAAATTGGAAGGAAGAACTTTCCCTTCCCATCTCTTCTCTTCCCTTCCCTTCCCTTCCCTCCAAATTAAAACTCACAAACACACCCTTAGTTTCTGGTAAATAAATATGTGAAGAAGAAAAGTTTGATCATGAACTAGCTGTAACTCATAGGCAGATTTCGGGCTGCTTCAACTTTGCTTTTTTTGTTCCCTAGTTTTTTTTTAAAGTTACCTCCAATATGTTTCACATGCTTCAATGCTTGTTCTCTGTTGCAGCCCAACATCACCTTCACCTACATCTCCTTCATATACCCCTTCAAGCCCAACCTATAGTCCCAGCAATCTTTGCAATGTTTGTTTTGGGGTGTTGTTGTAGGCAGTATTACATGTTTTCATTTACTGTCCATCTCATTCAACACGTACTGTCATCTCTCTCCCTCTCTCTCTCTGTCTCTGATAGTGTTCATGATTAATTATATGAAATTTCTACTTTCTTTTGTTAAATGAATTTCTCTGCTTAATTTCTCCAATTGTGAACATAAAGGTAAATTGTGGAAACATCTAGAGTACTTCCCACCCAAACAGACTTTTCCTACAAGTTTATTCTATCTTTGTGAGATGGTGGTCATCCCTTATTGAATCATTTAAATTCCGATTGTACCATGTCTTTAGACAATCAACACGTGAGCACAGGCATTAATTGGGTATTTCCTGTGAATGCATCTTCAAAATAAAGATAAAAGAACCTTTGATCACTGAAAGAATGTGATAACATATTTCAACAGTGTCCTTGTGGATTTTTTTATGGCTTCATTTGATGTTTCCTATAATATTTGTAGTAACATGTAGAATTCTTTTTCGGTAGCACAACTTTTTCCTAGCATTAGAACCTTTTTATACTTAAATGTTACAAGCTGGAGTTAAATCTTAGGTTTTTTTTAGTCGACTCTTAATCCTGGTTTTTCAGAATGCTTACTACTGTCCCAAAAAAAATGCTTATTACATGGAGAGGTACAGAAGTGGATGATAAAAGAAAGACGAAAATTTTGGAGTGTAGAAATCAATATACTTTGTTAGAGTTGAACAATAACTTTTATAGGAGGATTTATATTGTTCTGTATCAGTTATTGTGTTTTGAGTGCTCATAATTATTTTAAGACTTCAAAAATAAATTTATAATATTAACTTTTGAGTTACCCACAAGCATAAAATAGTAATTTAACAAAAGCACTTGTACATATGCTTCTGCCAAAAGTAAATTTGGAATTTAACAATTTCTCTTTAAATTTCCTGTCTTAGTATGAACGTTTAATATCTTGTACTGACTAATCACTTCTAGAATAACAACCAAATAGGCATTAAATTCACTTTTGACAAGCATTTTTTAATGGGGGTTCACTTTTTATATATCTTGACTTAGATCTTGATTTTCATCATGTATGCTGATATGCATAAATTGAGTGCTTTACTGACTTATTGGCGAAGAAGATAGTAATGCGATCCTGGCATTCGATTTAGAAAGAGAAGAGTCCAGAATCATTCAATATCCAGATTGTCCAGAATACAGCTGTACAGGCACTTGAGTGTGTGTGTATGTTTGCCGGATTGTTAGACTGAGTAACAAATATCTGGATACTTAAAAACTTAATTAATCATGAATGTGTTCTTGATACATAATTAATAATCCATCTTTAACTCATCAAACTGTCAGCCTCTAGCTTATTCTTGTGCATATGAATTCATTTTTAGCCGTCAATTGGTTTAGATAAAAGGCGTTGAGAACATTGACACTGAATTGTCAGAGTATAACAAAAAATTTGGGACACGTTGACATTTGGAAATATGTAGTGCAATTTGCAATACTTCATTTCATTTACCTCGCATTGTTTTTGTTATAGAGTTCCTTCTGTCATTTGTACTTGAGCTTCTAATAGATGAGGAATATCAGGTTTTGTCTTGGTTAGTGCTAGTTATCCTATCCACAAAAATATTCTGATTTAGAAAACTGAAAAATGTTGGATGAATAAGTTTGCTTAAATTATTTTCAAGAAGTTCTTAAACTTGTGGCAGCATATACTTCTGCTACTATGCTTATATTCGGTGTCATTAGCATTGATATTATCTAAAGCTTTAATGCTGTATTTATTAGGTTAGTTGTTAATTGGTTTACGGATTCTATTCTTAAAGGTGAACCTGCTACTTAAATGTGTACTTCGATTATTATCTTAGGGGATGATGGCTCCATATGTATTACAATCAGACCAAGACTACAAAATCTCAAAACTTTATTTGTGTAGTTCAAGTATATGTTTTTCGACTACATCTAGTTGGTTGATAGGAAACTGATGCCTAATGGAATATGACAATCATTGTGTGTGTTTTAATCTCTTGCTTAATGGTGACTGCCGCCTTTATATTGGTGCTCTATATGACAATTGATTTTTTATTTTTTATTTATTTTTTCAGCCTATACAGTTCTGGCTCTAGTCCCGAGTACAGTCCAAGTTCTCCTCAATACAGGTGAATTGAATGTTGAATGAGCTTTTATTTCATTGGACTGGATTGTTTGATACTGAATTTCTTTCTATTTGCAGTCCAAGTGCATGATACTCACCTAGTGCCCCTTGATGCTTACCGTCGTCCTCTACTAGTCAATTCACTCCACAATAAGTGATAGGGATGACAAGCATAAGGATGGTACAAGCAGCTGATAAAAAGCATTACCTTATGTTAGTGTGCAGAGAGAGTGAGAGGATAGGGAGGAATAGAGACAAGAGCATCAGTTAAATGCTTCATGTCTTTGTAGTGTGCTACAGATAACTGCTTTCTGCTATTTTTGAGGTTGACTCACAACAATATGCGATTCGAGGTATCTCTGTTACTGATTTATATAGAGATTTGAGGGTTGCACTTTTTTAAATACTTTCTTGTTTTTGATATTTTAGTCTGCTGAGGGTGGACTTCTTGTCTCTCATTTATTGTATCATTTCTTCTCTATTAATAAAATTTCTTCTTTTATCAACCAAAAAAAAATAATGTGATTTGAACCATTGTTTGGGTTGTAGTGTCAATATATAGATTTTCCACTTCTGGTAGCTTTTTTTGTATAGCTATTAATTTGATACTTTGTTTTAGAAAAAAAACTGTCTCATTTACATAATTTGTGAATATTAAGGATGTATTTATTTAATTTCCTTGTTTTACTTCTCTTTCTTTGGCTTCTAGCAATGGACCAAAATTTACCTCGAATTATAATTAAACTTATGGAGAGGTGACATTCAAACTCAAATTTATCTTTGAGAAATCCACATATTTTTTCATTAGACTGATTCGTATCTATATATGACTAAAAGATATTGGGTGCACCTCGTCATTTATTTAATATTCCCTTTGTTCCAGGATAAAAGTCATTTATTAATTTTTGTGGTCAAATTAATTATTTTTAAAATTAATATATCTTATTATTCTTTTAAATATATTCAACAAGTCTATAAACATTATAAATTACATACAATTTAGTATTAATCTCAATGTTTGTCTTTTTTAAAAAAATTTAAATTTGTATGATCAATTTGACCACAATAGTCAATAGATAATTTTTTTCTTGAGAGAGAGGAAATACTTTATAGTCAAAATTTAATTGACTATAGATCCATTATGATTTAAAAAATTTACTGAAGAAAGTATCTCAACTTTATATCTAAGTTAAGACTATTATATAGTCATTGTAATTTCTTGTCGAACTCGCTTCTGATGAAAGATAAATTCATAGTTTCACTAATGCAATCATGGCACTAAGTAGTTGAATAAGAACATTTCTTGTTGATATATATATATAACATGATTGATTTTATGCACTCGCTTAAATTCAAAGTTCACTAATGCAATCATGGCACAAAGTAGTTGGACAAGAACGTTTCCTGTAGCTACATCATGATTTTTTGACTTCTAATAATGGTTTAACACCGATAAAACCGCATGTTTTTGATACATTAACCTTTTTTTCTCAACATAATACCGGTGTTAATTAAGAGTGCTTTTAAAGTTCTTGCAACGTGTCTATGCAATGGAATTTTTTTAAAAAAAATTTATAAAAGACATGCATAAAGAAGAAGAAGCAGCAGCAGCAGCAAATTAAGCATATTGCCATATATTCCCTCCGTCCCAAATTAATTGCATTTCTAGAACTTTTTAAAGTCAAATTGACTATTTTTAAAACTAATCTTTTTACTATTTTTGCTAACATATAGGTGAAGATATTATAACCAAAAGAAAGTATATACAATTTATTACTAATTTCAATTTTTATAATTTTAGAAATATATTTATATATGCTTAATTATTAATTTTAAAAATAGTCAATTTGACTTAAAAAAATCCTAAAAAAGCAATTAATTTGGGACGGAGGGAGTACTAATTGTCAGCATCGGCTGGAGCTTTAACATTTATAGTAAGTACTAAGGAGGAAGTATTGAGATTAGTATTTAGTTGGAAGATCATATATATAACCACATGTCACTGGATTCTGAAGTAGTTTGTCAATCTTATTTTTGAAGTTTCTAATTTTTACTATTTTTTTAATTTAGTTATTTCTGATTAATGATTGTGATCATGATTCTCAAGTAAACAAAAATGGTAAAAAGGACCAGTACAGAAGAAATATTCTCTTAAATGTTAACCAAGCCAATTACTATTAGTATAACTTTTACCACCATATAGTAAATGATTCCTTCTTATTAACCCTGCCGCCTGTCCAAAGGTTTGGAGTTTGATTGATACCTTTCAATGTCAGGGAGGATGCGAATAATATTAATTTTATTGCTTAGTAAAATTTTAAATTACTAAAGCAGTAAAACTTAACAGCAGTTTTGTGCGAACAATTTTTACCAACTACTACCATAGTATTAGTAACCGAATTCTGTTATGTATTACGTAAATTTATTTGAATTATAATTGTAAAATTTATCAATATATAAGATTGTTAGGAATTATAGGAGAGTCTCACCTATTATACATATTTTTAAAAAAAATTATTATTAATACTTATTTACGTAATACTGAAGATTAGGATCCCTTCCATTATACTCATCTTCCTCCTTAAGTGGCAATAAAAAAATCAACCTAAACATTCGTGATATATATTATTTTTCTTAAAATGAACAAATTTCATGACTAAATTTGCTATACACACTGTGGCAAGGTCCATACGACATCGTTTGCATCACGTGCTATGTAACCGCAACAGTAACGACATCACCCTCTTCTCTCTCCTACGCGATCGGTAGGGGTAAGTAATACCAAATTAAGCCTGAGCTTAATTTCTGCAACAAATAAGAAAACAAACCTTTGCTTTGCATAATAATCCATATATGACTGACTATTCATATCCCTTCTTCTTCTTCTTCTTCTTCTTCTTCTTGTGTTTCATCATCTCCTTCCTTCATTTCTCTCTATCTATCCCTATATAATAATATACACGCACGTATATACATCCCGTACGTACGTATATTCTTCGATCGTATTTTGTATAATTTCATTTGTACGTACCACATTAACATTTTGAATCAATAGATTTTTTTATCAGTGAGAGAATACGTATTCTTCAGCTAGCTTCAATGGCGGAGAATTCATCAGCCAAAAAATTGATTTGGTTACACGGAGACCTGGAATTGAGTATAATCGAGGCTCGTAGCTTGCCAAACATGGACTTGATCTCCGGCCGCTTCACCCGTTGCGTCACCTTCGAAGCCTGCCGTACTCCCTCCACCTCCGAAGACGTTAAACTCGGCCACCACCGCAAGATCATCACCAGTGACCCTTACGTCACCGTCTCCGTCCCCCAGGCCACCGTCGCCCGTACACGCGTCCTCTCCAACTCCCAAAATCCTAAGTGGAACGAACACTTCTACATCCCACTAGCTCACCCCGCCCTCAACTTGGAGTTCCAAGTCAAAGACAACGACATGTTCGGTGCGGAACTCATCGGAACTGTACTCATTCCGGCGGAGACTGTTGCCGCCGGTGAACTCATCAGTGGCTGGTTCCCAATCATTTCTTCATCGGGAAAACCGCCTAAGCCTGACTCTGCTCTCTGTGTTAAGTTAAAGTTCACTCCTTGTGAGAAAAATCCGCTGTATCGGCACGGCATCGCAGGGGATCCGGATCATTTAGGTGTTAGGCACACTTATTTTCCTTTGAGAAAAGGTTGTGAGCTTACATTGTACCAGGATGCGCATATTAGCCATGATGTTAAGTTTCCCGAGATCGAATTAGATGGAGGGAGGAATTTTCAGCAGGGTCATTGTTGGGAGGATATATGCTATGCTATATCTGAGGCTCATCATATGATTTATTTGGTTGGTTGGTCAATTTATTATAATGTGAAGTTAGTTAGGGAACCGACTAGGCCATTGCCGCGAGGAGGGGACTTGACTCTCGGAGAATTGCTCAAGTATAAGTCTGAGGAAGGGGTTAGGATTTTGATGTTGGTTTGGGACGATAAAACTTCACATAGTAAGCTCTTCATTAATACGGTACGGTGAGAAAAATTAATTGTAACAAGAACTTTATTTTGTCCCATTGTTTTAAAATGTGTTTTCATTGAGTATTGATTCAAATGCTTACTGTCTGGATTAATTGTTTTGTGAGATTGTATGTGTGATTAATTCATTATAGGATTAGTACTGTCATTTTTAGTGATAATCTTCTCTATGTTCATTCAAATTGGGGAACAAATGATTATTTATAAACATGCAATTTTTATATATTTTCATGCACAAGGATGGATGGTTATTCAAGTAAATGAATGAACAAATTTTACCGAAGACTTTCCCCGTCATGGATAAACTGTTTTTAGCATAAAATGTGATTTGTGGGGATTTTTAATCAAGGTATTGAAGATGTCAAATAGAATATATTAATGGTAACCATAGTATTTTTATGAGCCAAATCAGTAAAATGTCATTACATTATTGAGCACTCGCCCAATGGCAGTCGTCACCAGTTTAATCTTGAAATCCCTGCACATACTTAAAATCAGTCAGAAAAGACAAATCTTGAAATCCCATGTAAATACTTAAAATCAATCAGAAATGTCCAAGTCAATTTAAATTCATTTGTTAGGTAATGACGGTGGACATATCAAAATATCTATGTGCAATCTACACTTGTTGTTTTGAGTCTTATCATGGATCTGTATTGCTCAGCAACAAATTATTCTGCCTATGCATTTAAGTAATGATTTGAATTGGCGGACGCAGGAAGGAGTAATGCAGACTCATGATGAAGAGACCAGGAAGTTTTTCAAGCATTCATCTGTTACTTGTGTGCTCGCACCTCGTTATGGCAGCAGTAAGCTTGGCTTTCTCAAACAACAGGCAGGCTTAAACTCGTTTTTTTTTATATATATGTATAACACAAGGTTTCATAACATTTTTTTTACTGTATATATTTAATTAAACAAGAATATATGATATTCTTCCTTCCTTAATTAATTAGTTAATTCTATCAGTCCGAATTGTAATCCTTTGATATCCTGCTTTGTACTAACTGACTTGGTTGCAAACTAAAGTTATCATTGTTGTACCTCACCCCCACTTTAAGGAGGAGTTTTCATAGTACCCTTTGTTCCTTGATAAGTGTTAACTTTTTCCTAGTGTTTTGACACGGATCTAAGAAAATAATCTTTATACATATGGTCTTTGATTCTCAGGTTTTCGAGATTTTTCATGATTCTAAAAATACATGTCTGCATTCCCTTAAGAAAATTATATTGTTGAATAACTTCTTGTTACGGCTTATTTTTAGGTTGTCGGAACTGCATTTACACACCATCAGAAGTGTGTTCTTGTAGATACCCAGGCATATGGTAATAATCGAAAGATTACGGCATTCATAGGTGGTCTTGATATCTGTGACGGTCGGTATGATACGCCTGAGCATCGACTATTCAGTGGTCTTGATACTGTATTTAAGGAAGATTATCATCAACCTAATATCCCAGTGAGTGGTAGTCCCATCTCGTCATTCGGTTGTTTTTTATCCTCTTTTGGTGGCCTTCACTTCTTTTATATGTAACTATTAACTGATGAAATCCATGGCTTAACTATTTGGTAACTTTTTCCTTTGTTGGGAAAGTTATTTGGGATGCACTCTTCTGATCAGAATTTTCCAAACTTTCTTTCTTGGTACCTAAAGTAAGGTTGTGTTTGATAAAACTGAATGTTAAGATTTGAATAGTTTAAACATCTGAATAATGTAGATCAGCTGTCTAGAATTGTATCTGAATGAAGAAATGCTGTTTGATAATTAATTTTTTCAAAATGTCTGAATAATATTATTTTACCATTTTAACCCTCTTATCAATTTCTTTGTTCTTGATGTTGAAAATTGGGGGATTAGGGTTTGTGCAAAGAGGGCAAATGTAAGGTTGCGGAACTATGATCTACTTGGTACATGAATTATATAACTGTATATACATACAGAAAATCATAGTTAACAAAAGTTGAATGCGAAGAAAGATGAGCGATTATAAGTACCTTGAGAATTGGGAAATGGGAGTGTAAAAGGCACTGCCGGCTGAATCGAGGATGATGAGATCGGGGGAAGATATTGACAGAGGGAGCACGGAGTGAGGGTTTATGCCTTGTTTGTTGCTGTTGAAAACTGTAGTCATTGTGTAACCTTCTACGAACACGATATCGGCGCAAACTGATGATAAGGGTTTTTGAAATGAATATTAATGGACATAATTAAACTGTGAACGTAATAGGGATATAATTTCTACAGATCGGTGAAATGTGAAGGAGTAGCCATGGCATTGCCCTGATGAGAGAGAAATTGGCTATGGTGGTGGTGGTCTGGCTATGGTGGGGCGATGAACTGAATTGAAGAAGCGAAAGAAAGAGTTGAAGAAGTTATTTTTGTCCAAAAAATAGTCATTTTCGTTCAGATGGTCCTCTGAATAGTTTAGATTTAATTTCTATCTTAACGATTTAGAGGTATTCAGAGGGAAATTTTTTTTTACAAAACAACTTCATACCTTTTAGCGAATAAGAGGTACAAACACCACCTAAATAAACTTGTACTATTGTGTATTTGAATCATGTTATATAATGCTAGCTTTAAATTTTATGTCTACACATCAGACTGTGTAATCCTTTTCGCTTGCCTTCATCCTTGCGTATTAGACAACCATTCAATAAATAGCTAGGAAGAGAATTACTGTCTTTTGGAAAGGGAGTAGCATACTTGCAGCGGTTCAGTGAGCAAAAGTTGTTTGCTCTAAGAATTTACTAGTAGAATAATTAACTTGATTTCTTTGGCAAATAATGCTTCTCTATATATAGAGGTACCCAGATATAACATGGAGATCTTGATTTCTAGAGATGGTGTCTTTTAGCCATTTGCTCCTTCTGTGTAAATCTAGATGCATGATTCATCTACATGTGTTGTTTATATATTTCGGGATGAAATCTGTATTATCGCTATTTTGACTTTGTTATAAAACCCTTTTTTTTTTACTTCCTACAAATAGTAATTTAAAGCAATCATGATTATATAACCTTCATATTGATCACTTAAATTTTTTTTTTTTGATAAGTAGAAAAGAGAGGATAAAATGAAGTTGGGGACAAGAAGTCCGTCCTCGCAGACTAATGAAAACAAGAACAAAAGAGCATTTAAAATAGTGCAGGACTCGGATTTTTGCACATATCTGTGTACACCTAAAGGTCTCCACAGCAAAAGCCCAAAAGGAAACAAGAAAAATAACCCTATCACACAACAATTTAAAAGATATGGAGCTCACTCTAAACAGTTTAGTATTGCGCTCATTCCAAATTGCCCATAAAACTGAAAAAGATAGCACACTTTCATAAGATCCGTGTATGTGAAATCAGGGTGCAGAACTTTGCAGCATACCCTCATGTCTGGAGGAGTTCCCCTTGTAAAGCTTTGTGAGGTGATACATGTCATGTTTGTCATCAGTGGTTTCAGGTTATACGTGGCTCGTGCTGTGTATCCCATACTACATGTAAATTATTCAGATGATGCTTGTTACATGTCACCTTCTCCAGTAAATTCTTTAATTTGCAATTTATTGCCTGTTTTAGGCAGGAACCAAGGCTCCAAGGCAGCCATGGCATGACTTGCATTGCAGAATTGATGGTCCTGCTGCATATGATGTTCTTATTAACTTTGAGCAACGTTGGAAAAAATCAACAAGGTGGAGAGAATTCAGTATACTTAAGAAAAAAATAGCCCGTTGGAGTGATGATTCTATGATAAAGATAGACCGTATATCATGGATACTCAGCCCTGCTATTTCTGTTCCCAAAGATGGAAAATACACAGTGGTTCCAGATGATGATCCCACGTTACATGTTTCCAAGGAAGATCATCCTGAAAACTGGCACGTGCAGGTTTCAATACCAGCCTTTTCTTTTACTAATTTTCCCCTTTTTGTGCCTACCCCAACTTGTTTGGTATAAAACGCGGAGTTGAGTTTTTTTTTCTTTCCCTTTCTGTGCACGTATCAGTATTGATTGAAATTCTTGTATAACGACACGTCACTAGTTTATATTATTTTCCTCAGATTTTCCGGTCCATTGATTCATCATCTGTAAAGGGATTTCCCAAAACCGTTGATGTTGCTCAGGCTCAGGTTTGTAAATGAACAGTCTTATCCTTTTAATTCCATTTATATATTCATGCATGGCTGGTTTTCTATTTTATTTATTTATCTAATTATTCTATTGTTTTGATGTGTGTCTGTGTATGGAATAAAGGTTGGTAATGGTTCCTAGACACTAGAAGTAAGAGGACTTCTAATTGACATTATTGCTAATGATACTTGGTGTTAACCAAAGTTTGCTGTTTCTTTGACATTTATTTACTGCAGAATCTTATCTCTGCAAAAAGTCAGGTAATAGACAAAAGCATTCAAACAGCATATATCCAAGCAATCAGATCAGCTCAGCATTACATATATATTGAAAATCAATATTTTATTGGATCATCTTATGCATGGCCAGGTTACAAAGACGCAGGTAAAAATTACTTTTGTTTTTTACCCTTTTAAATTTTACTCCTCAAATGTTCTCTGTCAATTGGGCCATGAAGAACATTTTGGTAAATGATTGAAAATCTTTTATGATAGTTATTCCAGGTCTGATTATGTCATAACTGGGAACTAGCTTTCAAACATTTTCATTTGTTCAACTTATGGTTGAACTGAAATTTTGTATTGGTGTATTTGTTCCCTCTTTCTTTAACAACTGGACCAGATTCTCAGTCAATTGGACATAGTCAATTAAGCCTTAGCACTTTGTGTTTGAGGTTATTGCTAATTTAGTCATCGGTTTTCTGTATCTGCATGTGAGTGTTCTTAGCTATTCAGGATCGTAATTATATTATCTGTTCTACCCTTCTTTAGTTTACATAGTATCCTTTTGTTTGCTTAAAAGTTCTTTTCTGAAGATAACTATTTAAAGTCATGGTATGATCAGGAGCTGAGAATCTCATCCCTATGGAGTTGGCATTAAAAATTGGTAGTAAAATTAGAGCTAAGGAGAGATTTGCAGTTTATGTTGTCATGCCAATGTGGCCTGAGGGTGTTCCGACTTCTGCTACTGGGCAAGAGATTCTCTTTTGGCAGGTAATATGGCTTTATAACTGGTAAAAGTTGACATATCTCAAGGAAGAAAAGAGATGTATGATTGTATTGCATATGATAAATGACTGCAAAATATTATTTTTTCGCTCCTCTCATTATTAATGCTATTGGTTGCAGCTTGTTTGTCTCTCTTTGAGTTGATGATATTTGTTATACTATCCATCGAGACAAATATATGTGAAATGCTGATAAAAAATAAAAGAAATAATGACATTATTAAAGGGGCTCCTGTTAGCCCAAGGTTGTGTGTGTGTGTGTGTGAGAGAGAGAGAGAGAGAGAGAGAGATATGAGCAGAATATGACACCCGCACACATAATGCGTTTGGGATTCGGAATGCACACCATATAGTGTCAGATGTCACACTAGGCTGCAATAAATTGACCTATAAGAAGTGGTAGTATCTGATATGTTTGGGAACTCTAATCCTAGTGTGTGATTTGTAGTATAGTTCTTCTTCAAACACTAGCTAACCCTAGCAATTAGGATCGAAAGAAACACCCAAAGCATGGTTTCTGTTACTGTTACAAACCTCTTTCATCCTAGTTGAAGCGTCCAACGTGTACCCTTTGTTATACCTTTAAAAAGTAGTAATAATTACTATTACTCATTACTTTTTGTGCGACTCCTAGTCAAGTTGTTCATTCAAACGCTGGCAACTAGAAACCCCCAAAAGGAAAAATCTAATACTGTTCCTTGTACTGTTTGCAGTACTAAAGTTTCCCCTTTCATCCTAATTCAAGCTTCCAACTCTTATCCCTTTGTTGTACCTTTGAAAGTCTTTCATTTGAATGTCTTCCTAACTCCTTTGGTCTACTAAATTCAGGGAATCAAGTGTATAAAATCCATATTCTCATGCGCCTACTTCCATTTTGGCTAAATCTTGAAGAGAGATTTCCCTTTGTTCTATTGCTTCTCATATCAGTCTAAAACATTATGCTCTTTTATACTCTTCAAATTTTTTATTGTCTTTACAAGTCAGTCCAAGTATTGAATATTTTAAATTCGTACAGTATTTTAAATTATATCAAAATTGTAAGAATTATTTATCATTTAAGAAGGGATATTGAGTCCCAAAAATGTCCAAAGTGCCGAACCTGTACAAGTAACACACTAGCCAGTATTTGGACTCTTTATGGCCCAGTTGTCATATTGTGAAATTCAGAGATCGGTGAGTCATATTAACCTATACCACAGCTAATATTTGCACTGAGCCCTTAGTCATGTAGGGAGCAGTGTCATTAAGAGAGATCAAGGCTCGCTAAACAACTAAATTGAGTATAATTTGTGTGAACTTTGTCTTTGTGTTTGGGGACATTTATATGACAACCTTTCCACGGACTAATAGAGCCTCTTTAGGTTGGGAGATATTAAAGAGGAACCAAGGTAATTCCTTTTACCTGATGGAATTACGGGAGTTACTATTACAATTTCTTTTGATTAGTTCTTTTCACTGCATTAGATTTTCTTTTACATTTTTCAAAAGGATCAAATTGGTGCATTCTAAATATGTAAGAATATGCTCCTTGAGTAGGTTCTTTCACTTGTTATGTCTTTTTATACTTCCTTTTTAGGGGGTTAAATGTTTGTACTAGTCGCTCTCAAAATCCTCATCCTCTCCTGTTAGTGCATTTAGTTTGGAAAACTAATCACCCTCTACTAAGGCTTTTGCTTGGTCAATGATTCCACAGACTCAAAATAATGACCTTTTGCAGTTGTGTAGGCCCAATAAAAACTTTGTTTATTGAGTTGTGTAATGTGCACTATGCATGATGAGTCCGATCTTGAGATGTTCTTTAATGTGTCAATAGTTTGATAGATTTGTTTTGTGGGATTGCCCTTTCGGTACGGAGTCTGCTCTTTACAGAATTATGTGGCTTTAGGAGGGGGAAGGAGAATTAATGTTTGGGAGATGTGTGGATTTTACGATTTTGTTGTTTTTTGAGAAATTTTATTTTTAGAGATTAATATCTTCCCTCTTCTCTCTTATGTGATGAAGTGGTGTTCTTTGCTCCGGTTTCTGTCCGGCAGTAGTTGGTAAGAAAGACCATGAAGAAACATTATACCATTCTCATACGTTTCAGGTTCTTCTGTTTATATTTGGCAGGGCCAGACGATGCAAGCGATGTATGCTTCTGTTGCCCAGGAACTTAAATCCATGCAGCTTCTGGACTCACATCCCTGTGACTATCTGAATTTCTATTGCCTAGGCAATCGGGAAGAACTGCCGAAGGGAGCTAGTCAAAATTCTACAGATGCTAATCAGGTAGTTGGCAGATAATCTTCCGAGTTTTTTAGTTTATTGCAATTTTTAGTATATATGTATATGTATGATTTGTCCGTTTGGGGGAAGTGCTTTTATTAGTAGAACTTTACAAAAAGTGATGTTTATTGAGATACTGATGTGTTTGATAAAAATTAAATTTAAAAGCACCTTACAAGTTTCTAATATTCAAACACCCAACTTTAGCTTCTATCTGTAATGCAAATGCACCAAAAACTCTACTGCTAAAAACACTTCTAATATGTTATCAAAGAATATAAATTACAGATTTTCAAATTAAAATTCAAAAGTGAATTAATGGCACGACACTGCTCTGCCAAATGGGGGGCTTAGGCTACGCTGACAAAAGGCAAGGTTATGAGAAGAGCTATGTTTGTAATTCTTTCAAAAATTGTTGCGCTTGACAGTCAATGGCTTCAGATCAAAATTAATCCCATGAAAAGTTTCAACGTGAAGTTTTATGGACATGGTAATGACTTCTTGTTTTCTTTTTTCTTTCTTTTATCCCCCAGATTTTTTTTTTGGTGTTGGGGGGGGGGGGGGGGGGGGGGGGGGGTGGGTGGGGGGGGGGGGGGGGGGGGGGGCGGGAATTGTTAACAACTTCATCTCCCATATGTTTTTCCTATATCTCTTATGAAGTATTTCCTATTTCTTGGTTGTTCATCTGATTGGTCCTCCTGCGAAAGTACCACAGTACCACATCAGTCCTATCTCTGCTTAAGTGAAAAGGAGCAGGAACAAAATAGGCACTTTCTGAACTATGCAAGGCTTATATTATATAGCTGCATTTGTCTCAACAATCTTGAATGTGGGCAAGCATTGCATCATTGTAGTAATTGTTATTATTTCTGCTTTATATAGAGGGATAGTACCCATTTTCTTATTTGCAGCTGCTTCAGCCACTTCACAAATAGAATTGTTGCATCTCCCTCACACCATATGCATTAACTTCTAAGTCTAGTTCTGCTGGTAGCCTATAGATGCTACTCAGATAATCTGGCATATATTATGAAAATTCATTTTAAGTTTTTGGATTTGTTTTGGTGATCACAGTAGATATACTATAGGTTAATTGTTGCAGCCTTTTTAGTGAGCGGAACAGTCACGTATGCTTGGCTTTTTGATTATGATCTTGAAAGTCATGAAAAGTTGGTCCTGATTTTTTTCTTCAGGTTTCCAGTGCACAGAAATTTCAGCGGTTTATGATTTATGTGCATGCCAAGGGAATGGTAGTGGATGATGAATACGTGATTGTGGGATCTGCCAACATTAATCAGAGATCTTTGGCTGGTTCAAAAGACACTGAGATAGCAATGGGTGCATATCAGCCCCATCAAACTTGGGCTGTGAAGAACCATCATCCTCGTGGCCAGGTATGACTTTTCATTCTTGTTATAAAAAACTCATGATTTTGGTTTTCTTCATTGCCTGCTACTTGAAGGAGGTTATAGAAAGGTAAAGTACATCAGTTAGGTTAAGTATCACACTCTAATGTGTTAGTGCTGATGTGAGTGATGTCCTGTTTCCATGATCAAGTATCTCTCTCTCTCTCTCTCTCTCTCTCTCCCCCCCCCCCTTCAGATTAGTACCAGATAGTAGAATTTGTTTACTACATTTGAAGTAACATTGGGCAGCAGAGAAATTGAAATTTCTGATGAGGCAAGAAGATTAAATTATTCACTTGTTCTTGATGACATGATAAAATTATCTTTCCAGGTCTATGGATACAGAATGTCACTGTGGGCTGAGCACCTTGGAATGTCAGAGAATTGCTTCAAGGAGCCGGAGACTTTAGAGTGTGTGAAGAGAGTGAATGAGGTTGCTGAAGATAATTGGAAAAGATACACAACTGAGAAGTTTACAGTATTACAAGGCCATCTTCTCAAGTATCCGATTGAAGTTGATGTTAATGGAAAGGTGGGTCCATTACCTGGACATGAGACTTTTCCCGACGTTGGAGGTAAAGTACTTGGAGCTCATACCCCTCGTATCCCAGACATTCTAACGACATGATATCCACCCACCTTTACGTTCATGTGATTGATAATGTAAAGTCGGTGTAAATAGTCTTACCTTTTCAGTTTTTATATTGAAGTTTTGTCCGGTATTGTATTTTATGCGTCACTTTGTGTGTATCTTTAAGGTGAAATAGAGGTGTACAAAGTAGGGAAAGGCATGATATAATCTATGAAACAGTTTTTCTCATGTAGCTCAATTGGAACAAGGTATGCAAATCACGTTGTGCATGAACTATCAGTGCCTCTTCTATATAGTGTAGTTGCTTTTCGACAGCTTCTTTTCTTTCCATTTCCATTTCCAATTGAATGTGGATGGCATTTGCTCAAGTTTCCTAGGGAAGTATACAATGTAAACATGAAAACAACTAACTATACATGGAACTGTTCATGTTAATTTCACAAAACTTCAGTAATGGTTTTGTTGCCGACAGTTAATAGGTGTCTCCATGCATATTGTAAGTAAACACACAAGAAATCACATCCAATAAAGCAATCGAACAAACAAACACTTCCATATCAAACTAGTTACAAAGAAGACAAACGTGTAGCAAATCAATAGTCTGGTCCTTTTTCTTCCTCTTTTTCGTTTTATATTTTGTAATATGCAAGAATTTTGTTACATCAGAACAACTAATACAAGGACAGGTAAGGTAACTTTACCCACTCATGCGTCAACCGCTACAGTTATAGGCAAATCTGATTACCACAAAGTCCTAAATGCTACTCATTAACACGATCATGAACAACACGACAGAACTTTAAGAAAACCAAAATACAAGAGAACAACAAACAAATTGAGCATTTGTCTCTCTGAGACTAAAAACAATGTGATCTCCTTTCATTTTTGGTTCTCTGAACCATTCTGGCTTAAGGTCAACAACAGCCATCAAAATATTCTGAACTCACGGCTGAAGCTTCATGTATAATCAATTCTATTTCCTGTAATACTTTGCAGACAGGCTAGATAATTAGCACAATTTTTTCCATGCCTGTATGTAGGTGTGCACTAGAAATTTCTCACATCTCACGAGTTGAAGACTTCTCAGGTTACAGCTCTGGCTGCCATCAGTTGTATTGATAGCTAATTTTCCCACACTGATTAGAACTAAACCTCTCTCTTCCATTGTAAGGCCTAAAATTGTTTCACTTGCATATTTTTTTTTAACACACCCATCTATGTGCTATTTGATATCTCCCCCAAGTATAAAAAATGCAAAACTGATGAGATTGGCAGCTCAGAATCTTGAACACATTTTGTGTTGCTTCTGAGCACGAAGTAAAAATAAATATTAGCAATTCAATTAAAATCACATGCAGTGTTGCTTGATATTGAAGTTGCCATTCCATGAGGTGATACAGCTCTCAAGCTATGCCACTCCTAACCTGCATTACAGAAGCACAAACTCAGTACAGTTAACCCCAGCAACTTTCACACAGAAAACAGTAAACACCGCAAATATGCATACACACAAAGCTAATCTTTGCAGTAGTTGGAACCAGAACCTAGCAGCAGGTTGCATGGACATCATCATAAATTACACCATATTGCTTTGCAAAGTTAGATAGCTGATCCTTGTTGCATCTACATTAGGCTCGTCTCTTTAGGGGATTGACCAGTTGAGTTGGGTTATTATAGTCTTTATAGAAATTTAGAATGCAAAGGAAAATTAAAGATGAAACCTGGTTGTTCCAATATACAATACAACCCCCCCACACACATACATATATTCACTGAAAGATAAAGTTGAGTTTTTCACGGGAAAAGCTTAATCCTTTTCTACAAATTCAATAGATTTGTGTGAGTGAAGGTGGAATTGCATTAAGAGGATTGAGAAATATCTGAAGAAGATAAACTTTACATATTAGAGAACTACATAAAAATTAAACATGCAGATTGTGAAGAGTTCGTGCTCAATGATGAGGAACGCAATAGCTTTCTATTTAATTATTTAGTCTTTATAATTTTTAACTGAATAGCAATTGATGTAATTAGAGTTTTAATTTAATATGAGATTTAAGGGCAATTTAGTTTTTTCAGTAAGAAGTGAGGGTATTCTACTCTTCTATTACTTTTCTTGGTGCCTCAGTGCTCTTCCTATGACCAAGTATTGTTCTCCTTATATACATGTGTTGGAAATAATAATGGAGAATATTTTTCTTCACTTTATTCCAATATTCCTCCACCTTTTCCCTATATTCTTCCTTATGTTTTATTCCATGTTTCCCACTCCATGTTTTCTTCCTTGTATTAGCTAGCATGTTTCCTTATATTAAGGAACATGTTTTGTCTTAATTATTTCTTCCAATTGTATAAGTAGGTAACCTTGTAAGCTTTTTAAGTAATCAAAATATATGAAATGTAGTTCAAGTGTCTCTTTCTAACATGGTATCAGAGCTGATCTTTTTTTCCGGCGAACTTTTCCGGCGAGTTTTCCGGCAAGTTTTCCGGCAAGTTTTCCGGCGAACTTTTCCGGCGACAGTCAACAATGCAGCTTTCTGAAGCTTACCCGCAGTCCTAAAAAAAAAAAAAATGGGTGAAAAATCAGAAACTTCAGAAGCTACTCCAGTGATGTTTTTTCAACAAGAAATCCCTTCTGCAATTGGGGAAAAACTCAATGGTACCAATTACCGTCTTTGGTCCAAAGTTCTTGAGATGCATATTGCTGCCCGTGAAAAATATGGCTACATTTCTGGAACGAAGAGTGCACCCAAGGATTCAGATCCTACGCATGAAAAGTGGAGGGCTGAAAATGCACTAGTAAAATCATGGCTCATCAATTCTATGGTCCCTGCCCTCATGATGAACTTTATTCATTGTGAGACTGCTAAAGATGTTTGGGATACTGTAAAGAAAACGTATCATGATGCCTCTGATGCTTCCCAGGTTTATGAGTTGATGAAGAAATCCTTCCAAATGCGTCAAGATGGCCGACCAGTGACCATCTATTTCACAGAACTCAACTCCACCTTTATGGAGCTTGACTTTCGTCGTCCTAATGACATGGCAAATCCATTAGACTTTGCCAAATTGAAGAAGCGTATCTCTGAAGAACGCGTCTATACATTTCTTGCTGGACTGGATCATAATCTTGATCAAGTATGTGGACGTATACTGGCCACATCACCTCTTCCTGATATTGATGAAGCTTTTTCTATAGTTCGTAGAGAAGCACAACGTCAGGTCACCATGGCTGTCGAAACAACTTCAGAAGCTTCAGCCTTGGTAGTTAAAAGAGCTCACCATTGGCCAACGACTTCTTCAACATCGTTAGAGAAAAAGTGTTCTCATTGCGATCGTAAAGGTCATGAGAAAGAAACTTGTTGGAAGATTATAGGCTATCCAGAATGGTACAAGTTGAAACAGGCTGAACGCGAGGGAAAAAAATCCTCCCAGGCTAACTCAGCGTCTACTAAAACACCACAACCATCCCAAGTTTATTACAGTAAAGAATCGTCTCACGAAGATGACGATTGGTGCTGGTAAGGAGATGGAGGTCTTTACAAGTATTGTCCAAACTGCCGGAATTGCTATTCATAGACGGAGTTACTGGTCACTACCAGAATTGCTATTCATAGACGGAGTACTGTTCACTGCCGGAATTGCTATTCATAGACGGAGTACTGTTAACTGCCGGAATTGCTATTCACAAACGGAGTTTTGTCCAATTGTCGATCGTTTTCCAAGCTGAGAAATAGGAGATTTCTATTTATCAGCTTGAGGGGGAGTGTTGGAAATAATAATGGAGAATATTTTTCTTCACTTTATTCCAATATTCCTCCACCTTTTCCCTATATTCTTCCTTATGTTTTATTCCATGTTTCCCACTCCATGTTTTCTTCCTTGTATTAGCTAGCATGTTTCCTTATATTAAGGAACATGTTTTGTCTTAATTATTTCTTCCAATTGTATAAGTAGGTAACCTTGTAAGCTTTTTAAGTAATCAAAATATATGAAATGTAGTTCAAGTGTCTCTTTCTAACAACATGTAATCCCCACAAAGGAGAGGACAAGCTATATATATATATATGTATATATATTGCTAAAATAACTATTGAATATTATTGATTAATGAGCTTCTCCATACTATGAGGTTTTGTTTATCATCATTTGTCTGCAGACATGAGGAAATTCTGCAGAATAACTCAAAACATCCTGCGGGGTGACCGATTTCTATACAGAGATAGGCAAAAATCTATCTTTTCATTCTTTTACATCTTTCAATTTGTTGTCCAGCATCACTCCACATAACATACACTGCCAGATATTTGAAAACCTAGTTTCACCACATTTTTGTTTGGTTTGTGAGAGATATGTACGGAGTTATTATACCAGACTACACGCTTAATTTTTAATGGCCAGTATGGCACATATATTTGAATATATAAGAACACAATGGTGATTCCAAGTTTAGAAAATATAACATTCTAGAAAAGTTCATAAAAACTTGAAAAGCTGTACCACATACCTTTCCTTTGAGAAAAGTAGTTCATCAAGTCGTCAGCATATCATCCTCCATAACCCTATCCAACCTTTCCAATGTGTCAAAAATATGCTCTGTCAATGGATGGGACTCATCCTCCACCCCAAAAGTGTGGAAAACACAATCCACCTCAACTGAACTACATCCAGTTTGTTTTTTGAGTTTCTTCTCTCTCAGTGTTTTCCTTGCCTCAGCTGCATCTGCTAACCTCCCTGCATCTTCGTACATATTAGCCAAAGTTATATGCCGTGCAGCATTATGAGGATCCAAGATAAACAACTTTTCTGCAACTTGTTCAGCAAGTTCCATATTGTTATGTATTCTGCAAGCACCGAGCAGGGCACCAAAAACATCCTTTCCTGGCTGCATAGGCATTTTTCCGATTAACTCAACTGCTTCATTAAGAAACCCAGCCCGACCCAGGAGGTCCACCATGCAAGCATAATGCTCATTACTTCTCCCAACACCATAATCTCCCATTTGCTCAAAAATTTCCCACCCTTTCGCAACCATCCCTGCATGACTACATGTGGATAATAAACCTAGAAATATGATACCGTCTGGACGTAAACCATTCTCAACCAATCTTGAAAACAATTTAAGTGCCTTATCCGCATGCCCATGCATTCCGTAACACCTTATGATTGCATTCCAAACCACAATATTTTTATCAGATATTCGATCAAATATATAGCGTGCATTGTTTAAACGACCACAATTTGCATACATCGAAATAAGACCACTGCCCAAGGAAGCGTCAATTTCCATTCCTGTCTTTATGATATAAGTGTGAATCCATAGACCGTCTTGGACAGCAGATGCTTGAGCACAAGCAGGGAGAATGGCAACAAGAGTAGCATTGTCCGGTGCACGGAGAGCGTCATGTTTCATAGCATGGAAAAGGATGAGAGCTTCCTCAAAATGTCCATTAATGGTGTACCCTGAAATGATGGAATTCCAACTAACAATGTCCTTATGAGGCATTTCATTGAATGCTCTCCTCGAGGCTTCCATTTCTTGGCACTTAGCATAGAATGCCACGAGAGCATTCCCAACAAATAGATCAAAATCAAATCCAAATTTTATAACATGGCCATGGATAACTCTACCTGCATTTTGATCTTTTACAGCACCACAAGCCTTGAACACAAAGGGAAATGTATATTGGTTTGCGAGAACACCACTTCGAGACAACTCCTGGTAGATATTCAGTGCTTTCACAAAAGGACCCATGTTCACATAACCTTGAATAATCATGTTCCACAGGAAAACATCTCTATCCAACAAAGAATCAAAAACCCTTCTAGCATCTTCCATACTTGAGACATTGAACTCAGTGTACTTACCAACAAGCTTTGTTGCGACGAATGGATTTTGTCCGTAACCTCCAACAATGATCTGAGCATGCACCTCCTTAATGCTCTTTATACCACCTCTACACCGTTGTAACAAGTGTGTAAAGTCGTACGAATCTCTTGTATGTTCCATACATGTCCTCCGACTACTAAAGTACCGAATTGAGGTAAATGCTGCTCCTGTTAACAGCGGAAGCACCCCTTGTCTATCTAACATACACATTTAGGTCTTCAACCAAATCTATTCCTCACAGGATCAATTTTAATACTACTACCAACAAAGCTCCCTCTGTTCAGTATTGATAGAACAATAACAATGCCTGTAAGTGCATTGAATCGGTTCCTTTTATATTATAAATAAATATACCTCACCTCCCAGAAATGTCAATAATCACTATTGCTAAAAAGACGATAATAAAGCAATGATGAAGTTACAAGAAGAGAATGAGGAAATAAAAACATATGTAAAGCAATGAATACCATATTTGCCAAGAGCCCCTAAACGTCGATATATTTAAATTTGCCTACAAGAGCAGCAAATTATTGAAAATTATCAAGTAAGCAAGGAAAAACAATAATTTGTAAGGGGAAAAAAAAAATCTCCCGAGGAGCATAAATCTAAATTAGACTAATAATGCAATAACTGTTCTAAAATATAGTATACGCAATAGATACTAAATTGACCAACTTTTTCTGCAAATTACAATTACCAGTATTTTACCTGATGCGAGAGACGGAGAGAAGAAAGGGTATTAAAAAAGTTCCTAACTTTCAAATTCTAAATCGAAGAAACTGCTCCTCTACTTCACACTAATTTTACAGACTAAGATAATGAATTGAAAGTTTCAGAAATATACAGCAAGAGGCATACCCAAAAACAAAACAAAACAAAACAAAACAAAACAAATTAATCCCTCATCGGAAGCACATATGAATGATAGACCAAGGAAGAAGAAGAAGAAGAAATAAGACTTCACCAGGCTTGGGCTAATGGGCTGTACTTCTAGTTTAGAGTCTGCTCTTCAACAACAGTAGCAAGACCCGACCCGAATGAGCTTCGTGAAACGGACGGACGGACGGACGTACGTACGTACGTAAATTATTAATTTTTTTTTTTATTAAAAAAAAGAGGAAAGAAACCAAAAGATGGAAAAACATTTATTTTATCTATAAAACTGAGTGTTTTTCTTTTATTTTTTGTTGTTGGTGAGTTTCTTAAAATTAAAAAAAACATAATATAGTACGAAAATTACAAGGAAGATACAATTCCCTATCATTTCTTCATTTGATTGGCACTTGAATAATCCTTGCCCGGTTAGAGATGGGCTAGAACGAGTGGAAGTCAGTATGGTTTGTGATCGGGCTGGACGGACTGCCATAACATTTTTGTTTGGTCCGAAACCCAAAGCACAATGAATCCAGACGTCCTGTACTAATTACGGCCCACTAGTCCAATTATGGAGTAGTATAGTATAGTACGTACTTCTGTGCTGTGTGTCTGATCTGAAACAAATTATTCATTCCCTTCTACCTAAAACTGCCGGCCAGCCCCAGCCTCAGCCTCCAAGTTTGTTTCTTTCGCCTGCGTGCGCAATAATGGTATTTTCTCTAACACATAAATTCATTTATGTTTGATATTGGATTGGATTGGATTGTATTTTGATGCGTTTTTATTATTCGCAGGCGGATTCTCCTCGGAAAAGGTAAACCCTAATTCTAAAACTCGATTGCAACTCATTTTTCCCCTTTCAATATTGAGCTACTTTGGGTTGTAATCTCACTTGCCTTGGTTTTCAACGTGCCTTCTCTCGAATTGATTCTTATATTGTTTATATATTTACTAGATAACAGAGAAACCCATATTTTCTTACGACCTAATAACTGCTTATTTTGGAATAGGAATGATAGTAATTTGGGGAGCTTAGCTATAGTTTTTAGCTAAAAACCAATAGTTTTACCCACCCTTTGGTTCCCACAGAAAATAAGAAATTTATTATGGAAATTACATAACTTTTAGGGGGTTTCCTGTTCAGAAATGGAGGACTGGAGATATTGTATAATATCCTGTAAACTGGACTATTGAGAAGTAGTTTTTATCTGTTTGGTAAAAAATGACTGGCCGAACAGGCCCCTGAAGTAGGTTATATGAATTATTATTTGTAACCAAGTAGATGTTTGAGTGTTCATGACGTGGAACTGGAGGCTAAGCTTGTCACTGAACTCTCAGCAAGATTCTAAAACTGTGTTTATAATCGTCTCTGACCCACGTCCGTGATGTAGTATTTTGTATGACGACCCGACCAAAAGTTTGTTCTATCTTGCTTTCTAGAAGCCTAAAATTAATATTTACAAATTACAACCTCCGTCTTGAGAAGATGGTCACTTTTGTTTAGTGGTTTCTTTGGTGCAGCGTTTAAGACAGTGGCAAAAACACACACACACACACACATATACATATATATAACACATTATATTTTTGCAAATTTTTAATATAGTTGAATATATAATATACAAATATATTGGGAATTTCCAATTATATGAACACACAGCACATCAATATGTTTGCCTTGACTTCATATCCATGACGAAGAAACTTTAAAAGAAAATAACTACTTCCGTCTCACTTTACTCGCAATAGTTCTTCTTGCACGAATATTTAGTAATTTAGATAATAGGCAGCTTGGTATTATATCCTTATTAATATTAATGGACCCACAAAATTATAAGCATTTCATATTTTGTCTCTTTGAGAAACTAAAGTGAGCCCCAAAATTTAGGACAAAAATCTTAGCTTTCTTGATATTGGAACATTCCAAATTGAAAAGTGTAGCAATGAAAATGAGACGGAGAGAGTATTGGACGGATTGAGTAGTGTATGTGATGATCATCTGTAATGGAAAAACCATTTTCTCGATCCCAGCAATCCAGTTTTCACATATGCACTGCATTGCTTCAATTTTGTTTTGTCAAACACTATTTCAAGCTCGCATATGTTTATATGAAATTTCAGTAATCCCAACTCCCAATGTTTCATTGCCGACTTATTCTCTTTATATTTTCCTTCATACTCGAACGAAACACACGAGAAAGTGTTAAAGTCCACATCTTTTGATTGGTCATTATATTGTAGTCTATAGTTTCAAAGCTCATGTCAAGTTTTTTTACCTAGGTCAATGCTTTGTGTAATGGTAGAAGATTCGAAATTCAAATTTTATGAGTGAGCAGGAGATCAAGTGCTACTATACTTGAGTCAGCAAAGTAAAGTAATGGGAACCAATATTTGAATTGATATCTTTTTATTCTGATGTATTAGAGATGGGTGTCATTATATTGTTTATGGTAGGTTTCCGCCAGGTGCAAATATGACTCTGCTGACTATACATATATTATTTTATTGATGATTTTTCTCTTCTTCTTTTTCTTCTTATACATTTAGGGGGATGGGATGGGAAGAGTATGATGTTTGTTTATGCTTCATGCAATGTCGGTGTACTTCTTGGTTGTCGACTCCAATTAGTTGGGATAAGATTTTGTGAGCAAGGTGTTGTAATCATGGTTAAAAGTCGCGGTAGCGGTCTGTGTTTCGGAAGGTCACTTTTTGACTCGGTATCAGTTTCGGTATCGGTTTTGGGCGATACCCACTGTTAGCTAGTTAGAGCTTAAAAAAAAGTAAAAAATTATGAAAAAAATTCTAAATAATAAGAATAACAAGATGAATCAATTAAGTTCATAAAAAACACTATGAAGTGCTCTGCTCATAAGATTGTCCAAATGATAAAATAGACATCTCGCAGATATGTTTAATCAATTTTACGTTTGAATAAAGTTGATATTGATGTTGTCTTAGCTCAAATGGTTGAGCACACATGTTCTGTATATTTACTTAACTAAGTATTTTTTAAGTGTAATTTTTTTCAAATTGTACTTAACTAGGTACTATATAGGTACAATTTAATGATAATTGAAGTACAATTTAGCTTAACTAATTATATATTAAGTACATTTTTTAAATTTGTTTTTTAAAGTTATACTTAATTAGGTGCTATATAGATACGCCATGATTTCTCTTTTATTTGGTCCGAAACCGCTATGCTGTGATTTCTCCTTTACGCTGTGATTTCTCGAATAATTCTTAATTTTGCAATTTTTGTCAAGGTTGCGGTTCGGTGCCGACTGATACCTAACCGATACGCCAATATTTCGGCGTATCGGCCGATACTTTGAACCATGGTTGTAACAGATCCACTTTTGCTTGCTTAGCATATATGAGCAACTTTTTAGAGGTTTGGATAAGCAACTCATTCTCTTGCCTTGTCACATGGTTATCCTTTTAAGTTTTAGTTAGTGACGGGTTACCAATTTGAATTATCTTTCATACATAGACTTTTTTATAGGAAAAACTTGCCTCCAGAGTTGATGTTGTTACAGACTGAAACATTTTTTACTGAGTTTATTGAAAACAGTTTATATATTCCATTTGACTTAATTGACAATGAACTTTTTTTCAACTTTCTATTTTGATGCTTTGTCAAAATATATCAGGTATTCAAGGTCTCCTTCTCCCTATGGAGAACAAGCTAGGTCCAGGTCTGGGTCTCGTTCTAGGTCCAGATCGTGGTCTAGGCCAAGGGCCAGGTCCAGATCAACGTCTAGAGGTCGTGGAAGGTTAGTTTTTTTTTTCCCTTACACTTTCTTGGTATTTCTGATTTGTTAGTTTAACTCACCTATACGTGGTTGATGTCCGCAAGCTGTTTGGATTATTCTTGTCTTATGTCTTATGTTTGAATAATTTGGCAGGCCAACTGAGGTTGTAAATCCTGGAAACGCACTTTATGTGACTGGCCTATCTACAAGGGTCACGGAGAGAGATCTTGAAGATCATTTCAACAAGGAGGGAAAGGTTTGTTGATCTAATAATCCTGACTGTGGACCATGTTTGATAGAAAATATGGTGCACTTTTTTGGTGTTGATCATACACTAAGTTGTACTCCTGCAAAAGATCAATATCATGTATGCCAATCCTATGATGTTATTTATTCAAACGATAAGCATTTTTCTAAATTCATGTATTTGGTGGAATGCTTTTCACCATGATATTGATCTTTTGGCCTTCACCTTGGAAACTCTTGTGATCTTTCTGTACTCTCACTTGGACATACTTGTATTTATGTTAACTGTAATAATTAAACTAGCTCGCTTATTAATTATCAGTGTCTTCTTCTAGGTGGCTTCATGTTTTCTGGTTGTGGAGCCCCGTTCACGCATCTCTCGCGGTTTTGCTTTCATAACAATGGACAGTGTTGAGGATGCCAACCGTTGCATTAAACACCTGAATCAGTCAGTTCTGGAAGGCAGATACATAACTGTGGAGAGGGTAAGTTATTGGTTCCTTGATAGCAACAGTTAACCTATTTGGTTGGTTATCTTTTTTCTTGACTATGAGATTTTCTGGTTATATTCAGAAGACATTGCGTCAGCTATGTTGGCAGCAATCACAGATGATGAGTACATCCATTGCAACATTTAAACAGCTTGATCAATGGCCAGCTAAAACAGCCTTTCACATGCATCTGATCAACTAAACATAGCAACTATATTGCCCAACAACTATACAGCCACAGCAATTACTTTCAACTCCCAACTAATCAACGGTCATTATCAACATTATAATCAGGCTTTTATGGGTACCTCATAACTGCATCATTTTATTTTTTTGGGGGGTTAATCTTGGTAAAATTGGGCATTAATTAATGGATACTAGTAATATGCATTATATACATCCATCTCATACTTGTGGAGGATACTGTATCATCTACCGTAGTGCTATATATATTTCGAAGAATGCTATTACTGGTGACTTCTAAAAACGCTAATAATGGTGTTTTTTGTTTCTAATAGTTGCCACTGATTTATATAATTCATGATGTTGTTCAATATTTATATATTTATTGAATCAAGATTCAATATTTATATTTCAGTCTCGGAGAAAACGCCCCAGAACTCCTACACCTGGTCATTATCTTGGCCTAAAGAACAGTAGGGACAGTGGTAAGTTATTGTTTTTATATATATATATATATATATACACATATTAGTTGTTTATTTTCTTTACATTCATAGTCTTAGTTTTTACTATATTATTTTCTTTCTGTTAGGCTATCGTGATGATCGTGGTGGTGATCGTGGTAGATATCGAGGTGGTTCTAGCCGCGATGACTATGGGTACAGGAGGTCTCCGAGACGCTCCCCATATCGAGGTGGTCGGGACTACTCCCCTCCTCCTAGGCGCTCTCCTTACGTTGGAAAATCAAGAAGGGATCGAACTAGGTCACCTCCATATTCTCCTTATCATAGTCCGGACAGGAACTATGCTCATCGAAGGTAGGTAAGGCTGATAGGATGCGGTATCCCTTGTTTAAGGGGAAGACGTGCGCTTCTAGATGGACATATTGTTATTGTTATCTATGCTTTGGACTGGACTGGGATGGAGTGATGATTTTCATGCTACTACGCATTTGTTAGTTATGTTGTCTTTCAAAAACTGTTTTATTTAGTTGTAGCTGCCTGGGTGTCCGTGCTAATAGTTGTTTGTGAAGTATTACAGTTACTGGTTTTTGTGACTAGTCTAGTGTTTGAATTTGGGAAACTATTGGACTAGTGTTGCATCCCATGTGATCTGCACTTATTTGTGTAGACAATCCAGTTTGGCACTTTTAAACATTCATATCTCCAGCATTTCAAAGCTATGTAGTACCTTAGTAACTAACCCATCACTCGACGGTGCCCTGCTGCATGTTTACCCTTGTTGAGGCAGATATCTGCTGAAACTTGAATAATAACCATCTCTTTGTAAGAGGATTTGTATTTTTATGTGCAAGTGAGACTGACTGACTGTGGAACTAAAGGAGTATTTCGTCAGTAACATTGGTATAAAAAAATAATAAAAAGTCAATGATCTTGTACTTTGTTCAAATATAGTTTTATAAAATGCAGAATACATAATCTTATTTTATGAAGTATAATCTGCAAAGCAGAATTATTAGCTATTTTTTTTTTTAAACCTGAGATGACTGAGCTCTCCTAAGCTTGAGAGACAAACATAAAAGAACTAGTAGTATTATTCTTAAATATTTTGACTTCAACCGAGTCTTAATTAGAATAGGGGTTGGGAGGAATGACTATGAATGTTAAGGTGGTCAAGTTATCATTTATTGTTATTTTTAAATTTGACGAAAGCAATTTTATTTTTATTTTTTTTAAAAAAATAAATATAAATATTGCCCACCCGATTGATATGTATGAAAACTTTACACACACTAAAGTTTATTCAATATGTATGACAAGTTTATATACATATCGTACGAAAGTTTTTTTTACGCACCAGAATAATAGTAGTAGTACATACAAAGTGGATTTTGTATGATCGTGTCCTTCTATCACGGTTTAAAATGGATTAGTGTGTGTACTGAACAATGTAAAAACATGTCTAATAGTCAAATAATAATTATAATTTATATTTACTGTGAACTCTTTTAACAATGTACATACAATATTCGAGATTGGTTTGATTGAAATGAAATGAATTTATGTTAATTTTAAGTTAATTTAAAATTTAAAAGTCAAATTGGGGCTCTATCTCTCGTAACACAGGGACTAGAGAGTAATATACTACTACTACTAGTACTGTATATATTTCATGGGCTGGGCGGTGGCCCAAGTAAAAATTTAACAATGACATAAATCCATAAACCAACCACTTGTTTTTGTTCTCTTCACTTGCTGCATTTTCGCTGAAGCAAAAGCAAGAGCAGGGGCAGGAGAATGTCACTACCAACTCCCCTACTACTGCTGAACCTTCAAACCCCATCAACACCAATCTTCCCCACACTCGCCCCCACTACCTGTCCTCATTTTCTCTCCTCCAAAACCCCTTCAAAACCCTCATCCTCCATCTCACCTCCATTTTCTCTCTCTTCTTCCCATCACCAATTCTCTCTCCACCAGCAACAATACGACGACGACGACGAAGAAGAACAAATTATCGGAGATTGCCTTGTCTTTGAAGAAGGCATATTCGAAGACCCCTGCCTCGAACAGCGCTTTAATTTTGATTCAAATAAAGCCCCCAAAAGCACTAAGCTCAGAGTCCAAGCTGAGCCTGAGAATTTGATTCCCGATAAATGGAAAGAAGCTCAGGCAGCTTTTAATATTAGCAAGAAAGAGAGACGGAAGATTGCTCAGGAGCTGGAATTCGGTCGGAAATTGGAGAAGAAGAAGCAGGGGCTGAGACCCATTAGGGATGATGATTTGGAAAAGGAGTATGTAGCTTATAGGGATGCTAAGCTGGCTCAATTGAATCCCCTTGTTCTTGATAACCCTAGCTTTCCAGTGAATGAGACTGCAAGTGATAGGAATGACGAGAAGTTTGATGATGAGAAAGAGAAAGTGAATGGCTTGGTTTCGAGTGGCGGCAGAGTAAAACCGAGGAATCCTAGGTTGGAGGTGTATGGAGTCAGTTTAGATGATGTTTCTGAGTTTTTGAATAGTGGGGATTATGATCCTGATGCTGCTGCTTCACGGAATTCCGAAAGTAAATCTACTGTTACTACTATCAGTCTATTACTAAATTTGCATTGCTTTAATTTTCTTTGTCATGATGAAGTTATTAGCTTTATACAGTTCTAAAGCCCGATAATCCTAAAATTAAATATATATACATTGGGCTTCATCACTCATCCTCTTTTGCTTATGGATTGAATGATTTTATGTTTCAACACTATAAAAAAACACAACGTATACATACATCAATATGGTAGCAGGGCTTAAGGAATTGCTTTCATGTATTACATTATGGTGCTTGCTTTATTGTTGTGGATATGAATTAACGTGGCATACTTTCTCAGTGATATCTTGTCTTTCAATCTGCATTTTGACAATTTCTTAACCTTAAAAGAATTTCCACTTTCTGAGCAGTAGAAATATTATTTTGGCTGTAAATATAGTTCAATGGACCTATGGTTGCACTTATTCATGGATATTAGAGTTTGGTTCTTTAAAAGTAAGTTAATTTACATTCCATAATGTAGTTGTGGATGTTAAAGCAGACAACTGAATCCTTGAGTGTCTTAATGTAATTGAGTTAAATAACATGGTCAATGGAACAGGTTGAAAACTGTACGACTAAGGTATTTACTTTGCTCAAGGATTTGGCTAAAAATGTATATTTTGCACGTCTATTTTTGATACCCCTTGGTCAAGGAAAAAGGGCACCAAGGCACAAGGTGAGGAGGGACTTTCCTGGTCTAAGTGAGGCAACCTCTCTAAAAGTTAAAATATATATATATAAATATATATATATATATATATATATTTGTGATGGCTATAATGCAGAGTTCAGAAGTCATAATACTGGATTTTGAAGCTACAGTAGAGCTTATATTTATAATGCTGATTTAGAAGCTACATACAAAAAAAGAACATAGTTATGTATGAGGAAAAAAAAAACAGAGGAAAGACTAAGAAGAAAGAAATACAGAAGAAGAAAAAAGGAGACAAAAAGAACTACCTAAGGGCTATTTTTTGAGAACTTCAATGAAACGCCTATGCTGTGCCCTGAGAATTGTTAAATGTGACTCTCCTTAGCCAGGCAAGGCCCCTAGAGGTGTCATCCGCTGGGCCTTGGGCCTACACAATGAACCTTTTATTAGCAATGCCTTGATCTCAGAAAATCTTCTCTTCAAGACGCCTCCTTCTAAACCATTTATCAGATGGGGGCTTTAGGGAAACTATTTTCGGATGTGTCATCTTCTAATTACTCTTTTGAAGTGCAATCGATGAACCCTTACATCTAACATCTTTCCGAAATATTGTAAAACTATGTAATTAAATAAAAATTGTTCTCTCAGCTTAACATTTCACTTTTAAACTGACAAGTCTGGAATCTTTGTCCAATTTGAACTTCAAATTGAAATATTAACTAACTTGTCCAAACTCATAAAGCTTTGAGCCTTTGACCTCTGGCGTCTCTGAACTAGCTATTGAAAGTAAATAGAGTGGTTCTTATACCGTGTTGCACTTAATTTCGTATTTATTCCTTTAGCATTATGCTTTCATATGATCTGATGCATGGTATGCTGAAACCTTGAGGTAGACTCTTATATTTGTCTATATCTCTGGAAATTGGATGTTTTCTCCCTTTTCTTCCAATAACTAAAAATTAGTATTGTTGTTGCTGCTGTTAGTCTTTTCTTATATTCTCTGGAGATAGTTTTAGAGCTTGGGGTTTAGTATCTTATTCTCTGTTGCTGAATGGGTAGGTCCTCGTAAGTTGTTCACAAAGGAGGAAAAGGTCCTACTGAATAGGCGGGTTCCTGAGTTGGCAGATGCTACTTCTGTAAGTATGGTTCATTTTAGTTCAATTTCTTTTCTTAGAATCGATCTACTTATTAATCTTTTGGCTACTGTGTAATTATTCATTGCGTTTTTAAATTTTGATTTCTTTGTTTGGTCAATGAGTAATTGCGACACATTGACTATGTAGATGTTTGCAACTGCTTAACTTGGATATCTTTTCCCCTCCACTAAACAATTAAGGTTTTTTTGTGGTCCTTAACTCTTGGTCAGCTTAACACTAATGATGTGCGTCAGAGGCGTAGGTCTTACAAATCTTTATCCCCATATGTGTGTTATGTGTTTGAAGGATAGTGAGTCTCATTCTCATTAATTTATTTATTCACTGTTTGATGGTTTGGCGGTTGTGGTGTTGCTTTTTAGTGTGATGGGTGAAAATTGGATATGTCCCTCTTTGGTGGATGGAAGTGGAAGATCTTTGACTATGCAAATTCAAGGGTTTTGGCCATACGAGTGATAGGAGGATTCATTGGAGGTGTGTTTGTTTGTTATTTTGTGGGGAATTTGGATTAAGAGAAATGCTAGAATTTTTTGCGAACGGACTACAAATATTGAGTTGCTTTGAGATAGAATATTTTTCTTTTCTTCTCTTTGGGCTCATGCAATGGGAGCTTTTGGAGGAATTTCTTTATCTGGACTTCAAAGAGATTGGCGGGCAGTATTTCATTAGTTTTAAGTTTTTCTTCTCTTGTTTTCTTTAATTTCTTGTGGGAGGACTTCTCGTCCTTGTCATGTGTTGTAATTTTCTCTTCTAATCAATAAAATATTCTTATTTTATCAACAACAAAAAAAAAACAACTATTGTAGATCATAGTGGAAAGTGGAGTAATAACTATCATCTCCTTACGTTTACGTCAATTTCCTTTAGTTATTGGTTAAAGGATTTTTACATATTGCTGTTCTGGTATTCCAGTTGGTGAATACTGAATAGAGTTTATAAATTTTTTGAAATAATTTTTCAGGGTAAATGGCAGCCTCTGCATACTCTTGCTGCATCAGGAGAGTTTTACCTACTTGGTGCCTTGTTAAAGCATAATGCCAATATCAATGTCCCTGATAAGGCACGTTGTATAAAGAGTCCCATTATATATATGTGTATATATATATATATATATATATATATATATATATATATATGTTCTTCAGTTCCTCGCCTGATTTACTTTGTTCTTTAATATTATGGATAGTCCATCATATATATTTGAACCATTGGTCTAAGGCCTGCTTTGTCATTTCAACGCAGGATGGATTGACTGCAATCCACAAAGCAACACTTGGCAAAAAGCAAGCTATTTTTAACTTTCTTCTGAGAGAATCAGCAAATCCTTTTATTCGTGATAAAGTGAGTGGGTACAGACTGAATGACTCTCATTTCTTACTTGCTTATGCGCACAACTGCTGAATCATGTATTCATTCATTTGCTGATAGTGTTAGGCTACTCTGCAGAATAATCATCTACTCATCTTGGATCAATCCATACAATTTATCTGTTTTAGTAGCCTGTTTGCGTGTAATTTGGCCCCTTTTTAAATTGTATGTCGAAGGCTCAGCAATTGTCGTCGTCATCATCACAAGTCACTCATGATGCTGATGTTCTATTAGGCAGAATTGTGACGTGTTTCTCTACTGACCAAATTTCATGCTCTACCCTATACTGCCATAGTTCTACTGTTTCAGTAATTCTTTTTTTTATTGGTTCCAAAGTTTTGATTTCTCTACCTCAAATCAACCATTAGTACAGTTCAGATTACTTCTCAAAAATAAAATAAAATACAAATTAAATTGGTTCGTTTCCAATGGATTGAAATGTTTGTATAATCATATGTTCTTCTAACCTTTAACTTTCAGTTTTCAACTTTTTCATGACGACAGGAGGGGGCTACGCTGATGCATTATGCTGTTCAAACGGCATCAAGTCAGATGATAAAAATTCTTCTCTTATACAATGTTGATATAAATCTCCAGGACAATGTAGTTCTTTATTCATTTTTCATCTGAGATCATTTTCGGTGTGCTTCATTATTCCTGTGATTCATTTGGCGTCCTTATCTTGGCCTTTGCAGTATGGTTGGACACCATTACATCTAGCCGTGCAATCCCGCAGAACAGATATTGTGAGGCTTTTATTAATAAAGGGAGCTGACAAGACCTTAAAGAACAGGGTTAGATATCTCTTAATTTCGTTATTGTTTTACATGCATTTTGTTATCTGCTTTGGGCTTGCAATTTCTCCTTCCCCCCCCCCCCCCTTCTTTTTTTTTTTGGTTAAAGAGGTCATGCAATTTCCCCTCCTCAGAATACTCATACGGTATTGTTCATTGTTTTCTGTTCTGTACTATATGTTGTTCACTTGTTCTATTGTGGCAAGATGTTCGCAGTTTATGTCCTGCATTACGACATAGCAATCTCCTCAGGAAAGATATTAAGCACAAAATAAAACCTGTTTGATGGTATGATATACCGCATAAACTTTGTAGAATTGAAACATTTATTTTAACTAAAAAATAAATTGTGCTGGGAATTCTGTAATTCAGTTGTAGCACTACTCGAACCTGTATAGTTCTTGACCAGACCTTGTTATGTAACTATTCAAGGCACTTAAATAGTTAGAAGTGCTTAGGTGTCCATGGCTTCTGATTTGGGTGTTGCACAAAGTTATTTACCTATATTTCAGTATTATTGGTCTAAATCAGTTGCACAATGTCAAGTTAAACCTGGTTATTTCCAGAATGCAGCACTTGCTAAAAGTTTACTCATTTCCTCGTCAGGATGGTTTAACCCCACTTGACCTTTGCCTCTACTCTGGTCGAGATACACGAACGTATGAGCTGATCAAGCTGATTAAACTCCTCCCCAAGCGGCGAAAATTATCTGACAGCAAACTCAGTTCATCAGTGTGATAGCTTACCAACTATTTTTACAACCAGTTGTGAACTCAATACTGCCATCCACTTGTACGTGTAAGATTCAGTTTTTAATAACTTGATTAAGATAGAAATATTTTGACATGGCAGTGGATGCTGATGAGCTTACCAACACAAGCAGATTAACGGCCTTGTCCAACCACAACAAAGTATTTTGAATATTGAGTTTCTTTGTAATTATTAAGCCACAAAAATTATACCTCTTTTAACATTTTCTCTTGGTAACATCTTATTAGGGTAATATTCATGTCTATTCAAACTCTCTGATATTTTGTATTTGAACCTTGAATCCTATGGTACCATGGATGAGGGCCATAATAATGATCTTTTTGCACAAAACGGGTTTATTTGTGCAATCTTTCCTGATTTAACCAAAAAAAAAAAGGAGTAGTAGGATATTTGATTCCACCTCCTTTTGTTTGGATAATTTCCATATGGGATTGGAAGAGTCGGTTGTTTGCTTGTGTAATTCCCTCTTTCATTTTAGTAGTTGCACTTGAATGGGCAAACAAACGTACTATCTACAGAGTTGAGTTGATTAATAATAAGCTGAAGTTTTGTATCCACAAAACCAACCTATAATATAATAATCTCAATAAAATATCCATAAAAAAATAAATAAACGCATATCTAGAATATTTTCTCGAATGAACTATGATGATGTGCATTGCATTACATAACATGTGGAAAGCGTTCTTATCCAAGTAACTACTATCAAGTAGTATAAAATTTTCATTCAAGGGCATGTCAGACATTTTAATCCATTATTTTATTTTTGGTGTTGGGCAATGGGCTACACCATACCATCATACCCTTTCTAAAGAAAGTTCACATCACACATAACATAACCATTTTTATGCTCATTTTCACTTATATCCCTTAAAATTTTACTGTGTTGTAGTTGAGCCCCTAATCTTCTTTTTGGTTGTAATTGAGCCCCTCATCTTCTTTTAGCTAGAGTTTTGCCATTGGTATACTTTTTATAATTGGCCTGTATGTTTCGTTTTTCTCCTCCTCCCGATATAAGTTATTTTGGCCAATTTTATTTTAGCAGCTTTAAAAAGAAAAAACAAGTGAAACTAATCAATAATTACTGATAAAGTGAAAGGCTAAAATTAAGTTTAAACTCTTCATCTCTCATTCAACTATATTAGTATCAAGAGTACTCTTTGATAATCATTTTTCAAAATATATTTTAACGATATTTGCATAACTAATTTATGCTAATTGGTCTAATAATGAAATACTCACTCATCACTTAATTTAACTTTAACGAACTATAATTTTAAGGGCATAGTCGTAAGAGGTAAAAAGAATATATATATATATATATAAAAGTATAATATGGCCACATAAATGACGGACAGTAGACATAAAGAAGTATAATCGTTACAATAAGAAAATGAGAGGCTTAAATGAAATCAAAAGTTAATTTAGGGTACTAATTATACATAACCAACCATTAGAAGTATTTTTAGTGTTAAAAGGACATTCTACTCGTGCCAAAAAAATATAAGTGTCCATCACGTTCTCTCTCTCTCTCTGTATTTCTCTCTCATCAGTGTTGTCATTGTAGTAATCGTCGAATAACAATGCTCGGAGCTCAATGGTGTGTCCGTACAGTCACCGGCGTTGGGGCCGTCACAGATCAAGCAAACGCGTGCCGCCCGATTTCGAATTCGACATCTCAGTATTCCTCATATCTTCAGTTGTCTTTTCAATTAAAGTTGAAACGCAGATCAAAATCTCTTGTTATTTGTTGCAACAACTCGTATCGGGGAAGCTTCGGCAGAAGATCAGATAGCAGCGAACACGAAAGCAATGATAACTATATTGAAGCTTCGGTCCTCATGTCAGGTAGTGCATTGAAGTGATTAATCGCAACTGTCAGAAGTTTATTGTGTGTTCAAGATTTTCACTAGTTTCGCATTGGGATTGAACTCTGTTAATATGAGTTTTGATCAAAATCTTATAGTAATTGGCTTGTTTATCTCATGAATCCAGACTTTTGGGCTCTGATAAAGAATTGAGCTGCTCGAGCAGTTGGATTTAAGTTTTTAAGCCCCAATTACGTCTATTATAGTTTGGTTAACTACTAAATTTAGTAACTAATGCATTCCACAATGAGGGTATACTTATAAAATGAAGTTTCATTCATTAATTTTGAAAGTGGACTTCAACTTTGCTATTGGGAGAAGGTTGTGTATAATTTTTTACAACTATGAAGCTATATTTCAGGTAGAGAGTATTAAAAAACGAGCCTTTTCTGTAGTTACTGAAGGGATCTCTCAAGTAAGAGTCCCGCCTTCATATGAATGGGATTGTGGAACTATCAAGAAAGCCTGAGGAAATTACATTCCCCTTAATTTGTCAAGCGATGCAAAATGCATTGTTTCCCATTGATTATTTTGTTTTGGTAAGTCCATATTAGGATATTAGCCCTACCCAAAAACCTTCTCATGCCCAACAAGTGCGAACATTTTATCTTTAACATTTTTCAGGATTTTTTTTTAATCATATATAGACAATGATGGTTGGAACCATTACCAACTAATTGCTGGATCTTGAACATGCAGCTCTCTTGGACATTCAGCTCATTAGGAATTATTATATATGAGTTGCTTGTGCACAGATGATTATTAGTTTTTCCCACGGCGAATACTATTGATCATAGAATAACTTATCATCGCAGGAGGATAAATATATTGAGTTTCATTTGACAAACTTTATTTCTATATAGGATATCCTTCAGAATGGAGAATACTTAACACACAAGTATGATCATCTTAAAAATGTTAAGAATTTTCTGGCTTTATATCGATACATTCTGTAGTACTAATTACCACAATTCCTATCCTTATTACCATCATGGCATAGATATGTTCAATTCATTGCTTTTGGTCAAAGGGGGTAACTTGCTGCTGAAGTAATTTGGATTAATTTATTTCTAAAGTTGTTTATACAAGGTTTTCTTTTTTTATTTTAAATGTTTACAATTTTACAAGCATGAGCAAATTTGGTATTTCAGTAAAGAAGAGTTTCATCTTTCCGTATGTATGCATCAATGTCTATGATTTCCAAATTTACATCAAGTATAACTTCGCAGAAACTATCAGGCACCATCGTATGCGTATCCATGGATTTCGCGAAGAGATTAAGTGGCAGTCCTCTGATAAATTTCTTCCCTTTTCCGCTCAAGGAAGGGACCCTAGAAGTGAGTCCAATTCAATAGGACCAGGCCTTCTCCAACGGTTCCAGAGTCCTACTATCTTTCTTAAGATTTCTTGTGATGGGGACTTCTTGCTACCAATTGTTGTAGGTATATGGATGAATTCTAACAATATCAACTAATTTTGTTTACAGTCATTCTGATTGCCATTTGTGGGAAACCTTACACAATTATACACTATGCAAATGTCCTTATTACTGCAGGGGAATTCGCTGTTCAAAAGCTCATAGAGTCCTTACAAGAGGATGAAAGTGGGGTAATTTCTCATTCCATGTGAAATGTTTTAGTTCATACTTTCATTTCGATGCTCATCTATACTCTTGCTGCAGGATTGTCCAAATCATTTCCAGCTTCTGAGACATATCGTTGGAAAACTTGGTTATGAAGTATGTAAATATTACTATGTTGTATTCAAGATATGCTCAAGTCTTTTGCCATTAAACATCATCCTGCTTTACTCTCTTTCCTTCTCATTTTTCAGTAAATTGCTCATAAGTCTAGTCCAAGTTTGTGAGAAATTTATCATATTATTTAAGATTGGTGAGTCTTGTAACCCAAGTTGCTGGTTTGGTTTGGTATTACTCTCAAGAAATTGATTCAATGATGTCGAACTTGAGTACTTGAAACCTGTTCACCTTTAACAAGTCTCAACAACCCCATTAATATCCTCATCGTCCCAGATCAATGTTCTTGGGAGCTGTTGTTTGCCAATTGCTGAATAAATATTTAGGCAATAGCCCAATATGCTTATTTCAGGAGCTCCATAAGAAGCATTAGAGAATTTCAAGTACTCTCTATCATCAACAACCATTTATTGAACTTTTCTTTTTTGGATAAACTTTTAGTAATGGCTCATCTTTCTTTGTCTGCTTTGTTAAGAGGTTTATGGCATATGATAGCTCATGAAATGTGTGTATGCAAAACTATAGAATGATTCACTTTCAATATCTTCAGACTTTCATGGAATAATGAATCCACTAAGGTTTTTGCATGAGACCTTCCAGCAATGAACAATTTATTACACCAATTATTTCATCTGAATTTTGAAGGAGCATCTAGAACTTCCTATAGTCACTATTTAGAAATTTAGAACTATATTACATGGACTATTCACTTTGTCCTAAAGCACCCGTGTCCGAAGCTCAAAACTTGGACAAGGGTGTGGGTTGGACACGTAAAACATTGACAAAATCAAAGAGTACCTGTGTCCGACCGGGCACTCCATTTGAGTTCATGTAACTAAGATTTAGAACACGAGCTAAGAGATGTCTAATAAATTAATAAACTTTCTAGGAGGTTCATTCCGTGGACTACAAAGACGTGGCTTTGGAATTAGGGGTGGGCAACGGTAAATAACCGGATCGGACCGGCCCGAACCGTACCGGTTATCAAAAGTATCCAAATTACGTATCGATACAGGTGTCCCGAACCGGTTAGCCGGTTCGGTACCGGTTAGCCGGTTCGGTACCGGTTAGCCGGTTCGGTACCGGTTAGCCGGTTCGGTACCGGTTTTTATATACACTTATACCTGATTTTTTTTATTATTTATTAATTTTTAATGTTTTAGGGAGAGAGATATATAAAGAGGCTCAGAGGCCTAGATGGGTATCACTTCAGACTACTAACTCTTCCTTCTCTCCTCTCGTAATCTAAACTTTTACATATGATTCTCTCTCTTCTCCCCATCTCTATCTTCTCTTACTCTTATTTTTTTTTTGTTCTAATTTTGGCGATGGTGGTGCTGTGTTTTTGTTGTGGGTGGTGGCGATGGGCGGCAGTGAGTGGGACACGATTTCTCATCCCCAATTTTTTTTTTTTGTGTTATAGATCTAGGTGTAGATAAGTAGTGGTAGTGATGGCGAAAGACGATGGGCGGGTGTAATTGGTTGTGCATGTGGTGGAAATATCAGTCTTAAAGAGATCAAAAATGAGACCATTGATTTGGTAAATTATCCACCGCCCCTCTCTGCTATTCTCTTTTTGCTGTTTTTTTTTAAAAAAAATTCCGAATAAATTGATTTATTGTCTTAGAAATTAGAATAAATCATTAAATCTCTATAACCGGTACAACTGGTTTGGCCGGTAAATACCGAACAATCAAAATTATTTTTCGGTCCCGAATATCCGGTATATACCGGTTACATGTACCGATCCGGGACCAGTTGCCATTTGTCCCGAACCTACCGGTTCGAACCGGTACGGTTTGACCAAATACCGAAAATACTGAAAAAATTGCCCACCCCTATTTGGAATTAGTCCTACTACTCTACTCCAATTGTCATTTCAATTTTTTCAATGACTTTCACCGGTTGAAAATGGGATGGTAGATGCATCTACTTAGAAAATTAGAATAACATTTCAAAGTCTGCATTGTGTCAAGAATTTTCTTGGCTTAGCTAAATAATCTGTTATACATCATGTAAAATAGCCTTTCAATCATGCCTTTCTTGGGCTGTTTCTGTAATACCCCAAAATATTATCAAAATTATAAATATTATCTTAACTAGGTTAAGAATGAAAACACTAGAAATACCTAATGAACGATTGTTCAGGTAATCTTTGAAAACCTAATACGATTAGAAAACACGATCGTATACGTTTAGAATTAGAACATATAACCTAAAACTAGGTATCGAGAAGTTTAAAACCTTAAACCCTGATGAGATTCGAATTTTGTAACATATGTGCTTAATAAAGATCGAAATGATATTTCGAAGCAGGTGTTTTGTGATTTTATTATGTAAACGATAATTTAGGTCAAATAAATTTTTTCTCCGAACGTCGTGCTTGACACGTCGTGCTTAAAAATAAATTTTTTCGCCAATGAACTTGTTGGTATAATTTTTTTGACAAGTTATTTTGTCGTGCTTAAACTGATATAGTGCTTTGTCGTGCTTACGGTGACAAGCTGCTTTGTCGCGGTTACGCTTGGCACACGCTGGCACACGCTTGGCACATGCTTGGCACACGCTAGGCACACGCTGGCACACGCTAGCTTACGCCTGGCACACGCCAGCTTATTCCTGGCACACGCTAGTTTACGCCTGGAACACGCTGGCACAAGCACGTCGCAATTACCCTTTTACCCTAAGCTTTCCTAGCCTATAAATACCCCTTCATCCATTCATTATTTCCTACCATTTTTCAAGAGCAATTCAAGACCAAAAGTACTCTATATTTATATTCTGAGAGATATTGTGGGATAAAACTTACTTTCGAAGTATCGAAGCACTACGCGTTTGGAAGTAAAGCTAGCAACTACAAGAGGTATTACTCTAGTGGTTATTATTTTCATTCTTCTTTATATATTTAGTAAAAATATACTTTTATAAGCAGTTACTATGTCCGACTTTCTTCAAGTATTTAGTAAGAATATTCATTTTATAAGCAGTTATAATGCTAAAATTATTTCAAATATAATAGCCGAATATTCATTTTATAAGCAGTTATAATGCTCAATTTATTTTAAATATAGTTGATGAATATTCATTTTATATGCAGTTATAATGCTGAAATTATTTCATGTATATTAGAAGGAGTCTTATTTATAAGCGGTTATAATACCCGAAAAACTTAAAAGATTTAATCGTTAAAATGCTTAATTAGCCTAGCATAATCAAAGGAAGGTAAAGCTTGCACTTCAAGAGGTCGTATGAAGAATGCAAACTAGCATAAACGATCGAAGCGATAAAAGGCAAGTCTACTTATTTGTTGAAATGCACTTCGTGCAATAACATGTCTTATTTATGAAGTTTATTGTTATGCAAGTATTGTTTCTTTTGCACCCCGTGCATTAACATGCTTGTTATCTATTATGTGCAATGTGATAGAGATTGTTGAATTTCAATTGAAAACCATGTTAGTATCTGAGTTGAACAACTCTCTTGTATGGGCAAGAGTTTAAGATGTGTTAGAAAACCGATCTAACTCACTGAGGTAACATTTGTCGCAGTGTAGAGGTACCGTAGAAACGGTATACACTGTTGATACAATTGTAGCAGTGTTGATGAGACGGGGAACTAAGTTCATTAGTTCGTGGGTGGGGAACCACTCAGTTCACTATATTGATAATCGTTGAAATCTTGTATCAGCTTATTCTGTATATATATCTTGAAAAGGTGATTCTCTTCTCATATATATATATCTGTTAGACTTGTTGGGCATTCTTATGCTCATTCTTGCAATTATCTTAAACAAATTACAGCTAAGGAAGAATTACCAGACGATTCTGGCGGTACAAAGAAAGTTGAAGATGTAGAAGTCATGTAAACTATGCTAGATTAACATTATTGGCAATGTCTAGAAAGTTCTGACGAGTAAAGGGGTTAGGTCATTTAATTGTTTTAACGGAAAGCCCCCTCTTTCCTGGGAACTGCCTGGTTGCTAATACTACAAGTCTCGGATAGATAAATGGAGATTTGTTTTTAAGTCTTTTAGGACTTATGTGTAATAAGAACAAGTAACCTGGGAATGATGTAACAATGAACGAATGATATTGTAAATATTATCAGTTTATCACTTTTCCGCATTTTACTCTGATTATTAGAAGTTAAAATTTCTATAGCATTATGTAAAGGTTGTACAAGTCAGCACGAAGTCCAACCTGGCTAAAAGAAGCTAGCAGGTGGATTTCGGGGCGTGACAGTTTCATTCTATGTTAAACGGACTTGGATGGAGTGTCCAGTCGAACACGGTATTTTGAAGAGTCCGACATGAGTACTCTTCAATTTTGCCATTTTTTTACACTAGAATGAAGTGTCCAATACCATATCCTCGTCTGAGTGTCGAGTGTCTGACACGGATACTTTAGCGCAAAGTAAAGAGTCCGTGTAAAGTAGGCTTCATTGTCCTTTTGTTGAATATTCCTTATTCGCTCACTCTTCATCTTTGTGCTTACTGCTTAAGGCATATATTCAAAAAGTTAAATTTTAAGCACTCGTCTAATAATTAAGGTAATGCTGAATGAATTGAAATGTGTCAATAATGCAATATTGCATCTAAACGTTTGTTTTCACCTTTTGCCTCATAACTCTAACAAGTTTGAACTACTGAGTTCTTGAAACTATATTCAATATTGCATCTAAATATTTGCATTTCACGTTCTGAATTTAAAAGTAAAACTAGTATTGTTTCCGTAAGTTCCTTTGTGTTTGTGTTTGTAAGAAGAGAAGTCTCAAATGATGAGGATTTGTGAGGCAAAACCTTTTCGGTACTAACTTTTTCGTTTTTTGTGTTTTCTTTTCTCCCCTTGATCTTCAAATCTCAGGTGAAAATGATAAGGATTACAGAGAGAGTAGTTAACACATACTTTGCTAGAATATTTTTTCAAAAGGTACTTTATACTTATAACTTACGGAATAAAAATGTGTACTATGTTTAAAATTAGTACAGTAAATTTGGGAGAGTATTTCAGATTCATTTCAGATTGTCATAACTGCAGCCAGGGCAAAGAGATATTCTTCAAGTGGATACGCGTCCTTCAGATGCCATAAATTTGGCTCAAAGATGTAAGGTATGTATTCTGTGTACCTTTTAAACCCAAGCACTATTAAACTTTGTTGATTGTCAAACAATATGCTCTAGAGAACGATTAGTTTGTGTATAAACATACAGTCTACTATGTGTTTTGACGAATGGCATCCTAATCGGTTTCCATAGATCAGCCTGCCCAGGATCTCTTGAACTTGCTTAATTGGAAAATTTGATGTTCTTGACTTGATGAGCCATCAGAAATAAATTTATATAGTGTTTCTGGCGTGATATATGGTAAGTTCAGACCTCAAAAAGAAGAAGCATTTTTTTTTGTAACCTATGTAGGGTGTATCCTTCAGAACATCTGAAAAAAGGAAAAGAGGAAAATACTATCTTTAAACAAATGAGGGCCACTGTAGATAACTTGCTTGGCAATATGAAACAATTTGATTATGAATAACTATACTTTTTTTAAAATTTGTTTTTTGTTTTTTATGTTAATTTATTTCTTCTGATCAATATTTGCCGCGTGCAGGCACCTATATATGTTAATAAACAAGTTGTCTTGAGCGATGCTATTAGAATTGTTTATGGGGGCAGAATTCATGATGCAAAATCTATATACGACGTAACCTTAGACAGGTAAATACTGCTAATTCCAGGGAGCTTATTTTTTCCACTTTTCCCCACTGCGTCTGAAAATGTATCGTCTCCCACCCAGTGCTGCAGATGGTCCAGATTTACTTCTCGAGGAACTTGATATGGTTAAGAATATGAATTTAGCTATTAAACAGGAAAGATACACTGAAGCAGGTATTTAGAGACATTCTGTAGCCTTTATTATTATTTTTATTATCATTTTCTTTTTTAACACACCAAGGAACCCGCAATTGCTACCTTTTCGGTGTGTATTGAGTAAGCCACCGGGTGCATGCAAGACTCCACAAACCACATATACAAAGCAAGCCCATAGATAAAATATGTTTGGATGGCCCCAAAAGAGGTTATTGCTTCCACGGAATATTGAACCCATGACTTGCACAGTGAAGCCGTCGAGGCACTTGTCAAAAGGCTTATTACACTTGAGCTAACCTCTTGGGGTTAACTGTAGCATTTATTATATTAAAAGAAGAAAAAAACTAAATGCAATTTCTCTTTTACAGTGACAATTTATGGGACCTCTAGAAACATAAATAGCGATCGTATGTATTGAATTTATTTTTTTTTCCCTGGTTGCTTTTGCCAACAGCCATGTGGAGAGACAAACTCATGAAGCATCGTGATTCAAGACAAGAGCTTTAAGTTCATTTTCCAGGTATATTGAACTTCTGCTGCTAATTGCTATGCATGTAAAACTACTTGCATTTAAGATAGGGAGTTGGTATATCATACTTTTCAATTTGATCCACTTTTGAAATCTGAAAAATTATCGTTTCCTCTTTTCAGTTATCCAGCTGCAATTCGTGTTTTGTTCAGAGATGGGGAAGTTACAATAATCGAGGCCCAAGTGCATAAAAATCCAGTAGCATTATACTAAAAGGAATTGAAGCAATATGGAAGAGATTTCCAGAATATTGGTATGTACAGTTTAACTTGTCATAGGTATGTTGTGCCTGATGCGTGTATATATCTAAGTTGTGTGTTCAAATTCACTAATTCATAATGACATCGCTCTCCTGTTAAAGGGATGTACATTTTATTCAGTGAACTATGTTTGCTTATATGTAACAATTGTCGAGCAATATATATAATTTAAAAAATAATTTGCTCTTTGTAGGGTTTATATTCTTATAAAATGTCACCACATTGCTTCATGAATGTCGGTTTGTCAATTTGAAGAACATATTCACACTGTATGTTTGTTTCTGCATGACAACAGGCATTACAATTTAGGAAGTAAACAAAAAGGGAAGTCTGTTAAACTCATTCAAATGGTTTTCAAGCACATTTGGGCTAGGGTGGTTTCCCCGCACACCAAAAGGCAGTGGCCCTAGGTGCCTTGCAAAAGTAAATGAAAGGAAAATAGTCCAGAAAGTTATAGATGAAGTTCATATTGAATGACCCACAAAAAAGTAGTACATATTGATGATCAAAGAATTTCTCGATCTAAGTTCCTTGTTGGTTTTTTTGACATCTTAATATTTAGATGTTCTTCATTTCTTCATTTCCTTGTTATATTACTTCACATTTTAATCAAATCCTTTCTCCCCTTTGCTTTCTTTCCCAACTCTCATTTTCACCTGCCTTTACCTCCTAAATCCTAATATGAACCGTGTTAGTTGAAGACTGAGCTTGTCGCCTATTGAATTAGTTCAACCCGCAAACAATTTCGTTTTCTTTCTTGTTTATTAAACGTTCAGAAATAATTTCAGTGTGTGTTTGTACTTTATAACTATAGGGAGCTTATCGTTTAATTACCAATATTTAACATAGTTGAGTGAATATAATATGTGCAACTGATCAACTGTTGCATGGACAGTTGTATACACGATAATCACAATCCAATAGTCACCCTTACCACTCCATTTTAGCCATTGAAAGCAATCGTGAGTCATTACTTTCTTCTAATTAAGCTTAATTTGTTTTCACAAATTACTCTTCCCAGCAACAAACTGACCTCAGAATCATGCACCACCTCTTCACCATTATCAATTCCTCTTATTTTCCCTTCTTTATATGATTATATGTACAAGGTAGAATGAGAAATTAAGAAAAGATTTCTCGATCCAACCATCCCACAGAGCTAGCTGTATAAACCCCAAAACCACAAGCTCAATGGCGGCGAAAGATGGCCGGCGTTCTCAGGGTGAGAAACCCAAGGGGAGGATGATGTCTCTCTCCATCTCCCCATAAAGCATAGGCTTCCTCCCCATGCATCGCATTGTGGCCTATCAAAAGGTCTTCTTCATCCATCCTGAGGTTGACAATGCGACTTACTAAAATGCAGATGAAGCTCGTGACCACCACCACGTTCCATACTGTAATAAAAAGTGCTACATAGATCTGGTAGCGCATCTGGCGGAGTCCGCCGGACAAGTTTTGTTCACCTATGCTGCACAGTAGGCCTGGACCGTACTTGGGGTCTGCGTAGAACATTCTTAGAAGGTTGGTTTCTGCTAAGATGCCGGAGAGAATCCCTCCCAAAAATCCGGCAACCGCGTGGGTGTGGAAGACACCTAGTGTGTCATCTACACTTTGGAAAAATGGTGATTTCTTGTGCAAAACCATCATGGTGTGCCAAGGTATATATTGAGCCTGACATTACACCCATCAGCATTGCTGCCCAAGATTGCACGAGACCTGCAAATGTATAAAATCATAATGTTACTTGATTCATTTGAAAAATTAGGATTCTATGATTTAAGTGGACTGGCGGTGGGGGAGTAATATGATCATCATGATGATTTGATTTGATGGATGGATTGGCTGCTAACCTGCACCAGGTGTGATGCAGACAAGACCAGTAATCATCCCCTGTACACCCCCAATGACGGAGCTCTTCTTATAGAACACCATGTCAAGGGAAAGGCAGGCCAAGAGGCTAGTGGCTGTGCAGAGATGAGTATTGAGAATGGCAAGGGAGGTGATACGCCCGGCTTCAAACGGAGATCCACCGTTGAAGCCTGTCCACCCCATCCATAACCACCACCCTGCTCCTCCCGACATATGTATTATGTCGTTTGGTGGAAAATGTTGCCTGTCGTGTGAATGCCTAGGTCCAACCTTTACATACATATTATCAACACCGCCACCACCACCACCACCACCACCATCACCACCACCGTATCAATCAAAATTTAGCTAAGTAAAAGCGAGTATGTTGAAACTAATTAATTACCCAATAAGCTGCAGTGAAACTAGTGACCCCAGAAGAGAGATGAATGACATAGCCACCGGAGAAATCAATGATTCTGCCATCTTCAAGGAATCCATAGCCCCAAATAGTGAATGCCCCAACAGTGTATGAGAAGGTGAGCCACAGGGGAACAAAAATCATCCAAGCATAAAAATTCATCTTCCCAAGCAATGAGCCGGCCAGCAATATCACAGTGATTGCAGCAAAAGCAAATTGGTAAAACACAGTCAGCTGTGGGCAAAATACAAATACCTGCCTTGGCCCAGAAGCTGCTTTTCAGTCATGACCTCGTCAAGCTTGCCCACTATGGGGGTAATTCTTTTCCCAAATGCCAAGTGGTGGGCAAAAAGAACCCAACAGATCAAGACCGCCGCGAAGGCGTAAAAGGCCATGAAGGCCGAATTCACAGCCCATTTTTTCTTTGACCATGATACCATACAAAATCACAAGGCCAGGTACACTTTGTAGTCCCACCATGGTAGCTGCTGTTAGCTCCCATCCGTTGTCTGCTTAGTTTAGCCATTCGGGAGAAGCCTCATTTGGCATAAGCCCAGAAGGGAAGTCGTTCATTTTTGCTTTAATTTTGGAGGGGGGAGAGAGAGAGAGATAGGAAGAAGAGGGTGAAAATTTTTCGATAAGCTTTCTGGGGTTTGACATATAAAGGATTTCGGGATTGTGTAGTTTAGCAAAATGTTAAGCATTAGTTACTTTGGTAATTCAGATCATGATATATCCTCTTAACAATATATATTCTTCGCTGTCAAAGGTGTGTTCATCACAGACAGATATGATTCATACGAGAATATATTAATGTGAGTTAATCGCTGCTAGCTAATCAAATTAAGTCCGAAATTAATTAAAGCTCACTCGCTTGCATGTGAATTATATTCTATATATGCTTTTCATTTCATATACATATTGGATTGGATTATATATAGTTAGTTTGTTTTGGTCATTGTCTACACTTTAAAGTAATGCATGTTTAGAAGAGTTTAAGGCGTAATGATCATACGCCAATTATATAAGATAGATTGATTCCATGGGTTTTATCGATCGATGGAGCTAATTAAATTCAGCTACCAATAGTTAATAGGTTCCAAGTGGATTAGTTGATCAGGTGTATTCAGAATCAAACATGTTTAATTAATCAAGTTCGAATTAATGCGACGTCGGAGAATTAATGTCAATGGAGGCCATGAAAGTAAAATATAAACAAACTCACTCACTTGCATGAAATTACTACAACTATACATTGTGTGCTTGTAATTAGAACAACTTCAAGTTTGTGCGAGCTAGTATTATATATTCATAAACCTTGCTCCATATATGCACACAATAGAAAAATCATCTGAGTTTATTATTTCTTCTAATTTTATTTGCGAGTCTCTTTACTCATTCCCCAGCTAGTATATATATTGATTTGTTATTCTGAATGATATTTTCAATATGTTATCGAAGTGACACCTTAAATAAACAAAGACCGCGCGCCGGGTAAATTAACATTACCAAACATCTTTATCAACATACGGAACCAATATATGACACACATATATCTATGATCAATGAATAAGTTATGAATAAAATTAAAGATATCCATGGAAATCAATCAAGCTACTGCCTATACACGATATATATATATATATATATATATATATATATATATATAAAGCTAGATGTATATCGATCCATGCATGCATACCATAAATTTAAGTGGTGACGAAATAAAAGAATGATTAAATCTTCTTGTTCTTGTGCCAAAAGAGAAGCATGACCACACATTTTCTAACAATGTAGAATTTGGACCGCTTTTCTCTCAGCGTCGCCAAACACCCGTGATGATGATGATGATGATCATCATGATGATGATAATGACGACGATAAGGAGGAGAATGAGGAGGAGGATTCAACTTATAATTAACATGACCATATTTTCTCTCTGATGTCTGCTTTGACTGCCTCTCCCTAGAAGCTGTAGAACCACATTGACCCATTAATTATTTTATAAGCGGCATTCATTAATTAATTCGATTATTCGATGGAACAAAAAAGCCCCAGCTAGCTAGATAACCACAAAGTGATGGATGAAATCCCTTTATAACTTGTTACGCACGTACACAAGGTGTGTGAGAATTGAAGAAATATAGACATATGTTATCCACAATTAGTTAAGCGATATATTAAGCAAAGAATCATGCAACGCAATGCAATTGCCTGAGATAATGAAATTAAAGGGTACTAAATATCTGGTGGAGGATCAATTACACAGGCAGGAATAATATATCTGGTAGATGGAGACGATCCAGGCGTGGGTGTTTGGTTGTCCACGTTTTACGCTTGGTGCCTATACATGGCTGGTATACGTACTAGCTAGACCATTATATATATATATATATATATATATATATATATATATATATATATATATATATTTCCTTGTAATTTCGTTTCAAAATTACATATAAAATTTTAATTTTTAAATAGTAAAACAACATGAAATTCATAATATGTTAGATTTAATACTATTATGTCACTACTACGATTTGTAAATAATGTCATGAATATATTTGAAAATGTAATTTATTTATTTTTAAAAAAAATCGTTATTTTACAAATAAAGGAGTACTTATTAAAGGTGGTGGAGCAGGTGGCGGTGGTTGTTGCGTTGAGAAAAAGGTCTAATAAAAAATAATTAATTAATTACTTTTAATATAAACAACAACTAATTACTCAACCCCATCTTTTCTACATTCAAGGGAACGGTACTTGTACATATTGTCCTAAGCTAGCTAACTAAGCAAATTATGTAATGATTTGATTCTACCTACATTATATATATATACTATAATATGAGTTGTATGCGATGAAACTATCCAAGCTCACTAATTAGATGATTGCGTTAAGGATGTATATACATATATTAATTAAATATGAATGGTGTACTTAATTTGCTTATAATTAATTAACTAATAAGAAGAAGAAAAATAATAATAGAATAGCGCCAGCAAAAGATAAAATCAACGTTAATATGATTTTTTTTTTAATACAATTCTAGCTGTGATCAATTGTGATGTTTGGGCGAGCTAATGAGCAGGAGGAGATGATCAATTAATATTTGGAACCAGCAGCTCATTCATGTCGAGTCGTTTTGTAGATTTATGTCTTCCGAACAAACTACATGCAGGTAGGTCCTATTAGGTGGTCTTTAGCCTAGTTGACAAATTCCCTGATTCGCCATAATATATTCTCTTTCCATCCCCTGAACAAGATTATTTTTGACTTTTTTTTTTTAAAAAAAATATTATAAAATATTTTTAAACTCAAAATAAATATTCATTCATTTAATATTACTTAATATAGTGATCGCCATTGTAAACACTACGGTAGTATACAAGGAAAAACAAAACACTATTCATTATTAATTATAATATTTTTTTAATTGCTTAATAAATTTAAATGAATATATCATGTGAATATATCGATTTAGAATTCTCAATTGAGCTAGGTTTGGTTCCAATATGTTGTAATTATCATAATTTCTCTCCCCCCCCCCCCCTCTCTCCCTTTTTTTTTAAGTTTTTTTTTTCCGATCTACCTGTTTGGTTATTTCAAACATTGCGGATATTAGTGCTGCAGTTTCTAGCAAGACAAGACATATATAGGATATGAAATATATATGAATGATCGATCGAGTGCTAACTAATTAACTAACATATACAGATAGACAGATAGATAGATAGAGCTGCATGCCGAGGGATCATCTGATGGAAAGAGAGAGGTTGACACGACATCACCACATGATGGACTAGAGAAGCACAAAGACATTCCCATGTCGTAGATTAGTAATAACGTACAGATTCCCATAAGTACTAACTTATAACCGTGGATTAGTTATTTTAATCACGTACGGTTAGGTTAGGTTAGGTTAGGTTAGGTGTAGTAAATTAATTCAGTTACCTTCCGCTTCCAGCGTAATTAAGCAAACTAGCAGTAGTTGTATATTTTTACTTTGTAACTCATTTTGTAAGTTCAATTGATTCTAATGAGAATTCAAATTTCTCTCAAACTGAAACAAAACTATAAAACTGAAGAAAATAGTACTCTCTCCGTTCTTTTTTATTTGTAGAGAGAGAATTTTGTTCTTTTTCATTTGTCGTTTATAAATTTCATGAAAAATTAAATATTTAACTTCTTATATTATGCCTTGTAATTAAACACTAATTTATTTCTCACTCATCTTTCTAATGAATTTTAGAAGGTTAATATTAAAATTTAATGTTCAATTTAGTCAATCAAACAAAATATTAATTGTATTTCTTAATCTATATGCATAACCTTAAAACTTATAAAAAAAAAAACGGATGGAGTAATAAATGAGTGAGTAGTACCTAGCTAATTAGCTATAGCTAGACGTCCATATATACTCAATTACACTTGACGAGCGAGCGAGTGAGCAAATATTTTACCCATGCAAGCATTTTTGCTTGAACAATTACTTGATTGTTTCAACTGTTTGATTCCCTGCAGCAGCAGCAGCGGCAGCGGCAGCTGCCTAATTCATTCATTTCGCATTTATGTTTTGGCCTATCTCCTTTCTTTTCCGATCTGCATGCTGCTCCATCATATATATATATATATATATATATATATATATATATATCTTGCATGTACAGAGAGAGAATTAAAGAGAGATTCCCGTCATTTAATGGTAAGGACCTTACTGGTGTATTTGGTTGGTAGGACAGTGAGTATCCCCATATTGGCCGCCCAATACGTTACTCTGTGTTATAATTAATCAAACAGTACCCGGGCAAGGGCATGCATGCAGCCAGTAGTAGTACTGATACATACATATACATATATACATACATGATTCCTTTTTCAAATTTGTATTCTCCACCTTATATACCCCTGTCCTTGGTAATTATTAAAGAGCGGAGTGGAGTCTTCTCGGGCGACTAGATACCGTGATATATATACTCTCTAGTATTTTTAATTTTTTCATATTCACAATTTTAAAATGAAGTAAATTTTTTGTTTTTTTGCACCGAGTCTAATCCAATGAAAATTCAGTAAACTTCAACACAAATAAATATACGTTTTTTTTTGGCAAACCTTGGAGAAAGTATTCATAAACTAGAAACTTAAGTTTTTAAAATTGGTTTTTCTTTTATTTTTTTTAGCATTCAAGCATAGTGTGTGAACACAATGAAGGGTATATATTGAATATCAAATGAAAAAAAAAAGGAAAAAAAAAGAAAAAGAAAGCAATAAAGGGCGATTTTAGGGGATATATAGAGGTTGATTTGGTGAACTAAGGGGTCATCTATCCCCTCCAACATGCAAGGTGTTTGATGAGCTAAAGTTTAATGCAGTACTGTCAATATATAAATAAACAATATTAAAATCATGACACATTATTAATAAAGTATTTATATATATTAACTAAAATTATCTTTATCATTAACAAGTTTGAATGACACTTTTGTCTCTCCAAATTGTCACCCACTTTTAAAGTCGTTCTTAAAATTTATTTTTCGTCAATTGGCCTTAAAGTGACATTGTGTGTCACTTCCGTTCCTTTTTCTCAATTTTAACGAAACCTGGCCAAAAAATGACCCGATCCATTTTATTAAGGATAAAAGTATCTTTAATATTATGAATGTTTATAAACATGTAATCAGATAGTAGATTATATATAGAATTAAAAAACAAAGCAAGGTCACATGAATTGCACATGACTAACAAATATAAAAAATAAAACACTACAAGAAAAGGCTTATTTTCGACGGAATATTCCGTCAAAAATTCAGTCAAATATATATCGGTCGGGGATAAGTTTGCCAAAAATTCCATTGAAAATAATTATCCTCGACGAAATTATGCCCGACGGAATTTCCGTCGACAATACAATAGTTTCGACGGAAACTAATTTCGACTGAATTTTCCGTCGAAAATACCTTGCCATGTGTTGGTTTGTAATTGAATCTGGAAAGATTATTTCCGACGAAAATTTCGTCGGAATTAGCTTATTCCGTCAAAAATAGTGTTTATTTTTTTATAATATTTTTTTTTTACAATTTCTAGGTTTTTAAACCATAATTTGTACATGTACCTATTTTCAGCCAGTTTTTCCCGACAATAACACATACATATAAATCGCAACGACCAACATACACGTCAAAATGGCTAATTTTCCAAACAATTCCCAATAATAACGCATACATATAAATGTAACTACCTTTTACACCTCAAAATGGCTAATCCTCGAAACAACACATAAATGCATATTTCAACAAACAGTAGCTAAGTTAAGAAAGAAAACAAATATAAACTAAATTATGATGTATAACAAATATAAGTTAAATTAAAACCGTAATCAATAATGATGTATAAAGTAAAGTAAGTCTAACTACAATTGACAATATAACTAAGTATAGCTACAACTATCTATATATCACTATCATCGGCCGAGGGTTGACGATGTTGCTACGGTGTTTGAAAATCATCGTCATCATCCCCTCGCTCATCATCATCACCCCGCTCGGCATTGCCACCCTATTGATACAATTAAAAATATAAACTATTAGTAAACATAAATAAGAATTAAAGAAATAACTAGATGATAATTAAGTAACATGCAAAATATACAACTTAAAATGAATAAAATACCTAAGGATTTTTCGGGGACTGACTCAGTATCGGTCCAAAAGCCTCCAACAGTAGGATAACCATCATCCGTACCACCGCGTCGCATATCGCAGCGAACTGCTCCGGAGAGATACTCTTATTCTTAGCGGTGGCCTCTACTGTAATGTCCTGAGCAAGCTGATGTAGGCGAGCACGGCTAAGCAAGTTTTGCTGACAAAATATATATCGGATATGTACCAAATATCTCCGACACTTGCGTTATAACCCTCTGGAATAGCTCATCGTCCAAGCTAACGCCCGTATGGGATGGTCCAACAGGTGTTCTCGGACGCTGACGCTGGCTAGAGCCTGTATAAATAAAAATAACTTTAATAATAATTTATAAAGCGATATAAATTACGAAATAACGAGAAACATAATAAAATGAATACATCTAGGTAATGTATATGTTGGTACCCTTGGCTGACCTAGCACTCAATACCTGCTGGTAGTGCTATTGGGGGATCTTGGAACGCGACCCAAAGAGTCATCTGATCATCATCCTAAGATAAGCTAATCTCAGATGGAGGGATGGTGGAATCTACAACTTAGAATCTCCCCTAGCAGCTCGCAACTCAACTACACACTAGTCCCAGAGCTTTTGAAATCGGTCCTGTAATTTATTATGTATATGTTAGTTAATTAAATTATTTTATTCACTACTTAATATTTAAAATTATTTATGATAATAACAACTGTACCAGTATAGTTAATGTTGCGAGAAACATAGTAGAGTTTTTCGGCGTATGGGCTCTATCCCAAAACTCGAGCCTAGTACGCCAAGTTCGTCCGCATGGCCTAATAAATATATTAATATAGCATTTATTTATTCTGCTTATGACAATATTAAACTAAACTCACATATATACCGACTTCAACTCCTCAAATGACTGCGAGCCAGTAGTATGTACTACTCGAAGCTTACTACAATTCTTTTTAATTCATCTGCTCAGACTTCTTCTTGCAGCATCCCAGTATGTACACATAGTCTCCCATGCTGCATCAGATACAATCTAGGACTGATGATCGCATATAGTACTACCGAGTTGGTCTTCAACAACCTGTGTGGCCCTCTGTTTAAGATCTCGTACAACTAGCCAGCATAGATCTTCACGACATGATGAGCTGTAATGACAAAGTCGCCGGCCGGATCATCAGCATGTTCATTTGTAATGTCAGGTTTTTACATTTGACACATGGACATCTTATCTTTCCGTTCGAATCATCGGAATGTTCATTTGCAAACTTTAAAATTTTGCACACATCATCACGGTACTTATCAACTAATCCCCTCCCATCAGACGATATCCTACGGTACATTCAACTCCGATCGTCTGGTATTTTTAATTGAACAAAATGCACAATCAGACCAGGGTTAGCGTATGCACTCCATGCATGAATCCTACATATCTTCATCTCCGGTCTAGGTCAGGCTTCTATCTCGTTCCTGGATGTGTCTCCTCACTAGTGCCAACACTTTGAGCACTTTTCTTCTATTTCAAGAAAATTTCAGCAGCACCTCCCCATGGTCTTCAAGTACACGAAATAGATCATGACAACTTAGTCTAAGTATGCATGCACTTGGATAACCTGCAAAGATAAATACCAGCTGAAAAGTCCTCAAAATAAAAAAAAATGTACTCGCACCATTGGCACCGGCCTAAGTGAGAGACATAACACCCAGGAACAGTTTCAGACTGGGGACTGTTCGGCATTCACCTTTAATTAGTGAATGCCGAACGGGTCTCTAAATTTCTAAGTAAACTACATGCACAGGAATTCAGTTCATTTTAACAGTGAAAAACTAAGCAAATGCTACTTAGTTTGATTTTTTTATATTATATTATATTTGATTTAGTAGTGGAAATTAAGTAATTACTACTTAGGTTTTTTATTATATTATGTTGTATTAAATTATTTTATTTTATTATATTTTAAATTATTTTATTTAATTATATTTTATTTTATTGTATTTTATTTATTTTACTTACTTTGAATTATTTTAAATTAATTTATTTTATTTTATTATATTTAATTTTGTTTTATTTTAAATTATTATATTATATTATATTATATTTTAAATTATTTTATTTATATTGATTTTTATTTATATATTATTATATTATAAATGGCAAAGTAAGTAAAGACTACTTGGTTTATTTTATTTTATTTTCTTCCATTGTATTATATTGTATTATATTACTTTCATTTGATTTTATTTAGTAGTGAAAAACTAAGTAAATGCTACTTAGTTTAATTTACAAGTTAACTAATTATAATAAATATTTTATTATTTTTATTTTTGTTTAATTCTTTTTTATTTTTAAAAATATTGAATTAAGTAAATGCTACTTAATTTATTTTTAGTACTTAACTAATTATATTAAGTATTTTAGTAGTTAACAAATTAAGGAAATGTCCCTTCTTTTATTTAATAGTTGTCGACGCCGGGTTCTCGCTTTCTCGTCTCTTTAGTCTTTTCCAATTTTAGCCTTTTGATTTAGATGACGTTTGGAAAAGGTCGGCATTGATGTCGACGGGGTTTTGAAAGATCGCGTTTTATGATGAGCCAATTAACCAGAGTCGCCAGTTGGTATATTTGAAATGGATGTACCAACTCATCCGAGTTTTCGTTTTTTTATAAATCGCTGGCTCATGTGTGACTCCGAATTAATTGGTCTGCGAATCGAGATTCATAGAGTTCGGGGGCTTGTTTAAGTGAGGGGAAGGTGTTAGGCATCCCTCGACTTCCGTGAAACACGGTTACCACAATCTTAATGATTTCCTATCCTTTAATTCATGAATGTGTGTGTGCGCGCGCTTGTGTGTGGGTGTGTGTGTCTATGTGAATGATGTGGTGAGTTTGTATGAAAGAATCATTTGGATTTTTAGGGAAAGTCGTGTTTTAATTTGATAACGCTTCGGAATGTCTTTTCGGTATACACGAGAAAGCTTATTCTTTATGAGAAAGGTTTGATTTTAATTGTCCAAAACTATGAGATTTTCATTAAGTGTCGTTTTGGCAAAACAAGAGTTTTAAACCTTCGTCTAAATAGGAATCGAGATCTATACGTTGCTTTCATAAAATGATGGGCAATTTCTAGAATCTCCTTCACCCTATGCACAAAGATTTAATAAAACGTTACTTATTTCTAAAATCAATTTTGTGATGTTTGAAAACGATTTTTTTTAGCTTTCTCGTTAGATAGGAATCGACATTCATTAACATTTCTCAAATTTTAACCTCGTGATTCTAATATCCTACTTTGATTGATTTTATGAAAATCTTATCATTTGGCTTTGAAATCAATTTCGTGTCATAAATCAAATCAAACATTAAAATGCGTTGGGGCTATTCATGGGCATGTAAGCCATCAAAATGTCCCCGAACGCCAACAATCACAAATTTCACTATTTCAGGGCCTTAAGCACGATTCTCGCCTTAGCGTCGTTTTAAGGCCCAACGGTTACACGTTTACAACGAAGGATTACATTGTTCCTAAATACATACGTCAAAATTTGTCCATCATCGGATTCGGACCATGGCGTCACGCTCCTAGGCTCACATCCACAATTTATCACAAACATCAAATAGATACAATAACATAACTAACAACGGATTATTTAACGCCCCACAATGGTCCAAAATTAACAATCTAAATAGATCAATTCCACCTAATGTATATATCGTTATGAACGAGCAAAAACCTCACCCAATGGACATCATCGGATTATTAGGGAGAAATTTGTTCCGATGGAAACCTCTCTAATAATTCCTAATCCATTGTTCCACAATAATTTTCATGAAATCTACATTTAATTCAATCAAATCATATAATAGAAATTGATATAACAAAAGAGATTTCACCTTGCAATTGATATCCAAATGAATGTAAATTTGATGTATTCGAATAGAAGGAGAAATATATGTGATACAATCAACTCAAGAGATATTAATCCTCACTTTTTCCTTCCTTTCTCTCCTATTTTGTTGCAAAATTATGGTGTTTTTTCCTCTCTATTTCCGATTTTTTGCTGCTGTTTTCCGCTGGAATTCTTCCTCTTTCAAATTTTTGCTGAACCTCCTGTATGCTGCCTGAAGCTGGCTTAAATAGGCTGGCCAGAGCCAGCCGCAGATCTATCTGCGGCTGGCCGCAGATGGATCTGCGGCTGGCCAGCTGGCACGCCTCCCATCGCACTCAGCTGGTAGTGCTGATTTCCTGGTTTCCGTGCTGGCGCACCCACTTGGCCGCAGATCTATCCGCGGCTGGCGGGCTTGACTTTCTCGATTTTCGTGCCACGCCTCGATTTTCGTACCGCAACGTCGGTTTTCGCTGATAGGCTCGTATTCTGCAGTCCGGGAATTTCCGGGAGACGTGCCACCTCATTCGGAAATGCCTGCCTCGGACGGCCTTATTGTCACGTAAACTTGGGTTGCCCAAAACATTGCGGCGGTGCCGGGCGCTCGCCCTTGTGCCCGTTCCTTTGCTCCTGCAAGCCGGTTCAATTGACGGATTCGCCCTCCTGTCATGGTTAGTAGAAGGAAACACAAAATTTGGGTGTCTACAGCTGCCCCTCTTTATCATGTTTATGAAATGATAAATGAAATGAACAGGATAAAGAATAGACACTCGATGCATGAATGACAGTGCGTAAGAATGACAGTACATACATGATGCCACACATATAGCTTATGATGCAACATAAGATGCAATGCATGCAAGACATTCGTAAGAGTGTCAATGTATCAACCCCTTGACCGTGTTCGTTAGTCTTTGGGTTCACTCCTTCAATCTATCGTCTCGTTCGGGGCCGGGTATCGTCGCCGGTCACCCATCGCGTAACCCCCGGTTATCGTCGCCGGTTGGTTATCTTGTCGGAGCCGGTTATCGTCGCCGGTCATCCATCTCGTGATCGCCGGTTATCGTCGCCGGTCGATCGTCATGTCGGGGCCGGGTATCGTTGCCGGTCACCCATCTCGTAACCCCCGGTTATCGTCGCCGGTTGGTTATCTTGTCGGAGCCGGTTATCGTCGCCGGTCATCATTCTCGTGATCGCCGGTTATCGTCGCCGGTCGATCGTCATGTCGGGGCCGGGTATCGTCGCCGGTCACCCATCTCGTAACCCCCGGTTATCGTCGCCGGTTGGTTATCTTGTCGGAGCCGGTTATCGTCGCCGGTCATCCATCTCGTGATCGCCGGTTATCGTCGCCGGTCGATCGTCATGTCGGGGCCGGGTATCGTCGCCGGTCACCCATCTCGTAACCCCCGGTTATCGTCGCCGGTTGGTTATCTTGTCGGAGCCGGTTATCGTCGCCGGACATCCATCTCGTGATCGCCGGTTATCGTCGCCGGTCGATCGTCTCGTCGGGGCCGGGTATCGTCGCCGGTCACCCCTCTCGTAAACTTTTCACTTCAACACGTCAAATGGCTTCAAGGGAGCAAGGTGGGGCCCACCAAGGGCAGCCGCAGATGGATCTGCGGCCAGCCGCAGATACATCTGCGGCCATGATCGGGCCTTAAATCCAACGCGGCTCCTCCAGATCTGTCACTTTCAACTTGTAATCCAAAGAGATTCTCTCGATTTTTTCTTGTTCGCAAGGGCTTTTTGTCGATTTTTTCAACTTTCCTGCAAAAAACTGTTCCGGTAGGATCGATCTACGCGCTACAGGTAACACTTTGACCGGTCACTTTTCAATTTCGTCAATGTTTTGCTATACATTTGACTATTTGCATGTTTAGAGATAAAATGTATGCTTTACAATGCTATGTAATGTACCATCATATATACATGCTATGTATCAACTATGTGAGTCCTATTTTATGTTCATGATGCGGTCCCACATATTGTTACTCCTTTTCTGCAAGAGAAACATGCATTACATGATGTAATTTACACATATGAATGCAATTTAAATCTGTTTGAGGCTTTGATTGATGGAAAACACGTTTGGCTTATGCCTGGGATGTATCATGTTGCATTAATCATATGATGAGGCTAGAAATTTAGAATGTTCATTACATAAATTTTAAAAGGAAACTTACCTTCTTTCTCGCCCGTTCTATTCCAGCTATGGATCGTGATGCGCCCAGTAGCTCCTCCGCCTCTCGGACTTCGGGTGTTCGCCGTCGTAGGGCTGCACCCACTCCTGTTCCTCCTCGGACCCGTCAGGCTCGTCGTTTGACGGAGGCTGTTATTCGTCCTGGTCATCCGGACGTTGAGGAGGCTGTCCCTCCGGAGGTCGCGGCAGAGGGGCCATCCTCCAGCACACCGGCTCCATCTACTCATCAGGCTCCTTCTGGCGCCTCTGTGCAGATACCCGATCTTTTGGGTCGGGATCTCAGCCGTCACCCTTCAGCATCTCTCGTGGCTAACGAGGTATATTTCAGCTCTATTCTGATTTCACTCTCAATTTCTCCATTCTCCTTTTATCCGGATTGACCCCTTGGTGATTGCCCCAGGTACCCGAGTTTACCCAGCCGAGGGATAACTGGTTCAACATCTACTCCCTTTACACGGCCCTGCACAGTGATTATCGGGCGATGGTGGACTCTTGGGGCTTTCGACATTTCTTCACTATCATCCCCCGCCAGTGCCCCTGGGGTTACATGAAGGCTTTATCCGAGCGATGGTTCCACCAGACGCAGTCTCTTCATCTCCTCGACTGCGAGGTCGTGTTGACCCCATGGGACTGGAGGTACATTACTGGCATTGAGTTTACCGGGTCCCGCGTCCCCTTGGATCTTGATATCACTCCTGCGGAGGTTCGAGCTTTGCTAGGCTTCGCTGCTGAGGATCGGGTCTTTAAGGCCCGCAGTATCCGATCTGGTGCCTTGGCTGTCGATGCTGTTGGGGGTCTGTACGCACTGCCCATTCCCGCGGATCAGGGCACCAGGGACATTCTGCTACGACGCCTGTTCCTGACCATCATGAGGGGTTATTTTCTGGGGAACAACTCCTCCACCATTCATTTCAGCGTCGTAGGAGCGGTCAGAGATGTGGACCGCATCGGTGACTATGACTGGGGGTCATTCACCTTTGCCTATTTCCTCCACGGCATGCGCCTACGCTCGGAGGGACAGACTGATGCCTGGCTCGGTTTCTACCACTTTCTGCTGGTGAGTCCCCTCCTCCTCTCTCTTACTGTATTTCTTTTCCTTTCATCTCTTTTCTGTATTTGATAGTGACTCATGCCTTGCCTTGTTTCTATTCACAGTTCTGGGCTTACGAGCGGCTGCCATGTCTGAGGCCTATCACTACTCTGGGCCCGGACACTTATCCTCGGGGTCGGCGATGGCATCACAGCACTCTGGAGGAGGTCCCCGTGTCGGGCAGCTTTGCACATTGTCGTATTCAGCTGGAGTTGATCACGGCTGCCGACGTCGTCTGGATTCCCTACCTCTCCGATCATCTGACTGTGGGGTTTGCTGACGGGCATCCTTCCGGCCCGGAGTTCGAGCTTTCCACCCGTCGCCTCACTTTGCAGAGTGTTGGAGGCTTGGTGATGTATCTGGGAGAGCGCGCATTCAGATGCGTCACTGGGGAGATCCGCATCCCGCACTCCCTTTCTTTCACTACTTTCTGGCCGCTGGATTCTCAGCCCTCGGAGATCATGCTCGCCGGGGAGGATGGTCGGATGCTTTCCACGGGTCCCACTACGAGTGATGCATTTCGTACATGGTGGGTGCCCCGTACCATCGGTCCTCAGACTCGGGCCACTTTCTTTCTTGGAGATATGGTTCCAGGCTCGGTGACGATGACCGATTGGGCTGCCTGTGTTCGGACCCCTACCCACGCTGAGCAGATCGCCTCATTGACCCGTCAGGTAGATCAGTTGTCGCTGTTTATTCGGGGGTTGGGCCGGGCCCCGGAGGAGGCTTACACCTACGATCCTGACGGTGCAGGTTATGATGCAGGCCCGAGTTCATCTGATGCCACAGCGCATCCCTACATCCCTGATATGAACTTTGGTCCTCCGAGCTCGACGACTCCAGGGGATCAGTTCGAGGATCCTGCTTTCATAGATGATACTGATTTTATTTAGACCAGGATAGGATAGGGCCTTTTGTATCGTCACCTGCTTAGATTTCCTTTTTCATTTATGCACTATGTACTGAACTCATTTATTTATTTACGCACAGTTTCTTTTCATCTTTATGGGATTCACCTGCTTTATTATTAACTGTATGATGCATGCTTTTTATTTATGGGTAGAGAATGACCCCTGTACAGTCTTTTTTGATACTATTTTTTCACAGATGTCGTCCTCAGATGCCGTGGTTCGTTTGGATTCCACTCCACCCACAGGGTTGGTTGGCAGCCTCTTCGGCTGGTTGGACAGTCTACTGCCGACAGATAGGGTTATCGTAGATGGTCCTTTGGGACATTCTTGGTCCTTATTAACCTTCCGGGTGCCAGCGGGCTTTGTGGATGGTCTTCTGAGCTATTGGGCCCCTGCCCGACAGGTGTTTAGGTTTGGGACAGTAGAGCTGACCCCCACCCTTGAGGAGTATGCTCGCTTCACCGGCTTGCCGTTGGATGGTCCCTGTGCTAGGGTTACCGTTGGTTCCATGCGCCGTCAATTCTTGACTTTCACCGGTTTGCGGAGGGCCGTCTTATTACCGGTAATCACATCAGACCATATGGTTCCTCTTCAATTCTTGATTGACCGATTTGGCGCACCTGACAGTTTCCGTCTTTTCCTCGGTGATTTTTCCGTGTCCGAGGAGCGCTGGGATGCCTTGAGAGTGGACGTCCTGATGGCCTGCGTCATCTCAGTTTTGTATCTGCCTGCAGGATCCGATCATTTGGACATGCGGATTGTTGCGGCCGTTAGGGCCCTTCAGGAGGATCACACCATTCTCCCCATGATATTGGCGGATACCTATATGTCGGCCACATATTGCCAGTCCTTCCGAGGGAGATTCTTCAGAGGGAGTTCGACCTTATTGTATATGTGGTTCATGAGTCATCTTAGTCCCATCGGCCATTTCCGTCGCCAAGGGTTTTGCTTCAACCATGACATAACCACGCAGTTTTCGCTTCGTCCCGTGAGCTGTACTGATGTGACCTCCTGGATATCCTTTCTGTCTGTCATTGAGGACCCCTTTCATCTATTGGTCTACTCGGGCTATTGCTCCTTCATGAGCTTCTTGACTCATGTGCCTGGCATGGATTTCATTCCCATTGCTGGGTTAAGGGGCGTGACGACCTATCATCCCCTGGCGGTTATGGGGCAATTTGATCAAACCCAGGATTTACACCCCTTCGCGGGTGCAGCCGCATACCGATTCCTTATATCATCCTGTACAGAGAGGGATCTATTGCAGGTATACGAGCTTTGGGATCGCAGGATCTTTGCCGAACATAGTGCGAGCTGTCACATCCAGACATTTGCCTACGTACAGTGGTTGCGTGGAGACCTGGATTCGGCTAGTTTGAGTCGGACAGGGGCCTTTGATGACTCTGGAGTGATTTTCCCAGAAGATACAACAGACCATCCCATCTTAGTCGATTCTGCCCCGAGTCGGGTTGCTGAGGATTCCCGACTCCGCCTGGCCCTGATTACTACTGAAGCCGAGAGGGATGCCGCCCTTGCCGAGAGAGATGAGGCCATTCGGGCTAGAGATGCCGCCATTGCTGATAGAGAGGCCATTGTATTTCAGACCAGGGCAGTGGTAGATGCTCATTTTGGGACTGTCAGCCGAGCTACGGCTTTACTGGATCGTATTGATATGATGGGGCAGCAGATTGCAGGAGATGCTGATGCTTCAGATCTATCCACCACCCTGTCCATCCTGCTTCGGCTAGTTTCAGATTTGTAGATTATTTTATTTCCTGCATAGACTATGTTGGTTTCATCAGTTATTGAAAGAGAAATCTTGTAATAAAACGACTTATATATATAGACATGCATTTAAATTTAGTCATTTTCCCCTTTTGTCGTATCATTGCCTTCCATTGGATCATCATTTTATCCAATTGACCATGATTTTGACATCTCGCCTTCTTTCTTTTCTCAAGACTTGATGGAGATTTGACAGATATTGCCGCACACCTTTTGATTTCATCGGATTGAATATCAGATTTTGGATAACTGTTTGGTTGGATCAGGGTATGTACTTTGGGATGAAACTGGTTAGGCAATTGGTTTCGGGAAGGTTTTGAGGGTGTAGGAAGGTTTTATCTGGATATCGAAAATTGGTTTTGGTTAGGGAAAGGATTATTTTTTAAAGGATCGGACCGCGCCATGATGGCTGCCTACGTACCCCCACAAGTTGGGAAATCAGGTCCTACGTAGTTCGCTCTCAAGGGAAAAAGGAACTGATGATTTAAGCGTAGAACCGCTTCACCGAGTCAGCATTGAGGGGTTGTGGAAATACCTCACCATCCATTTCTTGCAATATGAGGGCTCCTCCGGATAGCACTTTCTTAATCACGAATGGTCCTTCCCAATTCGGGGCAAACTTCCCCTTGGCTTCGTCCTGACAAGACATGACTCTTTTCAACACCAAATCATTTTCCTTGAATTTTCGAAGTCTTATCTTCTTATCGTATGATCGAGAGATCCTCTGTTGATACAGTTGACCATGCCAAACGGCAGCCACCCTCCTTTCATCAATTAGGGCCAAATGGTCGTATCGACTTTGCATCCAATCCTCTTCGCTTATCTGAGCATCAATCACTATTCTGAGGGACGCCATCTCAACCTCAACTGGTAGAACAGCCTCCATTCCATACACCAAAGCGTAAGGGGTTGCCCCTGTAGAAGTACGCGTTGATGTTCGGTATGCCAGCAGGGTGAGGGGTAACAGATCCGGCCAACCCCGATGATTAGCAGACATTTTCGCCATGATCTTCTTGATGTTCTTATTGGCAGCCTCCACTGCCCCATTCATCTTAGGACGGTAAATGACGGAATTGAGATGCTTAATCTTGAACTGGTCACACAGTTCCTTCATGAGGGCGTTGTTTAAATTCTTGGCATTGTCGGAGACCACAACCTCAGGTTGCCCATATCGGCAAATGACATTATTCCTGATGAAGCTGACGATGACCTCCTGAGTTACTTTAGGGAAAGAAGCTGCCTCTACCCATTTGGTGAAATAGTCGATCATGACGAAGATGAATCGATGCCCGTTGCTTGCTTTAGGCTCTATTGGTCCGATTACATCCATTCCCCACATCGAAAATGGCCACGGGGAGGTCATACAGTGCAGTTCATTGGGAGGCGTATGGATCACATTACCGTGCGCCTGACATTGATAACACCGTTTGACATGATCTTCGCAATCGGCCCTCAGCGTCAACCAATAATGCCCTGTCCTCAAAATCTTTTTGGCAAGCATCGGTCCACTCATATGGGGCCCACACACTCCACCATGTATTTCATTCATAATCTTTCGGGCCTGTGTTTCATCTACGCACTGCAACAGTCCCAACCCAGCATCCCTCTTGTAAAGTGAATCGCCACTCAGGTAAAACTTCATCGCCATCTTTTGAATCCTCATCTTTTCAGTTCGATTTGCCTGATCGGGAAGGGATCTGTCTCTCAGATATTCCCTGATGTCGTGATACCAGGGCTGCCTTGTCAACACCACCTCGTTTGATAACACTGCCACATTCTCCTCATATGCCGGGGCATTCTGTACGGTGATCTCAATCTGTGGACTGTCCCTACTCTTGATCACGTGGATTAAGGAAGCCAAAGTCGCCAACGCATCGGCAAAATCATTTCGTCCCCGAGGAATATGGCGGAAGGCGATATCTTCGAACTCTTGCATAAGCTGGGTGACACAACGATGGTATGGAAGTAACCGAAGCTCCTTAGTGTTGTATACCCCGATTGCTTGTCTGATTACCAATTCTGAATCCCCGAACACCAACCAAGCCCGCTAGTCTTTTTACTTCCATGTCACGGGCCAATCGGAGTCCCAAGATACACCCCTCGTATTCGGCGGTGTTGTTCGAATTGCTGAAACGAAGTTTAGTGGCCACGGGGTATTGTTCTCCGGTGATAGAGACTAGGACCGCTCCGGCTCCTGCCCCCCCGGCATTCATGGCACCATCAAAATACAGCTTCCAAAATTGTCCCTCGTCATCACATTTTTCGCGCGATACCCAAAATATATCCTCGCCCGGGAGAGGAGTTTCTAACGGCTCCATCCCTCCTGCCGGGGCTTCTGCCAACTGATCTGCAATTCCCTGCCCTTTCATGGCCTTCTGGGTCACGTACACCATGTCAAACTGTTGTAAGATTAACTGCCATCTTGATAATCGACAATTCAGCATGGGCCTTTCAAAAATATATTTTAGGGGATCCATTCTTGATATCAGGTACGTCGTATGCCCATGGAGGTAGTGCTGTAATCTCCCTGCAGCCCAGGCCAGAGCACAACAGGTCTTCTCAATGGGAGTGTAATTCTGTTCACATTGGCTAAATCTTTTGCTGAGGTAATAGATGGCCTGTTCTTTACCCGCCTCATTCTTTTGTCCCAACATACATCCCATCGCGATGGCATTTACCGATATATACATAAACAGAGGGACCCCATCCTTCGGGGGTACCAGCACTGGTGCCTCCGCCAATTGCTTTTTGATGGTCTGAAACGCCCTCTGACATTGCTCATTCCATTCTTGGGACGCCCCTTTTCTTAACAGTTTAAAAATCGGCTCACATGTAGTCGTCAAGTGGGATATAAAACGGCTGATGAAGTTTATCCTCCCGAGGAATCCTCTTATCTCCTTTTCTGTGCGAGGTGCTGGCATATCCACAATGGCCTTAATCTTTGCTGGGTCCAACTCAATGCCCCGATCACTAACCAGGAAACCCAAGAGCTTGCCTGACTGTACTCCGAAAGCGCACTTGGCTGGATTGAGCTTCAAATTATACTTTCTGAGCCGATCGAATAGCTTTTTAAGATGAGTTATATGATCGGATTCTACCTTTGATTTCACAATAATGTCATCCACGTAGACCTCTATCTCTTTGTGCATCATATCGTGGAACAAGGCCATCATGGCTCTCTGATAAGTAGCCCCTGCATTCGTGAGACCGAAAGCCAGTCGTCTATAGCAGAAAGTGCCCCAGGGGGTGATGAATGCGGTCTTTTCCCGGTCTTCTTCCGCCACCATTATCTGATGATAGCCTGCAAAGCAATCCACGAAAGAATACATTTCGTACTGGGCTGTGTTATCTACCAGGATGTGTATGAAAGGCACCGGGAAGTTATCCTTGAGACTGGCCTTGTTTAGATCTCTGTAGTCTACACATACCCTCACCTTTCCTCCAGGCTTAGCTACCGGGACCACATTGGATAACCATTCGGGATACGTGGATACCATAATGATTCCCGCCCTGAACTGCTTGATGATCTCTTCCTTCACTTTTAAGCTCCACTCAGGTTTCAACTTTCTTAGTTTCTGCTTGACAGGCCTGAAACCCTCCTTGATGGGTAACCGGTGCACCACAATGTCGGTGGACAATCCGATCATATCCTCGTGCGACCAGGCAAAGACATCCTCATATTGGCTTAGTAACTCAATTATTTCTGATTTTTGGCTGGGGGTAAGGTCTGTCCCTATCTTGAGTTCCTTTGGCTTGTCAGGGGTTCCAATATCAACGGTGATGGTTTGGTCCAAGTTGGGTTTGGGTTTATCTTCGACCCATCCTTTGATCTCATCAGGTGCGTCGTCGTAATCTGTCTCGTCTTGCTCAATGCCCATCAAATCGAAATCCAGCTCAATGTCAAAATCATAATCACCATTCAAATTTGAAAGATCGTTTGTTAGGCAAGGAATACTCAAATTGGTACACCTGACATAAAACAAAGTACTTGTCATATATAAATCATTTTTCACGACGATCGCAATTTCAAATAACACGAAGAAACGACACAATTATGCAGAAATAAAATAACAACAAAATAAAACTTCTTCATTCCCCCATCCTCTAGGGTTAACCACCCTGACGTCGAGCTTTACCCTTGTTTGGATATCACTGGTTTCTGGGTCCAATTATCGATGGTCAGGTCAGATGAAATGCGCTGGATAAAGGAGGGCCTCACATCGGACACCTCCCCGATGATTACGGATACGTCGCCTGAATCCTTCTCCATATCTTCTCCAGGAATAATCAGCCCTGCCCAATCGATGACAGGCACAACTTGTTGGGCTCCCGGTGGTGTGATAACATTCGTCCCCTCCTTACTGCTTGTTGATTGTCCGGGGATATAGCATTTGGTTTCAAACTCTTTTGCGACCTCCCGCAGGAAACTTTCCCTCCGGGCCGACTCATTACGTGTGGGGGTTAACTCTTCATTCCCTGCCCCAATCACAGGTCCGCTGATCCCCTGCTCATTGTCGACTTTGGTCACTGGGCTGCCAACTAGTCGAATCGGAGTCGCACCCTGACGGTGTCCCCGTACTGCGCCCACATGGTATCCCAATCCTGCCTTGCCTATCTGCTGTGGTAGGTGGATGGGCTTGGTGATTCCCTGACTGCTTTTCCCTAGTCCCTGTCCAGGTTGGAAGTTCATTTTAATCATTTCCCTTGCCACAAAGGTGAGTTCCGGAGAGACCCTTGGTTTCACAGCTGGAGCTCCCAGGCATCTATAATGGGGAGTGCTAATCTCTAGTGCTTGAAAGCTGGCAGGCGCCGCTGACTCATCCACATTGATTACTGGTAGGCCACTCCTGGGAGGAGAAGGGTCATCACACTCGGCCGATATTGTTACCAGATTCCCATCGATGATCAACTTGATTTGTTGGTGGAGCGTGGAAGGAACTGCCCCGGCCATGTGTATCCACGGCCTCCCTAACAGTAGGTTGTAGCTTGCCGTGATATCTAGGACTTGGAAGGAGATATCAAAAGTACAGGGCCCTATCTCCACTGGCAATTCTATCTCTCCGATGGTGTCCCTCCGGGATCCGTCAAAAGCCCGAACCACCACATGACTGGCCCGTAGGCGCTTGGGACCGATGTTCATTTTCTTCAGCGTGCTGAGAAGACATATATTCAATGCCGATCCCCCGTCGATCAGCACCCCATTCATGACATATCCTGAGGAGATTACCGCGATGTGTAGCGGTTTTCGGTGCCCCCTTCCCTCTTTGGGAATGTCCTCATCCGTAAAGGATATTGCATCGGTTTCCAATAAGTGTCCTACCAGCTGGCCGAAACCCTCCTCACTAATTTCTTTGGGCACAAATGCCTCCTCCAGAACCTTCATCAGGGTTTTGCAATGCTCACTGGATGACAACACCAAGTCCATGACTGATGTTAGGGTTGATTCCTCATTTAAAATCTGGATCCCCCTCGTTTCTGGGTGATCCATCCTTTTCAAAAACTCTATGGCCCTTTCCTCGGAAACCTCTTTATTTTTTCTCTTTTGGCTCTCAAGGACTCGCCCAGGAAGATATAAGGGGTTCCCCTTGGTCGTCACGGAAGCACAACTGGCCGCTTCCTCTGGCATTCCCCCATAATTCCAGGGTACAGTCTTCAGACTACTGATAGGGAGTTGCGGCCTTGCTGCAAGGATGATGGGCCTCGGGGCTGTCAACCTGAGAGGTCTTTCCATGCCATTTGTACTTATCCCTATCAACCTGATGGGCGTTACCCGTGCATCCCCATGATCACGTATCATGTTGATCATCTCCTCAATTTTCTGCACATAGTTCAACCTTGGCGGCCCCCCAGCCTCACTTGCCTCCGTCACATTGACTCCCCCCCCATCATGTCTTGGCAGGGGATTTGCCTTAACATTCGGGGAGTCCGGTTGTTCCACCACAATCTCTCCACTGTCTATCATGTTTTGAATTCGATGCTTCAACGTCCAACAATCTTGAGTATCATGGCCAGGGGAACTGGAGTGGTATGCACATCGCTTGCTCGGGTCAAACCTTCTACCCTTTGGGTCACTCGGGGGTGCCAAACCAACAATCTTCTTTTGGGCTACTAATACCGCTAATACTCGTTCAAGCGGCTCCCTGAGCGGGGTGAACACTCGGTTTTGCGAGGCCTCATATCTTCTTCGCCCCTCTGTCCTTTGATCGGTGAAGTTTGGCTGACGGGATGGCCCTCCCCTCTGTACCTGAACCGGAAGATGACTTTCTGTTTTTCTGGATGACCCCTGTAAGATGAGGGAAACATCCTCTTCCTTCTTCTTTTGGACCCTCCGGGAAGTGCTGCCATAGTTTCCATTCTGTATTTGCTCGGCAGCAGTTTCTAAAGCAGTAAGATCCCGGATTTTACCCGATTTCAACCCCATGTCAACCATCTCTCCATGTTTAATCATTTCAGCAAAGGGTCTTCCAATCCCTGAGATGACCCGCTCATAATACGGTGCCTCCTGAATGTCTACAAAGGTCATTACCATCTCCGATTCGCTCATCGGGGGGGTTACCTGTGCGGCCATGCCCCTCCATCGTTGCGCATATTCCCTGAAGGACTCCCTAGGCTGTTTTTTAACCTTTGTCATTTGGTACCTGTCAAGAGCCATCTGGGCCTGAAAGCTGTGTTGGGTTAAGAAGGTATGGGCCAATTCCTCCCAGTTGTGGATTCGGGCGTTGTCGAGGCGGGCATACCAGATTCTTGCCTCCCCTGTTAAGCTTTTCTGGAATAGTTGCATTCTTAACCCCTCGTCTTCGGCATAAGACCCGAGTTCTCCAATGTATATTTTCAAGTGTGTATAGGGGTCTCCCTTTCCATTGTATTTTTCAAACTCGGGAACTTTGAACTTTTCTGGATATCTGGCTCCAGGGAAAACACATAGATCTGAGTAATTAACCCTGCCCAGGGAACCTATGCCCCTTAGAGATTGGATGGTCTCCTCCATGTGTTTCATTTTTCTCCGAAGGTCGTCATTGTCCCCTTCTTCTGGGATAGTAATCACTGTCCTGCTAGGTATGGGAACGACCCTTGTAATGACTGGCTCGTCCTTGAGTTGGGGTTGGTCATCCTTACCCAGGTTTACAACATTTTTAGGAGGATTCTGGTCACCCCCCGGTGGTGGAATATTATGTGGTCCTTGGCTTGGCGGATCCTGTCTGAGTAGGAACTGCTCTTTTAGCATCGTGGCCATTTCCATCATCTATTTTTTGAAGTCATCAAACTCTTCCCGAGATATGGAACTATGATTAGGAATATCAGCCATTTCAGATGTAGAATTTTGGGCTTTCTTAGACTGCGAACGGGTTTGAGGAGCAATCCTACAGAGACAAAGGTTCGAAGTTTAGTCCTGGGGAAACGCAAAATGGATGCATGCTAAAACTGTAATTTTTTGTGTGTTTTTTTTGGGTTTTTTAATCTTTCCCTGCAAAAGAGAAAGTTAGTAGTCCTTTAGTGCCATAACCAATGCTAAACATGCTTTATTATGCTCCCCCAACTATTCCCTGCAATTCACAGCGGTTAGTAATCTCTTTCGACACAGAAAAGGGATGTAGGAATATTGAATGAGATCATGACATTTAGACATATAAACGTAAAAAGGCATGAAGAGACTTTTCCTGCGTTGGGTTAATCTGAGGCTGACCTACCCTAGGGTTACTCTCGCGGGCTTTTCGGCATGAAGGTTCCCAAATCTTCGCAATCTACTCGTTTGAGCCCTTTCGATTGGAGCGGATTTGAGTGGTGCGTTTCCTGAGCCATCTCCGGGGAGCAGCCCCATCGAGTCCAGTAATAAGCAACCGACGGGTTCGCCTCAAGAGGAGGTACAATCTCAACATTCATTCACATTCATCGTCCTCACCGTATGCAAATGATTACTTTAAAGTAAAACAATCCCATTCAAATCATTCACTTATTATTCAAAACACACATTCACACAATCAACAGTAAAACATCAAAATATCGCACACACACACATTTTATGAATTTTAAAGGATAGGGTAACATCAAGACTTGAACGCGGCTTAAGCCCTCTAATGCTCCCCAGCAGAGTCGCCAGCTGTCGACGCCGGGTTCTCGCTTTCTCGTCTCTTTAGTCTTTTCCAATTTTAGCCTTTTGATTTAGATGACGTTTGGAAAAGGTCGGCATTGATGTCGACGGGGTTTTGAAAGATCGCGTTTTATGATGAGCCAATTAACCAGAGTCGCCAGTTGGTATATTTGAAATGGATGTACCAACTCATCCGAGTTTTCGTTTTTTTATAAATCGCTGGCTCATGTGTGACTCCGAATTAATTGGTCTGCGAATCGAGATTCATAGAGTTCGGGGGCTTGTTTAAGTGAGGGGAAGGTGTTAGGCATCCCTCGACTTCCGTGAAACACGGTTACCGCAATCTTAATGCTTTCCTATCCTTTAATTCATGAATGTGTGTGTGCGCGCGCTTGTGTGTGGGTGTGTGTGTCTATGTGAATGATGTGGTGAGTTTGTATGAAAGAATCATTTGGATTTTTAGGGAAAGTCGTGTTTTAATTTGATAACGCTTCGGAATGTCTTTTCGGTATACACGAGAAAGCTTATTCTTTATGAGAAAGGTTTGATTTTAATTGTCCAAAACTATGAGATTTTCATTAAGTGTCGTTTTGGCAAAACAAGAGTTTTAAACCTTCGTCTAAATAGGAATCGAGATCTATACGCTGCTTTCATAAAATGATGGGCAATTTCTAGAATCTCCTTCACCCTATGCACAAAGATTTAATAAAACGTTACTTATTTCTAAAATCAAATTTTGTGATGTTTGAAAACGATTTTTTTTAGCTTTCTCGTTAGATAGGAATCGACATTCATTAACATTTCTCAAATTTTAACCTCGTGATTCTAATATCCTACTTTGATTGATTTTATGAAAATCTTATCATTTGGCTTTGAAATCAATTTCGTGTCATAAATCAAATCAAGCATTAAAATGCGTTGGGGCTATTCATGGGCATGTAAGCCATCAAAATGTCCCCGAACGCCAACAATCACAAATTTCACTATTTCAGGGCCTTAAGCACGATTCTCGCCTTAGCGTCGTTTTAAGGCCCAACGGTTACACGTTTACAACGAAGGATTACATTGTTCCTAAATACATACGTCAAAATTTGTCCATCATCGGATTCGGACCATGGCGTCACGCTCCTAGGCTCACATCCACAATTTATCACAAACATCAAATAGATACAATAACATAACTAACAACGGATTATTTAACGCCCCACAATGGTCCAAAATTAACAATCTAAATAGATCAATTCCACCTAATGTATATATCGTTATGAACGAGCAAAAACCTCACCCAATGGACATCATCGGATTATTAGGGAGAAATTTGTTCCGATGGAAACCTCTCTAATAATTCCTAATCCATTGTTCCACAATAATTTTCATGAAATCTACATTTAATTCAATCAAATCATATAATAGAAATTGATATAACAAAAGAGATTTCACCTTGCAATTGATATCCAAATGAATGTAAATTTGATGTATTCGAATAGAAGGAGAAATATATGTGATACAATCAACTCAAGAGATATTAATCCTCACTTTTTCCTTCCTTTCTCTCCTATTTTGTTGCAAAATTATGGTGTTTTTTCCTCTCTATTTCCGATTTTTTGCTGCTGTTTTCCGCTGGAATTCTTCCTCTTTCAAATTTTTGCTGAACCTCCTGTATGCTGCCTGAAGCTGGCTTAAATAGGCTGGCCAGAGCCAGCCGCAGATCTATCTGCGGCTGGCCGCAGATGGATCTGCGGCTGGCCAGCTGGCACGCCTCCCATCGCACTCAGCTGGTAGTGCTGATTTCCTGGTTTCCGTGCTGGCGCACCCACTTGGCCGCAGATCTATCCGCGGCTCTGTGGCGGGCTTGACTTTCTCGATTTTCGTGCCACGCCTCGATTTTCGTACCGCAACGTCGGTTTTCGCTGATAGGCTCGTATTCTGCAGTCCGGGAATTTCCGGGAGACGTGCCACCTCATTCGGAAATGCCTGCCTCGGACGGCCTTATTGTCACGTAAACTTGGGTTGCCCAAAACATTGCGGCGGTGCCGGGCGCTCGCCCTTGTGCCCGTTCCTTTGCTCCTGCAAGCCGGTTCAATTGACGGATTCGCCCTCCTGTCATGGTTAGTAGAAGGAAACGCAAAATTTGGGTGTCTACAATAGTTTATCTTATTTAAAACCCACAAAAATTCCGTTAGGAATTCCATCGGAAATAGCCATGGCACCCAATCTACAACACCCAGAAATCCACAAGCACAGAGCCAAAATTCATTGTATGCATAACCACAAGTGTCAAAGCCAACATATATTTCTAAATTCACCAAATTTTCTACAAGAAATATTTCTAAATTTTCAATTGATATGAGTACTGTCAGCCAACATATATATAGCAGTATTCAAATCCTGTAATCAATCAAAGCTACTAAATTTCAAATTGTAATAGTTGGTGATCAAAGCTAATAAATTTATCAATACATTAGAGGTGATCAAATGTAAAAGAGTAAAATGCAGTGACACCCCTCTAAATAACCATATATAATAATACTCACATCCCCTCTAGTTTTTTAAGTAACAGTTAGTACCTTTGTAAGTTTTTAGGGTTGATAAAATAGATAAAGTTACATATTTACCCGTGTATGTTATCAAATTTTAATTCCTGAATAATATATATGTTTAATTATCTTTTTTTAATACAATACATTTTAATTATAGTTTTATTTGTAATTAAAACTATCTCATTCAAATTGTTGGTAACTTATAAAAAAACTAATTAAGTTTAATTAATACATATTTTTGGATAAGTGATACAAATATTAATAAATTTAAATTAAATTATTAATTGAGTTGTTCTAATTAGAGTGATTGAGTATGTTGATAATTTATTTTTTGGTGTTTAACAACAAAAATTATTATTTCAGTTCTTAGTTTCATATTATGATTTTTATATGTTAAATTTTCTTGAGTATATGTCAAAATTTGGGATATTTATGATTTTGATTACATTTTTTAATATACAGTTGGTGTTGTTTTTGTGCCATGTTGAATAAAAAAATATAATAATATTTATTACTACTTCTATCTTGTAAATTGATTTTTCTTTTAATATATTTTTTCTTTTTTTGAGTAACAACATTTGTCATTTTTACTGTAAATAATTATGCCTAAGTGTTACTTATGTTTAGTTTAATATTTGATAAAAATATAATTTTTAATATTTTTTTATATGAATAATAAGATTCATTCAGTAATAATAAGTTTGTTTTACGTAAATTTTAATATTTGAGAAAAATAATTATATTTTTTTTGCAATCTGTATTTTTTATGGGTATTAAAATTTTATTTTTTTAATTACAAAAAAAATATTTGAATGTATATTACGTAAATTTTAATCTTTGAGAAATTTAATTAGCAAAAAGTGTATGAATTTATTTTCCTAATAAAATGAATATTTATTATTTTTTGACATTTATGTTATTTATTGCATAAGTTCATAATTAAATTAATTAGATCAAGCTAAGTAAAAATTATAATATACAAATTGTTGTGAAATAATAGATATAACAAAATGTATATCAACAAAAATGTATATTGATAAACTTTTTATTTTAGTGGTCATCCACAATACATTTGATATTTATCAAACCACTAGAATGGGTTTTACACTTTCATTGAGAGAATTGTTCTACTATCTACTTGGCTACAACATCATTACCATGTATGATATATATAGCACAAGTAAGCTTGCTAATGAAAAGACTTAAGTCTTTTAATATCCTTGTGTGCCTTACCATTTACTTTGGTTGCAACCTTTCAAATATCCTACCTTTTCATTTTCCAAACTTTCCAAATCCCCATTACTTTATTTCTAACACTCCCCCTTGGATGACCACTTTCTAAGAATATGTCTCGTTAAAAACCTTACCAAATAAAAACCCTGTGGGAAAAAAAAATTGGCTAAGGAAAAGAGTACAATATTCTTGTATATCTTCTAGTGCCTTAGGATTGCCTCATTAAAACCTTGCAAAGGAAAACCCAGTGGGAAAAAACCTTAGCGAAGGAAAAAGAGTACAATCAGCACATATTCTTCAAAAAATTTACTCCCCCTCATGAGTACCACTATTCATGGTAAAAATATTCTTAAGTCGACACATGTCAATGTTGTGCACCATCTTCTTAAAAGTCGCAGTTGATAATGACTTAGTGAATATATCAGCCAAATTATCACATGATCGTATCTGTTTGACATCAATATCGCCACTCTTTTGGAGCTCATGTGTATAAAAGAATTTTGGTGCAATATGCTTGGTTCTATCACCTTTGATATAACCTCCCCTAATTTGAGTGATACAAGCAGCATTATCTTCATATAATATCGTTGGACTATTTATGATTGATGATAATCCATAGTTATCACGAATGTGTTGAATTACCGATCTCAACCCAAAACACATTCATGACTCGTGTCATGAGTTGCGATAATCTCTGCATGATTTGATGAAGTAGCAGAAATTGTTTGCTTAACAGATCTCCATGAAATAACAGTATTTTCATAAGTAAATAAATATCCTGTTTGTGATCTGCCTTTGTGTGGATCGGAAAGATAACCTACATCAGCATATCCAACTAAATGTGGTTTTGATCCATTTGGATAAAATAATCCCAAATCAGTAGTCCCACGACGATATCGTAAAATATGCTTAATTTCATTCCAATGTCTTCGAGTTTGTGCATAACTGTACCTTGCTAGTAAGTTAACTGCAAATACTATATCAGGTCGTGTGAAATTTGCAAGATACATCAAAACACCAATTGTACTAATATATGGTACTTCAGTACCAAGAGTTTCTTCATCATTTTCTTGTGGTCGAAACGGATCTTTCTTGATATCAAGTGACCGACCTATCATTGGAGTGCTCAAAGGATGAGTTTTATCCATGTAAAAGTGCTTCAGGACTTTTTCTGTGTACGTTTATTGATGAACAAAAATTCTATTTGGAAGATGTTCAATTTGTAGGCCAAGACAAAATTTTGTCTTACCAAGATCTTTCATCTCAAATTCATTCTTTAAACAATTTGTTGTTTTTGTTAACTCTTCTGGAGTTCCTACAAGATTTAAATCATCAACATATACTGCAACAATAGCAAATCCGGATTCTGATTTTTTGATAAAAATACATGGACAAATTGGATTATTCTCAAATCCTTCTTTCAAAAGATATTCACTGAGGCAATTTATACCACATACGTTCGGAATGCTTTAATCCATATAAGGATCTTTGTAGCTTGATAGAATACATACTTCGAGATGTAGAATTATATGCTTCAGGCATTTTATATCCTTCAGGAATTTTCATATAGATATCATTATCTAATGATCCATACAGATATACTGTAACAACATCCATTAATTGCATATCCAAATTTTCTTTTGCTACCAAGTTAATTAAAAATCTGAATGTAATTGCGTCCATTACAAGAGCACATGTTTCTTCATAATCAATACCAGGTCTCTACGAGAAACTTTGTGCTACAAGTCACGCTTTATACCTTATAATTTTATTTTTCTCATTTCGTTTGTGTACCAATACTCATTTGTATCCAACAGGCATTACACCTCCAGGTGTTCGGACTACAGGTCCAAAAACTTCATGTTTATTTAGTGAATTTAATTCTGCTTGAATCGCCTCTTTCCACATTGGCCAATCATTTCTACGTTGACCTTCTTCAACAGTTTGTGATTCATATTCATGATCATTACTTCTGGTAATATCAAGAGCAACTTTATATAAAAATATGTTATCGACAACAATTTTATTTTTATCCAATACTTCTCCTGTATGTACATAATGTATCGAGATCTCGTTATTTTCAGGTACCTGATCCTCTTCAGGGGATAACTCTTTAAGAGTTTTATTTTTAGGAGATTTTTGCTCATAAGTTTTGGATAAATCAATTATTTCTGTGGCCTGTTTCATGGGTATAGCCTCTTTATAGGCTGCAACTTGTTTTTCTTATATTTTCCTCTTTCAGGAAATTTTATCTTTAACACCGATCGGTCTTCCACGCTTCAGGTGTGGTTTTGATTCATTTGTTGTTATATTCATTGATTGTCCTACAGGGACTTCAATCCGTGCTGGAGTATTATCAGTTGGAATGTGAGATTTCACTATTTTCTTATTATCGGTGAATACATCCGGTAATTGATTTGTAATTCCTTGCAAATGAATAATCATGTGAACTTCTAGTTCACATTAATTTGTACGAGGATCAAGATGAGATAACGTCGAAGCATTTCATGTAATCTCTCGTCCTGCTTCAGATAAAATTCGTGCTTCACGCAAATTTCGTGCTTCAGGCAAACGTCGTGCTTCAGGCAACGACTTTTCTCCCCCTAATGGTGGGAAGATTGTTTCATTAAAATGACAATCCTCAAAACGTGCTTTAAAAAACATCACCAGTTAGAGGTTCAAGATATCTAATGATAGATGGAGAATCAAAACTCGTATAAATTCCAGGTCTACGTTGAGGACCCATTTTAGTGCGTTGTGGGGGTGCAATAGGTACATATACAGTACAACCAAATGTGCGCAGGTAAAAAATATTTAGTTGTTGGCCAAGTACAAGTTGCAATGGTAAAAATTTATGATAAGCAGTTGGTCTAATGCGAAGTAATGATGTTGCATGTAAAATAACATGACCCCAAGCAGAAACTGGTAATTTTGATTTCATAAGCAAAGGTCGAGCAATAATTTGAAGTCTCTTGATAAGTGATTCAGCTATACCATTTTGAGTATGTATATGTGCAACAGGATGTTCAACATCAATTTCAATAGACATGCAATAGTTATCAAAAGCTTGTGATGTGAATTCACCAGCATTATCTAAACGAATTTTCCTAATTGGATAATCAGGAAATTGCGCTCTCAACCTAATTATTTGAGCAAAGAGCCTAGGAAATGCCATATTTCTAGTAGAAAGTAAGCATACATGTGACCATCTGGTTGATGCATCAATTAAAACCATAAAATACTTAAATGAACCACAAAGTGGGTGTATTGGTCCACATATATAACCCTGAATTATTTCTAAGAAAGATGGACACTCAACAACAATATTTGAATGTGATGGTTTGGTAATTAATTTACCTTGAGAACAAGCACTACATAGATAATCAGTAGGTAAAAATAATCTTCTGTTTCTTTAAGGGATGTCTATGAGAGTTTTCAATATTTCGACGCATCATTATTGATCCTGTATGACCAAGACGATCATTGCCAAAACATAAAAAATCTTTGGGTCTAAACACTTCTGGTGTATTGCAACATTTGTTTCAACTGTTCTAATTATAGTATAATATAACCCAGAAGAGAAAATAGACAGTTTTTCTAGTATGAGCTTCTGGCCCGATACTATTGAAGTAATATAAAGAAATTATTCACTGCCTTCGTTATTAGTTACAACATAATAACCATTATAACATATATCCTTAAAATTGAGTAAATTTCGGCTTGACTCAGTACAATACAAAGCATCATCAATACAAAAATTTGTGCCCTTTAGCAACATTATAATCGCTCTTCCAGAGTCTTCAATTATAATCGCTCTTCCAGAGCCTTGATTAAGTTTGATGAATAATCGCTCTTCCAGAGCTTTCAATTAAATTCAATAAACCTGATATGATATTGACATTGGCTTTGCATAATTTTAAAAATTATTCTATATGATAATCGCTTTTTCAGATCCTATAATTAGCAGTAGAACCCATACATCTTCATATATGTAAAACATAAATTAAACTTTATTACTTGAAACATAAATCAAACATATCAAAATAAAAATGCTTATTATAATGCCATAATATAATGAAAGAAAAATAAATAATTGATATGGCCATTTCTATTTGGAAAGTCAAGATAATTCATGAGATCTTCAAGATCATTATAATCATTTATGGGATCTTCAAGATCCTTATGATCAACAAATTTTCGTTTCAATTCCCTTTCTCTTTTTTTTTATGGAAGCTTGGTACAAATCTACCAAATATTTAGGAGTACGATAGGTACGCAACCAATGACCTTCCTTTCCATACCTATGACCACGACCATAATTTCCTTTATGTTTATCAAATGAGGTTCCATTTACTTCAGGGAATGGAGTAGAACTGGTCGAACGAGATTGATGGTTTATTAACAAAAACTCATTATTTTGTTCAGTCACTAGAAGACACGATATCACTTCAGGGAACATAGTTTCCTCTATCGCTTCAGGAAATATTTTATGAACTTATGCTTTCGATATTGCTACTGCAGGAGCATATTTGAGGCATGAAATGTAGTCAATATTTTCTCTAACATGTCTTCATAAGTGAGATGATGACGAATAAAAATCATTAATTTTTGCATGATCCTGCAGGGATGCCTGATTTTCAACCTTAATTGTATCTTCGAGATTCTTTTGTCTCTAGATGAATCTCAGCATCAAGAGTTCATGACAAATAATTCTTGCTCAAGATATCAAGAGCAGCAAATTTAAATTTTGTAAGTTCGACATTTATGTAAATATATAATTACGTAAGATATTAAATAAGTAAATATAAATTTATAGGAAACCAAGAAAACTATTTAACTCTTCTTTGATTACTTTCAAAGTAGGGGAATTGGGAGGTGGATTGATTATTTATTTATAATAATATTACTACATCACAAAAGTAGTGTACTTACGTAATTTGTACTCTCAAGGCTTCTGAGTTGTCCATTACCATTATTGTCCCACGCGCCTTTTGTTAAACAAAGTTTTTATATGTATATCAAATTTAATTGTAATGAAATAATACTTACAGTGAGTTGAGAGAACTTCCTTTTTAGCATTGGGTAGGAGCTCGTGCTGATAACGTGTTGTGAAATAATAGATATAACAAAATGTATATCAACAAAAATGTATATTGAGTAGCTAGCTATAGATTGAACATCTTTTCATGTCATTGTGAAAGTGCTCCTTCACTCCAAAAATTACAATCCTATTTGACTTTTTAAGTTTTTACATATATATATATATTGTTAGAAAACCTTTGGTTTCATGTCTATTCCTCTTCCTAACTCTTGATCTTCCACTTTCTCTCTCTCTCCATGCCTATATATATGCATCATATAGAAGAATGGAAGGTGTGAAAAAATGAAGAGTGATACATTTGAAAGTGTAAAGGAAATAAGAGAGAGACACACCCATCATCTATGTGATAGGTTGTAAAATACACCCATCCGAAAGATTGTGAGAGATATCAAAAGAATTGTGGATGACCACTCAAATACAAGAGATTATCAATATACATTTTATTGATTATATATTTTGTTTTATCTATTATTTTATAACACGTTATCAGCACGAGTCTCTACCCAATTTTGAAAAGGAAGTTCTTTCAACTCATTGTAAGTATTATTTCATTACAATTAAATTTGATTGTGTATATTTAATTGTTTTAGTAAGTTAAAGCAGTGACAAGGAAAGACTCATGTTGTGCTAGAAATCAAGTTATATATTTATATAAATATTGAACCTTACAAAACTTGAATTTGCTACCCTTAATATCTTGAGCAAGAATTATTTGTCATGGACTCTTGATGCTGAGATTCATCTAGAGGCAAAGAATCTTGAAGATACAATTATGGTTGGTAATCATGCATCCCTGCAGGATCATGCAAAAATCAATAATTTTTATTCGCCATCATCTCACCTATGAAGACATGTTAGAGAAAATATTGACTACATTTCATGCCTCAAATATGCTCCTGCAGTAGCAATATCGAGAGCATAAGCTCACAAAATATTCCCTGAAGTGATAGAGGAAACTATGTTCCCTGAAATGATATCGTGTCTTCTAGTGACTGAACAAAATAATGAGCTTTTGCTAAAAAAATTCACCAATCTCTCCCGACCAGTTCTACTCCATTCCCTAAAGTGAATGGAACCTCCTTTGATAAACATAAAGGAAATTATGGTCGTGGTCGTAAATGTGGAATGGAAGGTCATTGGTCACGTACCTGTCGTACTCTTAAATATTTGATAGATTTGTACCAAGCTTCCATAAAAGAAAAGGAAAAGGGAATTGAAACGAAAATTTGTTGATCATAAGGATCTTGAAGATCCCATGAATGATCATAATTATCTTGAAGATCTCATGAATTATCTTGACTTTCCAAATGGAAATGGCCATATCAATTATTTATTTTTCTTTCATTATATTATGGCATTATAATAAGCATTTTTATTTTGATATGTTTGATTTATGTTTCAAGTAATAAAGTTTAATTTATGTTTTACATATATGAAGATGTATGGGTTCTACTGCTAATTATAGGATCTGAAAAAGCGATTATCATATAGAATAATTTTTAAAATTATGCAAAGCCAATGTCAATATCATATCAGGTTTATTGAATTTAATTGAAAGCTCTGGAAGAGCGATTATTCATCAAACTTAATCAAGGCTCTGGAAGAGCGATTATAATTGAAGACTCTGGAAGAGCGATTATAATGTTGCTAAAGGGCACAAATTTTTGTATTGATGATGCTTTGTATTGTACTGAGTCAAGCCGAAATTTACTCAATTTTAAGGATATATGTTATAATGGTTATTATGTTGTAACTAATAACGAAGGCAGTGAATAATTTCTTTATATTACTTCAATAGTATCGGGCCAGAAGCTCATACTAGAAAAACTGTCTATTTTCTCTTCTGGGTTATATTATACTATAATTAGAACAGTTGAAACAAATGTTGCAATACACCAGAAGTGTTTAGACCCAAAGATTTTTATGTTTTGGCATGATCGTCTTGGTCATACAGGATCAATAATGATGCGTCGAAATATTGAAAACTCTCATAGACATCCCTTAAAGAAACAGAAGATTATTTTACCTACTGATTATCTATGTAGTGCTTGTTCTCAAGGTAAATTAATTACCAAACCATCACATTCAAATATTGTTGTTGAGTGTCCATCTTTCTTAGAAATAATTCAGGGTTATATATGTGGACCAATACACCCACTTTGTGGTTCATTTAAGTATTTTATGGTTTTAATTGATGCATCAACCAGATGGTCACATGTATGCTTACTTTCTACTAGAAATATGGCATTTCCTAGGCTCTTTGCTCAAATAATTAGGTTGAGAGCGCAATTTCCTGATTATCCAATTAGGAAAATTCGTTTAGATAATGCTGGTGAATTCACATCACAAGCTTTTGATAACTATTGCATGTCTATTGAAATTGATGTTGAACATCCTGTTGCACATATACATACTCAAAATGGTTTAGCTGAATCACTTATCAAGAGACTTCAAATTATTGCTCGACCTTTGCTTATGAAATCAAAATTACCAGTTTCTGCTTGGGGTCATGTTATTTTACATGCAGCATCATTACTTCGCATTAGACCAACTGCTTATCATAAATTTTCACCATTGCAACTTGTACTTGGCCAACAACTAAATATTTTTTACCTGCGCACATTTGGTTGTACTGTATATGTACCTATTGCACCCCCACAACGCACTAAAATGGGTCCTCAACGTAGACCTGGAATTTATACGAGTTTTGATTCTCCATCTATCATTAGATATATTGAACCTCTAACTGGTGATGTTTTTAAAGCACGTTTTGAGGATTGTCATTTTAATGAAACAATCTTCCCACCATTAGGGGGAGAAAAGTCGTTGCCTGAAGCACGACGTTTGCCTGAAGCACGACGTTTGCCTGAAGCACGAAATTTGCCTAAAGCAGGACGAGAGATTACATGGAATGCTTCGACGTTATCTCATCTTGATCCTCGTACAAATTAATGTGAACTAGAAGTTCACATGATTATTCATTTGCAAGGAATTACAAATCAATTACCGGATGTATTCACCGATAATAAGAAAATAGTGAAATCTCACATTCCAACTGATAATACTCCAGCACGGATTGAAGTCCCTGTAGGACAATCAATGAATATAACAACAAATGAATCAAAACCACACCTGAAGCGTGGAAGACCGATCGGTGTTAAAGATAAAATTTCCTGAAAGAGGAAAATATAAGAAAAACAAGTTGCAGCCTATAAAGAGGCTATACCCATGAAACAGGCCACAGAAATAATTGATTTATCCAAAACTTATGAGCAAAAATCTCCTAAAAATAAAACTCTTAAAGAGTTATCCCCTGAAGAGGATCAGGTACCTGAAAATAACGAGATCTCGATACATTATGTACATACAGGAGAAGTATTGGATAAAAATAAAATTGTTGTCGATAACATATTTTTATATAAAGTTGCTCTTGATATTACCAGAAGTAATGATCATGAATATGAACCACAAACTGTTGAAGAATGTCAACGTAGAAATGATTGGCCAATGTGGAAAGAGGTGATTCAAGCAGAATTAAATTCACTAAATAAACGTGAAGTTTTTGGACCTGTAGTCCGAACACCTGAAGGTGTAATGCCTGTTGGATACAAATAGGTATTTGTACATAAACGAAATGAGAAAAATAAAATTATAAGGTATAAAGCGTGACTTGTAGCACAAGGTTTCTCGTAGAGACCTGGTATTGATTATGAAGAAACATGTGCTCTTGTAATGGACGCAATTACATTCAGATTTTTAATTAACTTGGTAGCAAAAGAAAATTTGGATATGCAATTAATGGATGTTGTTACAGTATATCTGTATGGATCATTAGATAATGATATCTATATGAAAATTCCTGAAGGATATAAAATGCCTGAAGCATATAATTCTACATCTCGAAGTATGTATTCTATCAAGCTACAAAGATCCTTATATGGATTAAAGCAATCCGAACGTATGTGGTATAATTGCCTCAGTGAATATCTTTTGAAAGAAGGATTTGAGAATAATCCAATTTGTCCATGTATTTTTATCAAAAAATCAGAATCCGGATTTGCTATTGTTGCAGTATATGTTGATGATTTAAATCTTGTAGGAACTCCAGAAGAGTTAACAAAAACAACAAATTGTTTAAAGAATGAATTTGAGATGAAAGATCTTGGTAAGACAAAATTTTGTCTTGGCCTACAAATTGAACATCTTCCAAATAGAATTTTTGTTCATCAATAAACGTACACAGAAAAAGTCCTGAAGCAATTTTACATGGATAAAACTCATCCTTTGAGCACTCCAATGATAGGTCGGTCACTTGATATCAAGAAAGATCCGTTTCGACCACAAGAAAATGATGAAGAAACTCTTGGTACTGAAGTACCATATATTAGTACAATTGGTGTTTTGATGTATCTTGCAAATTTCACACGACCTGATATAGTATTTGCAGTTAACTTACTAGCAAGGTACAGTTATGCACAAACTCGAAGACATTGGAATGAAATTAAGCATATTTTACGATATCGTCGTGGGACTACTGATTTGGGATTATTTTATCCGAATGGATCAAAACCACATTTAGTTGGATATGCTGATGTAGGTTATCTTTCCGATCCACACAAAGGCAGATCACAAACAGGATATTTATTTACTTATGAAAATACTGTTATTTCATGGAGATCTGTTAAGCAAACAATTTCTGCTACTTCATCAAATCATGCAGAGATTATCGCAACTCATGACACGAGTCATGAATGTGTTTGGTTGAGATCGGTAATTCAACACATTCGTGATAACTATGGATTATCATCAATCATAAATAGTCCAACGATATTATATGAAGATAATGCTGCTTGTATCACTCAAATTAGGGGAGGTTATATCAAAGGTGATAGAACCAAGCATATTGCACCAAAATTCTTTTATACACATGAGCTCCAAAAGAGTGGCGATATTGATGTCAAACAGATACGATCATGTGATAATTTGGCTGATATATTCACTAAGTCATTATCAACTGCGACTTTTAAGAAGATGGTGCACAACATTGACATGTGTCGACTTAAGAATATTTTTACCATGAATAGTGGTACTCATGAGGGGGAGTAAATTTTTTGAAGAATATGTGCTGATTGTACTCTTTTTCCTTCGCTAAGGTTTTTTCCCACTGGGTTTTCCTTTGCAAGGTTTTAATGAGGCAATCCTAAGGCACTAGAAGATAACACTCCCCCTTGGATGTCTATGGTATAGCCATACGCGTTAAGAACTGCCTCATTAAAAACCTTACCAGGAAAAACCTAATGGGAAAAAAAACTTGGTTAAGGAAAAAAGAGTGCAGTGCGTATTAGCTCCCCCTCATGAATGTATCACCTTGAGACATTAAGTTGCCGCATTCCAATATTGTGTCGCAATCTTTCAAATGTTGTAGCTGGCAATGCTTTGGTGAACAAATCTGCTAGATTATCTTTTGAGCGAATTTGTTGAACATCAATGTCACCACACTTATCAAGGTCATGTGTGAAAAAGAATTTCGGTGAGATGTGCTTCGTTCTATCTCCTTTGATGTATCCTCCCTTTAATTGAGCTATGCATGCAGCATTGTCTTCATATATAATGGTTGAAGTTCCTTTGCTGGAGGATAAACCACATGTTTCACGAATATGTTGAGTCATTGATCTCAACCACACACATTCTCGGCTTGCTTCATGGATTGCAATTATTTCAGCGTGATTAGATGAAGTGGCGACTAATGTTTGCTTTGTAGATCTCCATGATATAGCAGTATTACCACACATAAAGAGATAACCTGTTTGAGATCGACCTTTATGTGGATCAGATAAATATCCTGCATCAGCATATCCGACTAATTCATGATTATCATTATTTGAATAAAATAAGCCCATATCCATAGTTCCTCGTAGGTAACGAAAAATATGTTTAACTCCATTCCAATGTCTCCGGGTAGGAGAAGAACTATATCTTGCTAGCAAATTCACAGAGAACGATATATCTGGTCGTGTATTATTAGCAAGATACATTTAGCGCACCAATTGCACTAAGGTATGGTACTTCAGGACCAAGTAATTCTTCGTTATCCTCACGAGGTCTAAAAGGGTCCTTTTTCACATCAAGTGATCGAACAACCATTGGGGTACTCAATGGATGCCCTTTATCCATATAAAATCTTTTAAGGACCTTCTCTGTGTAAGTTGACTGTTTATTGATAATTCCATCTGCTAAATGATCGATATTCAGGCAGAGTCAATTTTTTTTTTTTCCCAAATCTTTCATTTAAAATTCTTTCATTAAATAATTTACTGTCTGTGGTATCTCTCCATGAGTTCCAATAATATTTAAATCATCAACATACACAGCAATAATAACAAAATCGGATTTTGACTTTTTTTATAAAAACACATGGGCATATAGGATCATTATTATACCCTTCTTTCAATAAATATTCACTAAGACGATTATACCACATGCGTCCTGATTGCTTTAACCCATATAGGGACCTTTGCAACTTGATTGAGTAAACTTCTCGGGGATTTGAATTATATGCTTCAGGCATTTTAAATCCTTCAGGGATTTTCATATAAACATCATTATCAATTGACCCATATAAATAGGCAGCAACAACATCCATTAGACACATATCTAGTTTTTCATGAGTTGCCAGGCTAATAAGATACCGAAATGTAATTGCATCTACCACAGGAGAATATGTTTCATTGTAATCAATGCCAGGTCTTTGTGAAAACCCTTGTGCCACAAGTCGTGCCTTATATCTTACGATTTCATTTTTCTCATTTCGTTTTCGTACAAATACCCATTTATATCCAACTGGCTTTACTTTTTCAGGTGTTTGGACTACAGGTCCAAAAACTTCACGTTTTGCAAGTGAATTTAATTCTGCTTGGATTGCTTCTTTCCATTTTGGCCAATCATTTCTGCGTCTACATTCTTCGACGGATTTAGGCTCAAGATCCTCACTTTCATCAATGATATCAAGTGATATATTATATGCAAAAATGTTGTCAACAACTATCTCATTTCGGTTCCATCTTTTCTTTGTATAGACATAACTTATTGAGATCTCATCATTTTTACTGTTTTCAGGTACTTGAACCTCTTCTGGGGTTTTATGATTAGCTATGTCTATATCCTCATGAATATTTTCCTCCTCAATAATGCCAACTTGATTATTTGCTCCTTTCCTTTTTCGAGGATTTTTGTCTTTTGAACCGATTGGTCTACCACGCTTCTGGCGTGCCTTAGACTCATTTGCTACAATTTTTGCGGATTGTCCTATTGGAACTTCAATCCGGGCTGGAGCATTTATAGCTGGTATATGAGATTTGGTTACTCCTTTTGAGTCAGTGAATGCATTCGGTAGCTGATTTGCTATGTCTTGCAAACGAAGTATCTTTTGAACTTCTTGTTCACATTGTTTTGTACGAGGATCAAAATTCAACAGTGACAATGCATTCCAAGTAATATCTTTATCCAACTGTTTAATTTCTCCCCCTAATGCTGGAAACATAGTCTCATCAAAATGACAGTCGGCAAATCGTGCCGTAAATGAATCACCTGTTAAGGGTTCAAGATATTTAATTATCGATGGGGACTCAAATCCAATATATATTCCCAACCTCCTTTGAGGACCCATTTTTGTACGTTGTGGCGGATAAATTGGAACATATACCGCGCAACCAAATATCTTTAGATGGGAAATATTTGGCTCATGACCCAAAACCAATTGTAATGGGGAGAATTTGTGATATGATGTTGGCCTAATTCGTATAAGTGCTGCTGCATGTAAAATAGCATGCCCCCAAACAGAGACAGAAAGTTTTGTTCTCATGAGCAATGGTCTTGCAATTAACTGGAGACGTTTAATAAATGATTCAGCAAGACCATTCTGAGTATGAACATGGGCAACAGGATGTTCATTGTTTATCCCAAGTGACATGCAATAATCATTAAATGCTTGGGATGTGAATTCACCAGCATTGTCAAGACGAATAGTCTTGATTATATGATCTGAAAATTGTGCTCGTAATTTAATAATTTGAGCAAGTAATCTCGCAAACGCCAGGTTGCGAGTTGATAATAAACACACATGTGACCATCTTGTAGATGCATCAATTAAAACCATAAAATATCTGAATGGTCCACATGGTGGGTGAATGGGCCCACAAATATCTCCTTGAATACGTTCTAGAAATCTTGGAGATTCAATCCCAACTTTAGCTGGTGATGGTCTAATGATCAATTTGCCTTGAGAACAAGCAGCACACGTGAATTCCTTAAATTGAAGAATCTTCTGGTTCTTCAATGCATGGCCGTGTGAATTCTCAATAATTCTTCGCATCATTATTGATCCAGGATGACCCAACCGATCATGCCAAATAATAAAATCATTTGGTTCATTGAACTTCTGGTTCATTATTGCATTGACTTCAATTGTACTAATATTTGTGTAATACAATCCTGAGGATAAAACGGGTAATTTTTCCAATATTTGTTTTCCAGTAGAGACATTTGATACAATGTAAAGATATTCTATACCATTATCATTGGCAGTCTCAATATGGTACCCGTTAAGTCGTATATCTTTGAAACTTAGCAAATTTCTTCTTGACTTAGTAGAGAACAAAGCATTATTAATAATAAATTTTGTTCCACAAGGAAGCATTATATTGGCTCTTCCAGAACCTTGATTAAGTTTGATGAATAATCGCTCTTCCAGAGCTTTCAATTAAATTCAATAAACCTGATATGATATTGACATTGGCTTTGCATAATTTTAAAAATTATTCTATATGATAATCGCTTTTTCAGATCCTATAATTAGCAGTAGAACCCATACATCTTCATATATGTAAAACATAAATTAAACTTTATTACTTGAAACATAAATCAAACATATCAAAATAAAAATGCTTATTATAATGCCATAATATAATGAAAGAAAAATAAATAATTGATATGGCCATTTCCATTTGGAAAGTCAAGATAATTCATGAGATCTTCAAGATAATTATGATCATTCATGGGATCTTCAAGATCCTTATGATCAACAAATTTTCGTTTCAATTCCCTTTTCCTTTTCTTTTATGGAAGCTTGGTACAAATCTTTCACACATGACCTTGATAAGTGTGGTGACATTGATGTTCAACAAATTCGCTCAAAAGATAATCTAGCAGATTTGTTCACCAAAGCATTGCCAGCTACAACATTTGAAAGATTGCGACACAATATTGGAATGCGGCAACTTAATGTCTCAAGGTGATACATTCATGAGGGGGAGCTAATACGCACTGCACTCTTTTTTCCTTAATCAAGTTTTTTTTCCCATTAGGTTTTTCCTGGTAAGGTTTTTAATGAGGCAGTTCTTAACGCGTATGGCTATACCATAGACATCCAAGGGGGAGTGTTATAAAATATGAAATAAATTTAGTGGATGTCTAAGGTGAAAAACTCATTCTAGTGGTTTGATAAATATCAAATGTATTGTGGATGACCACTAAAATAAAAGAGATTATCAATATACATTTTATTGATTATATATTTTGTTTTATCTATTATTTTATAACACAAATTACTTTTTAGTGGATATATTAAACATTATAACTTGAAGGGTGTATTAGACATTATATTAAAAATATTTTTGGATATTAGTTGGTCAATCACACTAAAGGGTAGTGAATATTACATATTATAGACGAGTGGGTACTGACTATTATTTGAAAAATTAGAAGGGTGATGAGTGTTATTATAGTTATCTAGAAGGGGTGTTAGTGTATTTTACTTAATGTAATATCAATCAAAGCTAATAAATTTTATAATTAATTTCAAATGACCATAAATCAACCCCAAATCAAATTTAAAAAACCCAATTCAAATTAATGACACCCTAAATCTCTGTTTGGTTAGTGAGAATGTAAAGAACAATAGGAAATTAAATAACAACACATAAATTTTAGGGTTACAATAATTTATAATTAATTATAAACTAACCACAAATTAGGTCGCTACCGCCGCTAGGAGATCACCGTTGTCGCTGCCACCGCCGCTAGGAGGTCACCACTGTCATCGCCACTAAGACTTCACAACCGGAGGGAGGAGGATTAGACCAGAAGCGAACGGAGGAGGAGGATTAGACCGGAGACGAACAGGGGAGGAAGGAGGACTTCGTTGTCAGAGGAGGGAGGAGAACTTCATTGTCGGGGGAGGGAGGAGGACATTAACCGGAGGAGGTGGGCAGGAGAGAGAGAGAGAGGGGCAAACATTTTTCCAAGCGCGACGCTAAGAGAAGAGAGTAATTTAGAGATTTAAATAAACTATTCTCGACGGAATTTTCGTCAAAAATAGTTCCGTCGGCATTAAATTATTTTTGACAAAAATTCCGTCGAGATTAATTCCGTCAAATCTAAGTTAATTTCGACGGACATTCCGTCGTAAATAGAAGCTATTCCGTCGAGATTATTGTCCGCGCTGGTGGAAATTCTTCGCGCTAATAGTTGTAGGTATTTTTGACAGAATTTGATCGAGCTTTACGTATTTTCGAGAGAATTAACTCCTAGAGAAATTTTCGTCAAAAATATAGTAGTAATTTCGACGGAATATATTATGTCGAAACTAATTCCGTCAGAATTAAAGTCTTTTCTTGTAGTGAAAGTTATCAACTTCTCTACTCATCTTCTTCATCGTTTCTCAAAATCAATTTGCAGGAGGAGATTGTAGCCATGTGATTATGTACCATTATTATATATATAATATACATTAAAATATACAAATACAAATTGAAAACAAATATACAAAAACTATAAATACAACCCCAAAAAATTTGAACTTTTTAATAATTTTGAACAAACAAACAAAAAACTCAGAACAATCTGCCAAAAATCAGCAAACAATTGATATTATAAACATCTTCACAAAGAGAGAATGGCTGCCTATAGATAGTTGCTCCGAAAAAGCTTGTCCTCATTGCGTAGAATTAAGATTTTTGTGTGACTTGTGTCGCTTGAGAATCCCAAAGTATCTCCTAAAAATCTAGATCGGCTGTCCCGAGCTCCTAGATCTGTTGTGTCACCGCCTACATCTGGTGTGACACCGCTTAGATTTGATGTAATAACTTCAAATTCGCAAAAATATACACAAAAATATTTTGTTCCAACACCACCATAATCCGGTCTTGCCATAGCCGCACGTCGCAAACCTCTAACCAAAACGGAGAAAGAAATAGAACGAGTAGAAGAAGACTGGTCGCTGCTTGAATCACTGATTTCCCTTCTAACCATCGTTAAATCGTTTATGATCGATGGTGCCAAGATTTGGGTCGATTAGAATTAAGGAGATTGATTTTCAACGTGAATATATATAGTTGATGGTTCATCGTTTGGTTGTTGAATAAGGTCACAAATTGTGGAGATTATAGAATTAATTTAAAGTCAACTAGCTAGTATATGAACAGGGTATGAGAAAAGGAGACGGTGGAACTAATTAGGGACCCTAATATGTAGAACAGAGATGGGAAGAGAAAAGGAGATCGTCCTCCTTTCTATTCAATTAACTACATATTTCTTTTTCTTTTCGGATTTTTTGTTCTTTAGTTTTTCTTTAAAGAGTATATTTGGTCTCCTATATCTTCATTTACTTGTTTTTCGTTACAACTAAATCTGATTAGTTTCTTATAAATTCATATATATATATATATATATATATATATATATATTATCATAAGCTTATTAAAAATGGTTTTAAGAAGTTAAATACTCATTTAGTTGGTTTTATTTTTGATTTTGTAATTTTCTTTTTTTTCTTTTTTATTGAAAAGTTACATGTATTATGGAAGAGTAGATGTATTTGGATTACATATACGTATAAAAATAATATGTATCTTGAATGTATGAAAAGACATAATTGTCCTTAGTAAAATGGGTCAGGTCGGGTCGAATTTTAGGCAAATTTCAATAAAATTGGGAAAAAGAACGAAAGTGACACAAAATGTCAATTTAAAGACTCAATTGACAAAAAATGAACTATAGAGACGACTTTAAAAGTAAGTGACAACTTAGAAGAATGGAACTATCATTCAGCTCATTAACAATGTTCGTGTACATACTGCATATTGTTGTCAGTGTATTAATTTAAAATGTGTTCGATCATACGCAACGTTATATATGGCAGTTTTCTCCACTTTGGAGAGAGAAATGAAAGAGAGAGTGAGAGGAGAGAGAGCTAGGGTTGGGAAGGGAAGGGAGAAGGAGCCGGGGTGGGGGAGTAAATGCAGTGGGGCGTTTAATGGTTTGGTAGTCGGGGTTTTAAATGCTCCCCCTGCACGCAGAGGAGACCCCGTCCCTCTTAACAGTAACCCCCTCGCTCCTCTATATAGTATTATAGTTAAACAAATACTACTACTACTACCTTACCAGACATTAATTCTCATCCCTATACAATACATACATACATATGATCCCTCAGCTCATCCCTCTCCCAGATCTCTCAGTACTCACTAGTCACTATAAACTCTCTCCCTAGGGGCTTGCCGCCTTTCAAACTTCACGCATATACGTACGTGCGCACGCATGAAACATATACTATGATATTGGCCGGGTTCACTCAGATATACAATTAAACTTCCTAGCTAAATATTCGATTTTTCATACATATATGTGTGTGCTACTGTATATATGAAGTTTTGATTTGATTGAGCCGTGCCAATATCTTAGTTTTGTTTCATAATTCTCCCACCGCGCATGCACCTCCTCATCACCAGGTTTAGTTTGTACCTTAATTTTCAATCGTATTTACTCCTCTTTTCTACCCCCATCAGTTAACCTATATAAATATATACTACCATCACTTGTTCAAAGGTGCAGGTGCAGGTGCTTCACTCATCAGTCTCCATACATAAAATTAAGCTAGATTGTTTTGTGCAGACAAAAGTTTCACTACATGTGGCCTAATTTTTCCGTACACCTTAATTGGTCAAAATTCCTATTACTCTCACAATCTTAATTCTTACATGCTAATGTAATTAATTACAACCATTTGAGAATTATATATATATACCATTTGATTAAAAACAAAGATTTCCAACTGAAATTAGTCATTTATTTACTTTAATCAGTAAATAATTTGATAGAGAATCAAGATTGAGTTTATATATATAGTAGGCCATTTAGGTTAATTTTGCTTATAGTTTACTCCCTCTATATCAAAATTATATACACTAATTTCTAAAACAACCATTTATAAAAATATCATGACACTTTAGTAAAATATATATCTCTAAAATTAAAATGGACTAAAATAAAAGACATGTATATTTAATTTAAGAACGGGAGAGGGTACTAGTTACTAGAAAACCTCTCTCTCTCTCTCATATATATACACAGACACACGAATCAAGCAGTTTCAAGTAAATCCAAGGTTAGAGATGCATATGGATTTTTGCAGAGGACTTTTCTATTCTTCGGTCTCCTTTTCTCTCTGTGTATATACTCCAATATGGAGTTAGTTTTTGAACAAACAAACACTTCACAGAAATTAAATCCTAGTTAATTAGATATTGTGTTAGACTAGTTATATTACATTTTCCTTTTCCTTTCCTTCCACCTTAACACCCCCCCCCCCTCCTCCTTCCCTCCCCCCGGGTCTTTTTTTTCATATTTTCTTCATTCTTGACAAGATCTGTTCTTTAATTAAGAATGATTTTTGGAGGGTGAGTGAATTACACCGGATATTGGTCTAATAGACATTGATATTTCATTTGACTTCATCATGTTTGTACTGAAATAACTGGGTTTCCTCTTCTTCTTTTTTTAATTAATTAGATGATATAAAATATTTCGTCTAGTATTTATGTGTTGTATTTGGAAATAAGCGGGCAAAAAAGAATCGATGAAACGTATCAATCTATCACTCAAAATCTACAAGAGTAAAGGAAAACCAACAGGTTTTACGAAATTAAATTAAATCAATGGTTCAAAAGTACTGCTTCAAAAATCAATACATACATTGCACACACATATATATATATATATAGCTGACTTTGAATATTCAATGATCGAGTTCAATTGAACAAACTTCATTAATTTAGTGGATGGATGTATACATATGCGCTTATATGCGTTAATCGGGTTAATTAATTGCTGAGGAGGAGCTGGCGCGTTCGGACGGTGAGGTGCAAGCGGGCAAGTGCATGCATGCAATCCAAAGCAATGCGTGCCTGTCTTCTCACAATCACCCCTCGAACCACACCTTGCAGCTTCACTAGACTCCTTAGTGCTCGAAACGCCCTTCTTGCCTGTATATAAATTAATATACATATGTATATTTTAGTAAAAATATATATACAGATAGATGTATGAAATGAAATGAAATAATTAATTAAAATGGTTTGAGGATATATAGAAATTGATTGATATTACAAGATGACGGCGAAAATATGATTGGATGATGATGGCTGCAATGTCTTCTTGGGGTAGAAAGTAGTAGAATTTGTTGGTATGATTCGTCGCAGCATTGAGTTGATCAATTTCTCTAGTTGTAGCTTTTTCTTCTTCTGCTTCTTCTTGATTGAAGGTACTGCTTGAAGAAGTAGCAGTAGTAGTAGTAGTAGTGATATTATTGGTGTGAAGATGAAGGATGAGAGTAGTAGTTTGGCGATGAGATGATGGTGATGATCTGAATAACTTTCTTCGAATAAGACCAAACCAATTGGTCTTCTTCTTCTGCTGCCGCTGCAGGGTTGGGCTACTACTAGTTATAACTCCCATTAATTTCTTATGCTAGTTAGAGCTTTATCTATCTCTATGACTAGCTCTATGTATGTATAATCTTGAGACGATCAAGATGAGATATTGTACGTGTTTAATTGTATATGTTGCTACTTGGACTTAGCTAGCTAGCTAATAACTAACTAATTTCTGCACAATTAATTAATTAATTATTAGTCGTAATTAAGGCTGGCCGCTGTGCAGCTAGGTAGGGATGGATGGATGTGCGCCCCATGTTTTCTTCTGGCCGGCCGGCGGGGGCATACACAAATAAATTAAGAGACAGACAGGAAGATCTACATGTAATATATATATATATATATATATATATATATATATATATATATATATATATACATACATAGGGAGCGGATCAGGTGCGGGATCCCGCACCTTGTTAAAATGCGGAATTTTTTTTTTTTTTTTTTTTGATATTTTTTTTTTAAAACAACTAAAAAAAAATAAATAAATAATTATGGAACTGAAATTTTTTACATAATACAGTGTTTTTGGCGTGATTTGGATACATATAACAAAACATGTATGTACAGGCTGCACAACTGTACATACATGTTTTGTTATATGTATCCAAATCACGCCCAAAACACTGTATTATATAAAAATTTCAGTTCCATAATTATTTATTTTTATTTTTTTAGTTGTTTTTAAAAAATAGCAAAAAAAAAAAAAAAAAAAAAGTCCCGCATTTTGTTAAAATGCGGGTTCCCGCACCTGATCCGCTCCCTACATGGGAGCGGATCAGGTGCGGGATCCCGCACCTTGTTAAAATGCGGAATTTTTTTTTTTTTTTTTTTTTTTGCTATTTTTTTTTTTAAAACAACTAAAAAAAAATAAATAAATAATTATGGAACTGAAATTTTTACATAATACAGTGTTTTGGGCGTGATTTGGATACATATAACAAAACATGTATGTACAGGCTGCACAACTGTACATACATGTTTTGTTATATGTATCCAAATCACGCCCAAAACACTGTATTATGTAAAAATTTCAGTTCCATAATTATTTATTTTTATTTTTTTAGTTGTTTTAAAAAAAATAGCAAAAAAAAAAAAAAAAAAAAAGTCCCGCATTTTGTTAAAATGCGGGATCCCGCACCTGATCCGCTCCCTACATACATACTCCCCTCCCCTCCACTATCATTACTTGTGTCCCAGACTCGTGAGAACGTGGGTGGATCAATCTCCATCTTTTTCTAACTTAATAGGAATCTCATTCCATTTACTCTCTATTTAATCTCACACCTCTCCCCCGTTTCCCATTTTGTTTTGGATTTTCTTAATGTGTGCCCTAAGAGCATACACTATACACAAGAATCAAGAGAATATTCTCTTGATTCCTGTGCATATTCTCTTGATTTGTGTGTAAATGCAGAAATCAAAGGAATATGCACAGTAATCAAGAGAATATTCTCTCGATTTATGTGTATAGTGTGTGCCTTCGGGCACACATTAAAAGGACCCTTTTTTTTAATCTTGGGTTGCCCTGTTGACCCAATTCGCCCACACCAATCAAAATATCTAATAATCAAATAAAGTTTTTAACACTGTAATTACTTAAAATTAATCATATATAATTTATTTATATTTCTTGAGAGCCTATTTAATGTATCTCATATTATATTTTTTTTTAAGCGGTGGAACTCAAAAATATGAAATGAGGAAGGTTATGCTTTGGTACGTTTAATTTGTGTGTTATTATTGTTGGACTTTTCTTTTATGATTTTTTTAGTAACTTTAGCTTACTTCAGTTATTTAGAAATGTAAATAATTTTATCATGAGAGCTTTCTCCTACCAAAACTCACAAACATAGATACCGTTGGTACGTATCTCATATCTTTTTCTTTGTTGCCTATGCGGTGGGAATAAACAATTAAACATCCAGTACAACAATTCTCACAAATTACAGCTAGAAGAACAATTTTTCACAAAGTAATCTCTGGCAGAAAAACGAATTACTCCTTTCATCTTACCCAGAACCAGCACAACTACTATTGAACAAGGGAACCGTTATTTCCACTACAAAAAATGATATTTTCACAAAAAAAATGTCGTTATAGATCTTATCGCGACGGTTTTCACCGTCGCTACGACACTTTTGTTGTGAAAATATCAAAAAATGTTGTGAAAATATCAGTTCTCTTGAACAAAGGTGTTCACAAGGTTTACCAAATGTATCCAATCATACAATATCTCAACTCCTGGTAGTGATTGCAATATTGACAGTTGTGGTTATTTATGTACAAGAAGTTCCTTATTTACTTTCAGTTTACCAGTACAACAGATCAACTACATACATCTCGGGCTGTGCAGATTATATCCAACCCTGCATGTTGAGAGAGAGGGGAGATCAAAGGCTTTACATGGCCTTTATCAGCCTTATTCAGGTCTAGAAATAAACCAGGTCTAGAAACAAGCCAGGAGTTTTGCCCTAAGCAACGGATCACAACTCTATTGGAAGTTCATTTTGACTCCAAGCAGCAAAACCACCAGCTATGTCAGTAACCCCGGTAAACCCCTGCAGAATTACAAAGAGTATGTGTCCAGTAAGACTTGAATCAAGGTTAGAAGTTAACTAAACCGGACTATGATACGCAGACCATATGAATGCACAAAGAGGAAGCAGAACGAAAAAAAAAATAAACAACGCAAATGAAGCGAAGATTTCAAGTCCATATCTATGCAGATTCCCACTTTAGACCATGACAATTGATGTAATAATTAACAAAATGACAATCCAAAGGTTACTCTATATAACATCTTGAGAATGGACGCCATAAGATCCACTATATGAAAATTTTGAGTATAACCATGTTCCTTCTCCCATTATAATTGATAGATGGGTATTCTCCCCCCCCCCCCCCCTTTTCTTTCTTTGCTAATTAGATGGGCATTTCCAGTCTGTCATTAAGCAATTTCCGCATTCAGTTTCTATCCTAGGCTGCCTGTACATTCCCATCTAATCTTGTAAGATTGACCAACCAAAAAACTTAAAACTTTAAATGCTTCATCTTGATGCTTACTAATTGATTCATACTCTGAATGATTAATCCACATAAGATTGACGCTCCTATTGACTTGAGTTTCATTGATTAAAAGAAAATCTATTCATGCATCTGAGGAAGCTTATATTAACTATAAAGACCATATGAAAGTTTTCCAAAGAGCACCACAAGATCACACTAAAATGTTGTTGCAGAATAGCTTGCTCATTGTTTCAGTATTTCTTCCAAACACCAGGAATTAAAAAAGTTTAAGAAACGAAAGTAACTCACAACATATGCCGTTCTATTTTACCTTCTGTGGTTAACGTTATACAGTAAAAAATTTCTACAAACAAGTGGACAAGAAATACTTATATGTATCTAAAAAGTACATGATGGCTGAAAATGAGTAGAGCCTTTTGTCTCAGCTAAATACTTACAGCTGTTAGAAGATCAGTTACAGCTAGCCATGAGTGACCTTTTCCCCAACTGCATCCCTGTAGAAGGGAAGAAATAGAACATCATTAATGATGAACTTTGATGTAAAGTTAAAAACTTTGTCCATATAAATCAATCCCAAATCAAGTTCAGGGGCATACAACAATAATTTCATCATCTTTTCTGAAATGTGACAGTACTTCATCCACGAAGTTGGGGTTTTTGGTCATCCCTGAATCAGCAAACGGAAGAATGACAGATATGGATACAACACCAACTAAATAAAATATAATAAGGGAAAAGTATATGTTTTTGCTGCTGCCCAAAGGCTAAAGATCAATGCAAATAGTAGTTTTATTTATCAAAAGTATTCGTAATACAATTCTTGTTCAAAACAACATAATCCCCATTCTATAATTGGATGCTAGGTAAATCATGTCACTATGACCAACCTAAAGCAGCCTTTTCTATCACTTCTCAGTCACACTATTTGTAGTTAATAAAATAAAAGTAGATGAAATTAAAAAAAATAAAAATAAAAAAAATTCATATTTGGAATAAGAAAAAAGTTCAACTCAAGTTTAAGATTTAGTCAATTTCAGCTCAAGTTCAAACCGGGGATGGGGATGGGAATCTACTACTCCATGCATCCAATGAGAGTCTAATTTCTAGTTGGCCCCTCAAAATGAAAGTCCACCTTCAACTTTAATGTAACAACTCTCATCATATTTATGTAAGCTGTGACATTTGTTATTGATAATATCAAATTTAAAACATCTAAGTTTTAGTAGTCTCTGTCATAATGTTAAAAGTGCAATAAGGGCTTGAGTGAGCTCGATGCTTGATAAAGCAACACAATACAAAGATTAATTGCTTGCTGGGTAATTAAGTGGGGATTAGAAAATTATATATATGTATATGTATATATATATATATATATATGTATGTATATATGGGTTTATGTTGATTAATGAGAAGAAACCTGATCCAACTCTGAATAAGTAAGGAATATTGATAGCACCAACGGCATGTCCAGCACTGAATTCTTCAGGAGTCCTACAAAATTAGCAGAGCCACCACCCAAATATCCACAAGAATCAAATTAGCAAGCCCAGTAAAGCTCAATGATTATCAATTCAAAATGCCCAAAAATGAAAGAAAATTGAACCCAATATCCACAAGAATCAATCAAAGAATATTATTAGTAGGTACGGCATGCCTGACATCCAAGTAGCGGTGGCCAGCTTGAAGAAGTTCGTGAGCTACACGAACTGGTACAGAAGTGGGAGTAGTTGTAAATTCCACATTCTCTACCACAGTCGCCATCCAACTTCCAAAATCAAAATTTTTGTCAATTACTCTCTGTATTTGCTTTGATGGAATTGAATTCCCCCATATAGATTTGTACGTACGTTCTTCACCAACTTATATATTAATGAGTGAAAAGGAAAAAAGAAGAAGAGAAATTAAATCTAAAATTAGGCAGGGTACGTACCTGAAGCTTGAATTTCTGTCATTGTGAGTAATGCTACGTCGTCTTGGGAGGGGAAAGCGAGAGTTTGTGGTGGATAACAACGATGCTAAAGCATACCTGCGTTGAATGTGATTAACAAAATAAAATAAAATAAAATAAATACTAATAAATAGGAGAAAAGAAAGTGACCACCTGTGGTGATTAAGGAGGAGGAGGGGCTGAGAGCGAGGAAATTGAACAAGTGAGGAGGAAGGAACAAACAGAATCGACATGATTTCTTGCTTGTGTTAAGAGCTTTTTTCTTTCTTCTTCTTTCTTCTTTTGTACTTGATGCCGGGACTGTGATTTTTACCAAGAAATTAAGATTAATGGATGGAGGAGGTGTTATATATATATATATATATATATATATATATATATTGAATTATTGATGGAAAGCAAGCAAGCAAGCAAGCCAGCCATGTGTAGTTATATGGGTGACTCATTGCCACCTGCATGCTTAGCTTTCAGTTTTATGGATTGGATAAACTGAATGAGATGGCGATGATGGGTATGAAGTAGAGATAAGTTTGACATGCTCATGGATTTATTCAATTACCAAACACGCCACCCAATGCTATCCTTATGAGTGGGCCCCTCCGGCTACTACCTTGGGTCCGCCATTTGTAGTCTCAAATGATATTCACTGTTATCAAGTTGGGCCTCTGTTAAATTTTTCTCTTCATTTACCTACACTAGTAATCTGACATGTATGGATTTGGATGGATCCCTACATTATACCTTCTCTTTAATTTTAATCAATATATTATATTCTTTTAGTTATAAATAACATAATTAAAATTAATTTTCAACCAATATATTATATTCTTTTAATTAAAAATAATATAATTAAAAATAATACCGATCAACTAATTTATTATATAAATAGCATAATTATTTCAAATATAAAAGTAATCCAATATTTTTTCACCATTTGATGAACATGTGAATTTTTCATCAAAATTTCAATTGATGAAATTTTTTTAAAATTTTTAACAGTAAAAATATTTTGTATGATTCTAATTTTTTTGTAAGATTAATCTTAATGCCATCAAGTATCTATTATTCCCTCCGTCCCAAGTTAATTGCATTTCTAGGACTTTTTAAAGTCAAATTGACTATTTTTAAAACTAATCTTGTTACTATTTTTGCTAACATATAGGTGAAGATATTATAACCAAAAGAAAGTATATACAATTTATTACTAATTTCAATTTTTATAATTTTAGAAATATATTTATATATGCTTAATTTTTAATTTTAAAAATAGTCAATTTGACTTAAAAAAGTCCTAGAAAAGCAATTAATTTGGGACGGAGGGAGTAACATATTTTAATCATTACTAACAAAATTATTAAGATCAAATAGTTGATGTATTGGATAGAATTGGAAGAAATGTGTAATGGAGATGAGCTAAATCCAACATGCACATAGTGTGTGTGAAAAAAAAATACTCCCTCCGTTCCTGAAAAGATAAGCAAAGTACAGATTACACAAAGATTAAGAAAAATAGAAGTAGAGGAAAGAGAGTAAAAAAGTTTTAAATTTATCTCTAATGGTCCTACACAATTATATATTGTGATGAGTACTCTTATTTTTTTATACTAATGGACCTCACTAAATGACTAAAGTTATCATTCACTTTATGTATTTTATTTCATTTTTTTAAGGATAAAAATATTTGTACCTTTAGTCATATTTTTGAGGACGGATGGAGTATATAAATAAGAGTTAAAATAGAAGAGGTTACAAGAGAATGAAAGATTAAAAATAAGGAATTAAGAATAAGATAAGAAATAAAAAGATAAAAAATAATGACAAAGCCTCTAAAAAGCTAGTTATTTTCTTCTCTATCCATTAATAACAAGGATAATATGTTGGTATTGAATAATACAAAATACTAATAGTACAGACCATCTCTATATAACTTATTTTCTTGTAAATAATAGGGGTGAATAAAAGAAATCAAAAAAACCAAACTACAAAAAATCATAACCAATGAAAAATTCAATAAACTGAAACCGAAAAAAACAAAATCATACATTTGGTTATAACAACGATTACTAGCGAAAAATCGCACCAAATTAACCGAATCGCACATAGACACAAATATATATGTATGATAAAACTTCAGTATATGATTACTAAGGTGGTGTTTGTTTGTGTCTGAATGCCTCTTAATTCACCTGCCCCTGATTCGGTCAGAGACAAATCTTGTTTGGTAAAAAAAAATTTTACTTCGTAATGCCTCTTAATCGTTAAGATAGAAACTCAAATCTTAACTATTAAGAGCTGCCTCTTAATAGTTTATTTAAAATTTATGGACAAAAATAGCCTCAATAAATATTGTACTCCTTCAATTTCAAATTTTAATATTATTCAAATAAAAATTTTAAATAACTTAGAAGTTAAAATGGTAAAATAGTGTCATTCAAATGTTTTACACTTTTTAGTTATCAAACAGTTTTTTAGATTCAAATGTTATTTCATTCAGATGATCTAATTTATTACTATGTATTAACCATTCAAATCTTAATTACTCAGTTTTATCAAACGCCACCCAACTTAATAATAGAAAGTGCATTCATGAATGAATGAATTATTTATGTGTTGCTAGCTTTTTACTTGTTTATATAATTTTTCTTCTACTTGTTCCTCTCGTACATATATAAAAAACTTGTAGGGAGTATTCATAACTGTTTTTTATAGCATAATAACAGTTATTTATAAGTTTTAATAATTTCATAGATGCATTAGTACTAATATTAATAGCGGGTAATAATTCTGCTTAAAACTTTTAAACTCTTTTTATTATTAACTTACTTATTTACTTCCTTCATTCTTTGAATAACATATTAACCCAAAAAAAAATCGTAACCGTAAAATATTAACCGAAACTGTTAATAACCGAATGATTTGGTTAACCGTGATTACAATTACTTCTATAATATTAACTGCACTATATGGTTTGGTTACGGTTATATCATGTAACTGTACCAAACCGCAATATGCATATCCCTGATAAATAATACGAAGCATTACTTTGTGTTTTTGATGGAATGAATTAGGGCTTGTTCAGGAGTGACTTATAAGTTAGTCAAACCAACTTATAAATATTTTTTTTTACTATTTGAGTGCTCGTGTGTAATTTATTTTTTAACTTATAAATTGACTTACAAGTAGTTTTTGAGAAGTAATTTTTTTTTTCTTTCAAAAAATGACTTATAAGTCATTTTAAAAGAACTAAATTTAATTAAAAGTAAAGACTCTTTTACTTTTATTTTAAATAATCTTTTCTACAACATATTTTAACTTACAAGTCATTTTAACCAAACATTTTCACAGTTTGTTTAATTGTTTTAACTTAAATTTTGACTTATAAATCAAAATGATATTAAATATTTTTATTTGTAAGTCACAATTTAAAACAAGCGTACATTATTTTAAATTTAACTTAAAATTCCTTTTAAAATAAGTCGCCGAACAGGCCAGTAGATTGGTGTGTATATTGATAGACTCAGTCATATATGATGAATCAGTGTGCATATGGTAATGTAAAAATACATTGATGAACAACTTTTAAAAAAAAAAGCGTAAAGAGTTTATAAACCTGTTTCAATTGCGTAAATTTAGATGATTTTATGCATATTTATGAATAATTATTGAGTAGAATTCTGATGAATTATATGTGATTAACTTCGGTTGTATTATATGTCCTATATTTAAGAAATTAATATTTTCATATGTAAAAATTCTATTTTTATATGAGTTTTTTTTTACATAAATGTGAAATTTATTTACTATTCATGTGGAAAAAAAATCATGTAAAAATATTATTTTTTATATAAAAAATATGAATTTCCTATATTTGTACGCAATTGAGTTGTTCATAAATTATTTGTTTGTTATCTTTTTAAAAGGAATGAGTGAGGAATTGCAGAATAAATAGAGAGAGAGGTGATAGTGTAAACGCTCAAAAATGAACTTGATAAAGAAGTAAAAGGTATGTGATTGTGGAGTATGCCATTTTTATTTTTTATTACTAAGTTGGGAGTTGGGACCGACACTCATTCTAGTGTTTGGAGAGAACTCGAGAAGGGACATCCTTCTCAAGTAATATATATTGTTATGTAATCTATAAATTCATTAGAAAGAAATACAAATTTATTTATTTTTGTGTCCGAAAGAGAGGCCTTGTTTTTCTAGTTAAACTTTAATATTTGTTATTCAATACATTAAAATTTTATAATGCAAATTTAGAGATAATTTTTTGGATGATATATTTTTCAATACCAAAATTTAAAGGCTTAAAGATTTACTATTACTCAATTTAATAAAATAATATGTTTAAGTGAATCATTTCCAAAGCTTAGTATTTCAGTTTTTTTTTAAAAAAAGTTACAAAAATATGTGAGATACTTATTTTCAAAAGAAGAGGGTGTTATTTTTCAGAAATTTATAAGAAAGTAGGATTTTCGTGTGATTGAAAATGAGAATTACATAGATTATTAACTGTTGCTACTATTTTTGTAATGGATTGTAAAAGAAAAAAAAGGAAAAAACAAAAGTAAGTGTATGTCTAAATAGGCTTGATCTCGATACGGCTCGTTCAATTCTGATCCTAATGAGACCCAATTATTTTAAATCTTATATGATTAAAGTTGGGTATGAGATATATCTCTTCACTTCTGCCCTAGCCCCGATTACATGTATATATATAAAAAAATTTAAATTTTGTATATATATAATTATGTACTTATTTATGTTATTTCATTATAAATTCATAATATTTATTATATAATATGTTATTAATAATAAAAATACTTATAGAAAGTAATATACAAGAAATTAGAAAATTTTAATTTAGACAAAAAATAAAATAATTGAGTAAACGGGACGAGAACGGAGCGGGCATAAGACATTATTTTCAAGGTCGGATCGAATTAGGAGATAACTATATATTGACGGGACGAATTTGAAGAATGATCCCGGACCATACCCGTGACAGGACGAATTTGGGGAGGAATTCTCGGACCATACCCGTCCCATTACCGGGCCTATGCCCAAATTAATACTATTACGCAAGTGAATGTTCCTTTTGACGCTGAACCTGGTACAAGGCAAGCAGAGTAAACTAACGAAAAAGAAACAAGCAGCCAGGGGAGAAAAGGCAATTAGGAGGAGGGAGCAGAGATTATGGCGAGCTTTCTGAGCATAATCTCATCATCTCCTACTCTATCCTTCAAGACCCCTCATATCTCTCCTCCTTCAATTTCTTCTGTTACCCACCTCAAGGTACTCCTCTTTTTCTCTCTCCTCTCTCTATATATATACATTTTAATGGGTTTTGTTTCAATTGATTGATTGATTGAAGAACGTTTGGGGTCGGCAATTGGTGTTGCTTCGTGTCAAGTGCTTATCAGAGGATGAGCCTATTATTAATAAAGACGCCGTTGAGGGGGAGGAGGAGCCTGCCAATTCATTTCTGTCGTCGTCTTCTACTACGAGCATTTCAGCATACAACTGGTGTGCGGGCCTTGGAGGGTTAGGCTTTTTGGAGACTGCCTACTTGACATATCTCAAGCTCACCAATTCCGATGCCTTCTGCCCTATTGGTGGTGGCAGTTGCGCCAACATCCTCAACAGCGACTACGCCCTTCTTTTTGGTACCTCTTTTCGTCTTATGCTCTTATAAGTCTCAACTACACACAAAAAAGCACCAAAAAAGAATAAAGAACAAAGCTTTTTTTGTTTTTCTTGGGTGTTACTATTATTCTTTTGAGTTTGTACACTGGTTAAGGATTTTGTGAATTTCGTTATTTAGATTAAGGAATTAGTGCTATTATCAGCAATAAAAAAAGATATATATATATATATAAAATAAAAAAATCGTTTTGCAACACAAATGTGCATCCTTGCAAAGCCTTCATATAGGAGCAGGGCCGGTCCTAAGAATTTGGAGGCCCTATGCGAGAAAAAAATAGGGGCCTCTCACATATAAAAATATTAATTTTTTTTATCAGCACCAATATATAAAGCACAATTTATATCAAAATTCATCATTAATTAAAATAATAAATGTCAACGTCGAGTAACAAAATTATCAATCAGAAATAAAATATAGCTAAAACTTCAATAAATTATCAATTAAAAAGAAAAGGTAACTAAAACTTAACTGGACAATAAACTTCACACGATCGCTAGCATCATTCACAAAAGCTCCATATCCGTGAACGGTCTCATACTTCACTGTCACTTGAAATTGGTTCTTCTTGCATTTTTTGCTGCAAAATCATCAATCAAACTTCCATAATCAATTTTCTCTAGTAGTTCATGTTCAATTGAAATCAAAGCTAATCCATTTAATCTTTGTTGCGACATAGTTGATCGCAAGTAAGATTTCAACAACTTCAATTTCGAAAAGCTTCTTTCTGCAGATGCAACCGTAATAGGTATAGTCAACAAAATTCTGTATGCAATGCTTGCATTCGGAAAACAAGTAAAACTTCTCAAGAAATTTAATATATCCCCAGCTGTCAATTTCCCTTTTGGTAAACATCTCTCGAACAACTTTCAGCTCTACAAATAATTCATTCCCATCAACATCAGATTTGTCGCCATGCCTTAGAGAGTTATCAAGATGCTCACAACAAGTTCTCAAATGATTATCATCCAATGAATTTAACTTGTCATAAGTAAACAAAAACCCAAAAATGTTCTCATAAGTTTGATATTGTTCAAACCTCCTCCTCAGTGAACCAATAGCTTGATTTACTATAAATAAGAAATAATCAATTCTAAAAGATTCCTCAGCTGGTTGAGGAGCTGGTTGTGATGTCTCACCAACATTCTCATCGAAATGTCTTTTCCTACGAATTTGACGTCTTTCAGGAAACACTGGATCAATCTCCATTTTACTAGCAATTTCTTTAGCAGTAATCATGGCCTTGATAAACCCAGTTTCTTTGTATTTTTCAAAAAAAGCAATCAACCCTTTTACTTCATCTATAGCAACATCAATAAGCATATCTGCAGATTGTAGGTCTTTGCTAACACTGTTAACATCAAGCAATATGTCATACCAAATAACCATGGCCAATAAAAATTCAAAATTGCCAAGCTCATATGTTGCTAAAGAATTAGCTTCACTTCTTACCTTCGACTCATTGTCACTTTCTGCTAATTGAAGTAAAGCTTCTCTTATGTCTTCAGCTTGGAATTTTATGGGTTTAACACTTTCTATGCGACTTTACAAACGTGTGGCTGATAATGATTTGACTGTCAACCCTGTTACATTGTCTTTTAATATCTGCCATCGCTTTGTAGAATTTGCAAACAACGTATAAATACGTTGTAACACTCTAAAAAAATCTTTTGCTTTGCCACAAGAGTTTGTCATATCACAAAGTGTTAAGTTAAGGCTATGATAGCCACATGGAGTGTATAATGCTTTTGGATTTATATCTAAAAGTCTTTTTTGTACCCTTAGGTTTCTTCCGCTCATATTTGACCCATTATCATATCCTTGTCCTCTCACATTATCAATATCAAGGTCAAGAGTTTTCAACACAGTTCGCAACTCTTCAAAAAGTCCTCCCCCTGATGTATCCTTCACTTTCAAAAATTCTACAAAGTACTCATGTACTTTTATTGGACTGCTAGAGACATCCACACATTGTAGTATCAAAGACATTTGTTCTTGGTGACTAACATCAGGAGTACAATCAAGTATCATAGAAAAATATTTAGCTTCTTTAATTTTGTTAATGATGGTACTTTTGATTTCAGAAGCTAACATAAGTATCAACTCATTTTGAATTTTATGGCTGAGATAATGATGATGAACCTCACTTTGTAGAACACGTCTAACATGCTCCTCTATCACTGATTCACACTCTGCCATCACTTCAATCAGGCCCAAAAAGTTCCCATTATTCTCTTCATACAGCCTCTCGTTCATTCCACGAAATGCGAGGTTATGCTTAGCAAGATATTTTACAACAGAAATTATTCTTCGTACACCTTCCTCCAGTGTTCTTTCTCTCTCCTAATTTGATCCTGGACAGCTTTATCAATTGTTTCATTTCTTTCCAATCTAATACGCAAATCAATCCAATTGCTCATGTGATTAACATGCTCATAACTTGACTCATGTTCTTAAGCCTAACACCAAGATGTGCCCAATCTCTAATTCCGTCATCTGCTAACTAACTTTTCTGGGGTCCTTTTTTAAACAGCTTATAGCAAAAACAAAACACTTTATCAAGCTCCTTTGAATACACTAACCACTCTCTGTCATGTTTCTCTCCATTAGATAAATGTCGAGTGTAAAACTTTGAAGAGAAACATCTAGAGAGATGATATTTAGGATCTTTTTCCATTAATTGATCTCTAACAGGACCCTTTTCCACTAAGAGATCTCTCAACTTGCTATCAAGATTATCCCAATTTCTGGGATCATAAATGTTCAAGGGGATGGACTGACTTAGTCCTTCATTAATGACATTAGTAATGTCATCATCACTTTCATGATGTTCAATATCATCAGCATTTGCATCACTGTCATCACTTTCATCATCACCAAACCCCGAATCAGTCACATGTTCCTCTACATTAATTTCATTATTGTTTAGTTCCTCAACGTCATTTTGTTGATCATGCAATAAACCTTCAGTTGAAGATTGTAGTTGTGGTTCTTTAACAATAAACCTATCAAGAGCTCCTCTTTGAGATTGATTCAATTGTTTATCTTTTCTCTTTTTTGCTCGTTTTTCATGTCCAGATAGGTATTTTCTTTTTCCAACCATTTTCACACAGCACACAAAAAAAATAAATTAATAATCACAGAAGTGCAGAACAGAAGAACCTGGAAGCGAAGAGCCGAAGATGGTTGCAACAAGCTCTGTGAATTTTTCTTGCTTGACTTAGCTTGCTTGACCAATATCAATTTAAATGGCCTGTGGACTATGGTGAAATAAAAAAAATAATACTTATATAAGGATTAAAATGCCACAAGATTACAAGAAATCGATCATCAATTGATTCAATTCATCACCAAAGGACCCAAAAAAATTAATAAAATCTCAAAACTTATTTTTGGGTAAAATAAATCAAACATGATATATACTAAATCATTGATACTGATACACATACCTGGTAATTGAATTAGAATTTAGGAATTTCGGGATTTAGGAATTTCCTCCTTGGTCTCAATTGAATTAGGAATTTAGGATTTAGGGATTTTGCTTTTTGGTTGTGTTGTGGTAACTGGTAAGTGGTAAGGCAGAGTCGCAGAGATTGAAGAGGAGTAGAGACTAGAGACCAAGGAGGAAGATGAGCCGTGAGCAGGCTGCGGTCTATTGAAGAATGAAGCGTGCGATTTTGGGAAGAGTAGAGCTCCTTTTTTGATTCTGACTTAACCAAAAAAGGGTTCTCCCTTCCTGTTTTAAAAAGAAATAAATGAAAAAAAATAGCAAACAGGAGTCGAACTCGTTACTAGTAGTTTGGACTTAAAAAGTCTTAGTCAGCGCCTCCAAGATAAGTTTTGTGTATAATAGCCACATTTTCAATATTTATATAAAGTATACATATACAAAAAAAAAATTGGGGGGCCCTCCGAATTTGGGGGCCCTGTGCGGTCGCCCCTTCTACACCTCCTCAGGGCCGACCCTGTATAGGAGCAAACCGAGAAAGTAGAAACACCTACCTGATGCTCCCTCCACCGAACTAGATCCCCTTGGTTATATGTTTGACAATGGTAGCGAGATTGGGTGTCTATTAGTGGTCTAGTAGGAATTTCTAGAATTTTACACTTTGCTCGAATGAACAATCTCAAGGAAACATTTTTCATTAAAAAGATGATGGTATAAGAAAAGGAGTTTGTTAATTCAAGGAAACCTCAAATATGATTTAGCTCTGGAACATATGGTTAGACGAAAAAGGAACAAAGAAGGTCTTTAACTGCCTCTGTAGCTCCATTTTACAATATGAAGTTTTAATTCAAAACCCTAAAGTAAGTGTCAAATTACACGTGTGGCATTAAAAACAAGTAGGGACCCATATAGACGGGTTGGAATATTTTGTAGCTGATCATTAAGTAGTAGGTGCATTTCATATTTAGTAGTGAGTCTGGTGACTATGTGAATATCAATCCAAATTTTCATGTAATATTATTAGGTTCATGTGTTTGTGAACACCTAAAAGATAGAAAATTAAAAGAACTAACCCTGTTTTTGAAAATTCTGATTGCTGCTTAACTAGCAATTTTGCGCTTAAACTCGTAGTTTGATAAAGACTTGCAAAACTTTTATCTTATATTTATAGTAACATCATTCAAAGAGTTCTTTATCAGAGGTGTTAAGTAATTATTCTGCATCCTTCTTGCTAATAAAACCATGATGATGACTTTATAGCTTTTAGGAAAATAAAATTAGCGATTAAAATTTTGACCCTCCATTGAGTAGCTATAGGCACTCCAAAGGGCTAATCTTTTTCATAAAAAATGAAGTGCTAATTGGGCCACCCCTAAATAATTTTTTTGGCATGTGATAATGTGTGAACTTCTCAAATAAAGATAGTTGCTTGCTGACCTTGAGCTTAAATTTTAAGATTATAGTTTCAGTTTCAAAAAATGGAAGACTGAGGTTACCTTACTATTTTCTGCATTCCTTACCTGGTTTTTTCTCCTCCCTTCCCCATCAACACCGCCCTCTCTACATTTTAATCTTTTTCTTCCTATATGGGTCTCCATCTCAAGTCGCAACCATAGTAATCATGATAATGCTTCTCTTGAATTGTTTCTTGTTTTTTCACATTGATCCATCATACACCGCTAATTTTCACTTCATCAATCAATACACACACACACACACACACACACACACACACATATATATATATATATATATATCCTAGCTCCTTCTTTACATTAATAAAATGCACTAGAACTGGATGTGCCAATCAAACTGAAAGTAACTATTTGATAGAAAACTTTAGTTATAATCCTTTGCATTTTCCAGGTGTGCCTCTTCCATTGATTGGAATGATTGCATACGGGTTAGTAACAACCCTTGCGCTACAGTTTGCCAGAAAGGACTTGCTTTTCAGATTTGGTGAGACCAATGGTCGTTTGGTGTTACTGGGGACAACTACTTCCATGGCAACTGCCAGTACATACTTCTTATACATTTTGAGCACAAAATTTGCTGGAGATTCATGTGCATACTGTTTAGTGTCAGCTCTTTTATCATTTAGCTTGCTCTTCACCACCCTAAAGGTCATTTTTACTCCTTCAAATAATGAATTTTATTTGACATATTGGTGAATCAGCAGTAGCAAGACTTCCTAGGAATTTTTTTTTCTGCAGGCTTCGGCATTACAAGAAATTCAAAAAGTTGTGGGTCTGCAGCTATGCGTAGCTGCCTTGGTGGTTACTGCTTTAAGTACCTCATATAGTTCAATGCCTCTCTCTACAAGGTAATTGTTAATCTTAGTACGTCTCATTCCATAGATATTTGGCTTACGCTTTCACACTTGTAAAAAGACCACTTTTCTTTATTAATTGCATCAAGTCATTTTTGGATCTGTATGTTAAGTCCTTTATTTTTGAGAAATTCTTTTGTTAGACATTAATGATGCTGAATACAATACTTGTGTTCTTGTAGGTTGCATTGTTTTTAGTTATTCTCTCCCCCTCATTCTTCTTCTTCCATTTATTTTCTGTAAGTTGTCTCAGATTTTATCAATTTTCTACAACCAATCTAAAAAGCAACTTATTTTCCACTTTCCAGCGCATTTAATGGTGTTAAAAAGTTCTAAGAGGCATATTTGGCAATGCCAATGGCTTCTATGACCAATGGTGCCTAGTCATTGCTTTTGTAATTAATCCTTCTTTAAGGGTAACGTCTTTGAAATGTCTTCCCCGCCTCTTGTGTTCTGTCAAATGAGGGAAAGAAAATTTGCATGCAATAGCACGTGATTGGATTGAGAAATACAAGGATACTCTGAGGAACTCAATATTGCAAATTTATCTAGCTTATTTGTAATGACTCACTGGGTTGTTTTGATGTTAAAAAGTAATTATATTACAATTATCGGTAAATCAGCACACCTTAATTCTTTTTGTTCTGATTGTTGGGATATATACTTAGAAATAGAGAGAAAAGAAGAAGTTTGGTATGGTAAATCCTGGATGAGCCTATGACTTCCCAGTTGAGTTATTGGTGAATGAAAATTAGAAGATGTTGAGGATAATGATCATAGACTCGTATGTTCTTGCCTTTTTGGAATTAAAGAATTATTCTTCATTGTGTTCTAATTATTTCAGTAACAGCATGTTTCAAGGCTTTTTATGTAAAACTGATATCTCTCTATTCTTTTGGTCATATATATGTACAGCTTGGCTGAGCCTGACCTGCAATTCTTCACAACTGAGATTACCACACAGTCGAGTTCTTTTGCTCTCTCTCTTGCAAAACATCTGCATTCGGTAGGAGCTAAAATGTATGGGGCTTTCTGGTGTTCTCATTGTGTAGAACAAAAACAGGTACAACTTCTTTGCAATTTCTTCATTATAAATCTGTATAAACATGTGATTAAAGCTTTTAAAAATTGATTCTCACAACCTCTGCCCGTGAGTCATTTGAGAAAATAATCCCCAGGTCACATCCAGTATACTACAAGGCTGTCTTCATCTGCTCAAAGTAACTTGAATAACGAGCTATTTTATGTTGAATGCTGTACCTTTGTGCTGTGTTTTGCGTAAATTGTATTTATATTTTATAGTACCAGAATTAGAAAACTATAAAGGCAGATTGACATTCACCTAGGAACAGTTTTTATGGCTTCCTTAAGGATTAGGAATCTTCTTCTTCATGATGGAGGCTTATCTCTCCTCAAATAAAAGGTCATAATATAATTGCTATTTTCTGAGCTCTCTATGAGCATTACCACTATTAACCCTTTGTTTGGTTTCTCGACTTTTAAACATGAGCTATTTTTACTGAACAATTTTCTCTCAAGTACTGTTAAGTCCATTTACCTGTTTTTTGTAAGTTGTCCGGCAAATAAGATGTGACCAAAAAAAGGGCAAGTGCCTCTTATCTTTTTTGTGAGCAATACAGATTTGTGTTTGCTTGTGATATAGTATGCTCCAAGTTATCTTCTTGCGTAGTTCAAGTATAAGTTTGAGACCATAGTTCCAAGTACAAAACTTATAATTTGCATTGCTTGCTTTCCATTTCTGGTATAGATGTTTGGACGTGAGGCTGCAAAGCTTTTGGACTACGTTGAATGCTTCCCTGATGGATACAGGAAAGGAATTAAAATAGCCAAGGCATGTGCAAATGTTGGAATTGAAGGTTTTCCAACATGGGTGATTAATGGTCAGGTGAGGAAGCTTTTTATAATGATAGTTATCTTTTCCATATCAATCCAGGTACAAAAATTGCAAAATGGATCTCCTTATGAAAAATCCATTTTTTTTGTTGTTATTTTTCTAGATTGTTGACCTCAACAAAAGCTTGCTAATTTTTCAGGCTGGTTATATATATTTTTCCCCGCCTGCCAAGAAACCATTTTAGACATGGCACCGTTCTTTTAACAGCCCTTTGTAACTCATGTTCGCCGAAAAGAAACTAAAATACCATGCTATTTGTCATCCTAAGAGGCCACTGCCAGAGGGTTATTCCCCGCCCCAAAAAAAATGAAAAGAAAAAGAAACTTAAAAAATAACAAGGAATTATTTTATTTTTAATAACTTATGAGTTGGTCTCCTTGCAGGTTTTGAGTGGGGAACTAGAGCTGTCAGAGCTTGCCCGCGTATCTGGATTTGAACCGAATGATTTTAGTCAACTAAGTTAAATTTGTAATTGTAGTTTTTACCGTAAAGCATGTACAGGTCATAGATTTTTAAATTTTCAACTAATTTACTTCCTTTACCAATCCAAATATGTGAAATTTTGTTGCAACTTAAACCTGACCCGACACGAAGATAGAGAAAGGTCTGGGATAATTACTTCTTCTTTTCCACTCAGTTATACTACTACTATACTATATTGATGTGGTGTAAAATGAATATGAATGATGATGAAATGGACACTATTATTTCATTTTATGATTGTTGCAGTTAATGGCAGAGCGGTGAGATTGAAATTGTCAAAATGTATTCTTGGTGTTTTTTATTTTCTCAAAATGGAAATTATATATGGCCTGCCAGGCAGCCAATTATTATTTGATAAATATAATTGCACACTTGCACTAACGGACCCCCTTGGGTTAGAAGGCTGCCTGCCTGTCATCATGGATTGGAGTTGTAGAATCAAGCCAAGTCAGGCCTGAGGTGAACTAGCAAGAAAGTTTCTGATCCTAGCTAGCCCGTCGTATATATATCCTTTCACATATGTCAGAAGATCGTCTCTCTTTAGTTTATCACATATGTCAGAAGATCGTCTCTCTTTTAGTTTATCACATATGTCAGAAGATCGTCTCTCTTTAGTTTAGCAAGAAAGTTTTGATTTTTTGGTTCGATCCGAATTGCTTCAACCACTACCACAATCCCTCTTCTTCCAACAAATATGATAGGATCGCTGTATCACCCCCTTTCCGAAAAAGAAAGAGAGGTTACGCACAAACACAACATAACTAATGAATTCATAATAAATCTCAAAGCCACAAAAGAATAGTCTCATAACTATTAAATGTCACAAGACAATCCATAATAAAATGTTAAACCAGCTCAAACCACAATACAAACTAATATATCATAGCCTAAACATAATATTTAAACCATTGGATAGAAGGGAGCTCTCATCACACTTGCCATTGATCCCCCTGATTACCTACCAGAAGAAAAACACAGCATGAGCCAAATGCACAGTACAGTACAGATATAGAGTACAAGAATAATGAAATGAAATAACTAACTCAATTAAATGAACTGAGCTGAAACGAACAAAATTAACACAATGAAATAGTAGACTGAATCAAATGGCTGCGTGTTATTTCATACCGAGCTCAAAACAAAATAGAAATATACCTTACCACACCGGCAAGTCAAATAATATCACACAAGCAAGTCAAATATGTGCCACACAGGCATAACATACATCGGACCGGGCAAATCCAGATGCATGTAAAATCGGAAGGCGTGTTCGGCACAAACATCACCAATTTGCAGAACAGAATAGAAAACTAGGGTCGACCCATACGCTTCCCACAACAAAATCACCAAATGGCCAACTCCCACCGAAGCACAAAACGGAGACGCCGTGGACTGATAACACCGTCACGGAAGGTGTCATACCTCGGTGCCAAAAGAACATGCATGTGGTACCCCCACATGTGGTTATAACTCATGTATACCCTACGGTATATTCTAACAAAGATACCATGCCACAACACATGCGACACAATATCAACACAAAGGGATTCTAATACGTACATGTTAAATCGAAACGAATCATCAACACAAGTCTCCAAAATATATTACATGTACTTTTCTACAAAGATCGAAACAAATACTAAACATGATACACTATATCATGATACACTATATCAAAAGAGTACAAACACGAATTCTAAGTATCAATGCGAAGACGAAACTATCACATGAATTTAAGAATGAACAATCATGTGAAACAATAATCAACTTCTAAATGGAAAACAAAACGAATAAATCAAAATTAAAAGGATTATTGCTGAAAGAGTACAGAATCCGTACCTGAATTAAGTAATGTAATACCCAAAATTATATTCCAAAAATGATTCGTTTAATCCCTCCGTTCGAACTAATTAAACAAAATAATAAATTAAGTACAATTAGTGAATTATTATTGTTATCATTATTATTGTCATTATTATTATTATTATTATTATTATGCTTGTATAAATTTTAAATTCTAAATTTCGAGTAGTCTTACACAATATCATTGCAAATACTATAGCAATTAATCACCTTATCACAACAGAGTGTATGCAAACTTGTCATCTATACCCATGATATAACTTTATTCGAATTCTGAAATATATATATATATATATATATAGAGAGAGAGAGAGAGAGAGTGAGAGTGAGAGAGTTAAGATCAGGTCCGGACTCTCGGACCTGATAAAATCCGAATCCGAATTTTTTTTTTTTTTTTTTTGCAAAACAGTTAATAAAAAATATATAATGCTTTTTGGTATTGAAAAAAATTATTAAAATAGTGTTTTGGGTTTGATTTGGATACATATAACAAACAGTGTTGTACCGACTGTATAACACTGTTTGTTATATGTATCTAAATTAAACCCAAAACACTGTTTTAATAATTTTTTTCAATACCAAAAATCATTATATATTTTTTATTAACTGTTTTGCAAAAAAAAAAAAAAAATTTCTGGGTCCGGATTCTGGTCAGGTCCGAGAGTCCGGACCTGATCCGCTGGGTATATATATATATATATATATATATATATATATATATATATATATATATATGTATAATGTGATGGTTCAATCATCAAAGAACAGGGTCTTCAGCGTCTTTTCATATGCTTCCAAACTTGGCACAAATGGCAATAAAAAGAAATCGGAAGTGTATTCATTGGTGAGCTATATTGGAGAGAGGTGTGAGGTATATATATATATATATGGTATCAATTCACAGCAATCGGTTGGTATTATAATCAATTTTTTTTCTACCGTTACAGTCTATAGCGGTAGGTAAGCCCCTGCCGCTACAGGCTATAGTTTTTTTTTTGCGACAGAGATAAGTTGGCTTACACTACATAATTAAACATATTACTCCATCGGTTTCATATTAAGTGTCGTTTTAGCTTCATGCACATGAATTAAGAAAGTTGTAAACGATAAATAAATTGGAACAAATTTTTTTTCTTCTAAAAAGTCACTTATTCTGAATTAAGAAAGTTGTAAACGATAAATAAATTAGAACAAATTTTTTTTCTTCTAAAAAGTCACTTATTATGGAATGGAGATAGTAGTTTTTTGGTCTCCTTATGTACTCTCATACCCAACTGTCATTTATTATCTTAAAGTATATTATAAAAACATACAAAATTTTAGTTTTCTCCAATATATTAAAAACTTTAGATATATTAATCTGATACTATTTATTTTATATTTATTACTTTTAAAATTTTAATATTTTATATTTTAGTATTTCATAAATTAACTTAAAAATAAAATATATCTATAAATTTACGGGCTGTAGCGGAAATATTTGGTTTACCTGCTGCTACATGTTATAGTATCAAGAAAATTTTTTATTTTTTATTTTTTATTTTTCGACATAAGTAAGTTGGCTGTGTGATCAATTAATGCATAGGAATCTGTCATATAGTTTGTTTCTTTTCCAACATCTAAATATCTAATGCTCACGTCAATTAAGAAGAACTTTAACATATTTACTTAGTTTATTAAAAGCCATACACACCTGCCTTGAGCTCCCAACACGAGATGAAATATAGCCGATACTGTTTTTCTTTCTTTTGTTCTCAGATTGTTGTCTCCCTTCTTTCCCCTCAATTAATTCGTAAGAGGATATAAGTGAAAGAAATTAGGTCTAGTTGTTTATTAATTAAGTTGCCCTAATGAACTTTTAATTAGGTTTAATTAATATTAAGGCTCAATTTTAACCAAAAAATATTATCACTCCTAATTAGCCTACATAATTTAAACTATTAGTTTGACACAAATAAAATACAAGGTCTAATTAAAATATTTAAAATATAAATTTAAATATTTATTTATTTATTTTCGGATATTACAATCACATCGGGAAAGATGCCCAAAAAACTTTCGTTTTCCCAAATCTTTAAGTACCCTGCTCAAGAATTAGTGGGTGTATTGTGATAGAGTTGTTTGGCCTGGGTGATGTTGATGATGAGCCGTCGTGGCTCACCATTGACTGTGGTGAAGAACCATGGCTAACCGTCGCTGCTGCATGCAACTACTATGTGGATCTAGAAGCAGAATTACTGAATTTGAATTGGATGTATGGGGGCGTTTTGTGGAGAGAGTGCATGATGGATTGGATCGATTATTTGAGATCGACGTGCGTCTTATTTATTATTTCAGAATTTGTTCTTCTTCCTTCCTTCCGCATGATACTGGCCTCTATATATCTGATCTCTCTCCTTCGGAAGATTAATATTGCTTTTCTACTGATCTGATTGATTGGGCTGGACTGGGTAGTTGAATTGGTCACTAATCACTTAGGTAGAGAGAGAAAGTGAGGCGGAGAAAATGGCAGAGAAAGGACACTTGGGTGTTGTTACTGTTGTACCACACGAGGGCAAATTGGACACAAATTATTCTCGGAACTTGTATCTTGGAATCACCGGCCATCTACCTTTTGAATGGTATTGCAGGAGTATAGAATAAGAGAGAAATAGTGTCACCATCTTTGACCTAGGCTGTAGCTGAGCTAATTTATGCCGGAGCTCAGGCGACCCTTCCCCCCTTCTATCTTACGGTAATCTTCCACTCGGATCTTTTCCTATCTCGGTAAGACTCACGCCTACACACGCATCTATATACCCGTTCGGCAACGACTTATTTTAAAATTACTTTAATTAAAATATAAGTTTATTTATAAGTTGTGACTTATAAGTAAAAGCTTTTGACATTAATTTGACTTATAAATCAAAAATTAAGTTAAAACAAGTTACGAAGTTGTTCGGCTTATAATGACTTATATTTTAAAATCAAATGTAAAGATTACTAAAATCATAATGACTTATACGTAAAAATCAAATGTAAATATTACTAAAATGATATCAATAAAAAGGGGCAAAATAGAAGATGAGCAAAATTGACATTACATTTGGTCAAACTAATTTATTTTAAAATGACTTATAAATCATTGTAATAAGTCATTTTAAAATAAGTTATAAATACTTGCTTATTTTTTTGACTTAAAAATCAACTTATAAATCATTGTCAAACAGAAGAATAACAGTGATAAATGACTTATAAGTTCGTCAAATCAACTTATAAGTCATTGTTGAACAGACTCTCAGTAGAAGATTTTGTTGATTGCTAAATACTTATCAACAATATTATGTGTTTAAAAATTTCATACACATTACACACACCAAGAATCAAACATACATTTTGAACTAATATTTATAGTTGATAACCAATTTGATCATTATGATTGTGTGAGAACATCTAATTTAAAGCAAAATTCGATGTTGATGTCAAAAGCTCAAACTTGGAGGGGCAAATTTCTATCTTACTAAAGTTTGACTCCTTTTAAAAGTAAATTTATTGACTTTATGACACTGTTAAGGTTTAACTGCAAAAGTACTCTTAAAGTTCCACAAAATTTCATTTTTAGTCTCAAAGTACCAACTTTCTTGATTGTGTTCCTTTAAGTTTATTTTTTATTTTTTTACAAAATTATTCCCTTTTAACATATTGGTAAAATTATAGGTTAGAATCCTTAACATGCATGTCCGAAATCATTGGTAATTATATTACGTTTCATATAACGTATATATTGTTGTATTTATACATTTGGAATAGGTTAAATGTGTATTCAATTATATAAAACGTGAATTTAGACCTATGATTGTACCAGTATGTTAAAAGGGAACAGTTTTGTAAAAATTTAAACTTGAAGGAACACGATTGAAAAAATATGATAATTTGATGCTAAAAATGAAATTTTGTGAAACTTTGAGGGACAGTTTTGTAGTTAACCCCACCGGTAACTTGTTTATTTTCAAAGGTCCTTCCCCCTTATATACTTCAACCGTCCCATAAAGGTTTTTTTTTTAATTTCTAAATTGTGGACAGAATTTAAACGGATACATCAAACTTCAATCACTGTCAAGGTTCGAAACTTCACCCTCTCATACACAAGTGATGGGGTAACCATTGGTACACAACCAATTGACTCTTTTATGCACGCGTGGTTGCTTAGGACACAATTAGATATTATTATCTTTTGGAGTATCTATTTTTAATATTTTACTTTATCAACTCAACGACGGCTTTTGTCCCAAACTAGTTCAGATGGGCTGAAAACGAATAACATAGGTTGAATGGGCAAGTAAAATGAAAAAAAATTTAAAAAAAATTAAAACTAAACTTTGTAATTGGAAAATTGCAGTGGAAATTTACTACTCCTTTTATCCCAAAAGTAGTTCAGGCAGGCTCCAAATGAATAACATAGGTAGAATAGGCTACTAAAATAAAAAATTAAGACTAAACCTTGTGATTGGAAAATTATAATGGAATTTTTTTTGTTTAAGGGTGACAAACTTTATGAGTGTAATGAAAGTTGAATGTAACTCTATATTGGGAAATGGGAAGGGATGGAGAGAGCACTTAATCTATCAATTGAATTATTTATGAATAGCTGAAATCGACTGTATGCGTTCTTAATGCTCAATGTACTATGGTGATTATTGGCTTATTTAATAGAGATGGTTTTCTTGCGCTGGACCTGTCCATCTCCGGAAGAGCAGCAGACATGTATTAACAAGTAACACAAAGTCAACTGTTATAACTTTTCTATTATTCTTTGGAAATTTGACGTACATTGTTGCTTACTATCAGGTCTGGTGGCTTTAACTATGATACTAAATATAAAGGAGCTAGTGCCAAGCCTGTGTCTTTGCTTCAAGAAGATAGGGAGCTTGCAAAGGATGGTTTCTTACTTAACCATGCAAAAGTTTTAGTGGGTTCAGGTCCTGAGACCTATGAGAAAGGCAAGAATGCTTTGCAGACCTGGAGGCATGTAAAAATACACATTAGTTGATAAGCAAACCTAGTTAAGAGTACATACTCATCTATATGGAATTTAATTTGCAGGCATTTTGGAATGGATTGGACATTTGTGAATCCAAAGACTCCAGTCCAAACTGGAGTGAAGTTCTGTGTTTGTGTGAAGGAGTTTTTCCCTTGGATCATGATGCCTCTGCAAGTGGTGTATGTAAATGAAAACACAAAGGCTAAGAAGGCTGTGGCCTCTTTCAGTTTTGGTAGTGGCATCCTTCAAGGACACCTATTGGTAATTGCTTCTTTGCAAGTTCTGATAATACACACACACACACACACACACGTGGATAATATGCGCTAGAAGGAATGATTTGGTTTTCTGAAACTTAAAATGTTCATACTTCATGTTTGACAAGAACACGTCTTTCAGTCGCTTGTTTAAACACATTATCTATGCAACTTCTGTTTTTATCATTAGGGAGAATTTTTATAATATGTAAATTGAATTTTGTTTGTCTTTATAGAATCAGCTTGGTGGAAGACCTTAGTCCCTCACAATAAGATTCTGTTCCAATTTCCATCAACTGTCTACCTCGGCTTTTTATAATGTTCTTTATGACCTGTGAAATCTAAATTACTTTCTAATTCTTTTCTAGAGTAAGCTTTTCCTTCTGCAAAATAGATGCTCTGTAGTAAATTAACTTTCTTTAGCTTTACATTTATCACTTGGCTAATCGTAACTGCTATCTTAAGGTTCACTTACTTTATATATATTATTGGTCTACGTTTTGTGGATGTATAGGATTTCAATGATGGCTACTCTGCACAGCTGTGTCCTGTCATCCTGTGTATGTCAATGTAAATAAATATGTTAAAATTATGTAACAATTGTCTCTACTTTTGTCATCTGGCAGACAGTTTTTACTTTAGTTTTAATCCTTGTATGAAATCTTGCTCATTTGCTGCTCTAACTTTTAAGTTTAAGTTTCCTAGTATTATATAAAATGAAAAGGAAGTTGCTGAAAAAGAGGCAATCAAACATTCGTCAAGAGGGATAAAGTGAACTGTTTCAGGTGCTGCATTAGGATGCAAAACAATGGTACCTTTGGAGACAATCTTGCAACAAGATCTTTTTACCGTTAATTGCTTAAGAAATCAGTGTTCAGTATTTTGTATATACTTGGTTTTATTATTTGACAGATTGGCAGCAGTCAACCATTTTAATTTCATATCTTGGACTTGCTCTGTTATTGGTTCATTTTATTGTATGGCTTGTGTTACTATTGATCGAGCTAATAAATTTATATAGGCTTCCCCACTTGGTAGCAGCAATTAGTCATTTTAAATGAAGACGACATTGGCATTCATCATCATGCTTATTGCTCTGTTGCTTTTTTACTACATTTGCATTTTGACTACTTTTTATCTAATGAAAATGCTCCACAAAGAAAATTTTAATGAGTGGTGATCACTTTTCTTGCTATATTCCTCCATTAGTTTTTCATCTAGCGCATTGACAATTTTTTCACGTCATATTTTAAATAGTGATTTTGAAACATCATCACTAATTCAACTGTTGGCTTTGTTGAAAGCAGGCTGGGGAAGAACGGTTTTCTATTGAGCTGGATGAGAATAATCAAGTTTGGTATGAAATACTCTCTTTTTCCAAGCTGGCTCACTCTCTCTGTTGTTGGGTACCCATATGCGCTTCTTAGGCAAAAATATTTTGCTCAGCAATCCACTGGTGCAGTCAGAAAGCATTTATCTTCTAGTTAACCTACTGTGTAACATTCACTGCAGTAAATAATCCATCCTCCTGTTGGAAGGATAATTCTCATTCTGCTGTATTGCACTACATTGCAATTGAAGAAATATTATTTACCTAATATTTTTCTAATGTAGTAATGTCTATACTTGTGCATTTTTAGTCATATAAAAGATGAAAATATTTAATTGTCTTCAGTTGCAGCATAATCTCTAATGAAGTAGAAGAGTTGTGGCAAGTAGGAATGCTCCTGGAAAAGTTTTTCAGTTGGATGCCATTGCAAAGGTAATACTCCTGAGTAGGTGAAAACCCCAGCACCAGAGTAGGGTGTGAACTAGCGATAACACCATCGTTTCTAATGACAAAAAATCTTCTGTGCACTGTTTCTTGGGGGTCTATTGTCCCTCCCCGACACCCCTTAGGTTGTTGGAAATGATTGTCTCCTCCCTAAGGGCTGTTAGGAATCAGGCATTTCTCATGAACATCAAACAAGATTTGTAGGATACCATCCAAAAGGAACAACTTTCCAAATGTAAGAATCAAGTAGAAAGTTATTTTGCGTGCACTAGTATGAAAATTCGATCACAAAAGTATCTCTGTATCATTTTAAATTGCAATCACTTGTGAGTGAGCTAACAACAAATCTTCAACTCCAACAAAAGGGATTGTCTATTATTGATTAGGGATGTTCAATATCCGAGTTCATAATCCCAAGTTACTAATGAGTCTAGTAATAAGTGCTTTTCAAGAAATAGGTTTGGTTTAATATTCTGCTATGGTCATCTCTTAGATTTACCTACATATAGTTACTAGTATAAGATACCTGAGTGATTGATGGAAAATTGCGTAGTAATGATAGCGAGTTTCACTCACTGATGTATATAGGAAAAGTGTGGCTGTAGTGGCAACTATATCAAAAACGACTTAATTTTGATTTTAAAAATGGTAAAATGACGGCAAAGGCATTAATAAGATTGGTTAAATGAGACAATTATCCTTTTTTTATAATTGGGTCATAGCTAGACAACTGTGGTGACTACAACCATCCCAAGTCATATATATATATATATATATATATATATATATATATATATATATATATAGGTCTAAGAATGGTGCTTATTTATGTTCAAACTGGTGCTTAGAATTAAGTTTTTTGAGTTCAGGTTGCAGAGACATAACAGGAAGCAATAGGTGGCGTGGCGTTGATCATCTTGGTCAACTATGCCATAACCAACTTTAATCTGATTAAAGTTGATAGACATCATTCTTCTGCTTGACTATAGACTAGTGTTTAATCTGCTATCTTGTAGCCGGCTTGAGTTGGATAAAATAGGTGCGAGAACTAGTATTTCTTGCGATTCTAACAAAGTTTAGCTCCTGATCTGTATGGATTTTGCCCATCTCCACAACAGGATGTTTTGTCGTCTTTGAAACCAATTAAATAGAAATATAATTTCTGATAAAATTTAGTAATTTTATGTTTCTTAATTTGCCAAAAGAGAGAGATACAAAAGTCAATTTTGACTAGGACGAGAATTTGATTGTAAAATTTGCAACTCTTTGTATTATTATTTAAAAGAGACATGGACTGTGAGTGAACCAACAACACATCTTCAACTCCAGTTATTGATGAGATGAAAGTGAGCCATTTATCAATGCTCTTAGTCTTGAAAACAGTCAGAGCAGTGCTTATTTCTTCTTTCCGTAGGAATTGGTGTTCGTATTTTATTTTGTGAATCCAAGTTAGGAGGGAAACACAACAGAGGAGAGGAGAGGTCTGGACACAACAATAGGTGGTGATGATATCTTGTCAGAGGGACAAATATTCAAGCCGTAGCCAGCTGATTAAAATTCATGGGTGTCACAAATTCTGCTGCTTCACTGTAGACTAGTATTTGAGCTGCCATATCAGAGGCAGCCTGAGTTGGATGATACTCGTCCCAAAACAAGTATTCGTCACGGTTTGAACAAAGTTTAGCTCCTAGTTTGCATGGAGTTGTCTCATCTCCGCAGCAGGCCGTTTTGATGTCCTCAAAACCTCCAAGACCTAATAGTTGCATATGTAATTTCATTAACCAAATTGTCATCAATATTTCCTCGATCTCCCTTCTGGATTATTATACTCCTACTACTTAGTATATTCATTATTTGAAAGAATTAAGGATATGCATATAATATATACATACATACCGGCTGAAGGTGGGCTTAGAATGACACTCATGGTCATTTGGTAGGTATTTCCAAGCGAGTACTTGACTCCTTTGAATTGTGAGCTAAACTGTTGCAGGAGGGACCGAGTTGATTTGTAGAAAGCTCGAGCAAGGCTGTTCATTTCATCCATACAACCGCCACTCACGTTCTGAGCGCGCTCAATCGGCAAGCACCCAATTGGCGGGACACTTAAGATCCCAAATTTCCTGGCTCCCAGCTTGTATAATTTCTGCCAATTTAAGTCACTAATTCTTGTTTTGTAAGAAGAATACAATATATTGTTGATGAAAAGCATATATAGCTAGGTAAAAATTGTTAGCAATGGAGTACTTGCAGATAGATAGTTAGTCAGTTAGTTACCTCTAAATGGTTGGCGTAGGAGTCGATGAGATTGGCCATGAACGTCTCATGTGGAACGCTGGCGTTTTGTTGGTAGTCGAAGAAGTCGTTGCTTCCCACACTTATGATGTAGATAGATTTTGAAAGCAGATCACCAGCTTCAGTTTGATCATCTAATACCTCTGTTATATTCCCACAAACAGTTGCAAATTGTTCAATTTGCTGCCTTAGAGGAATCACCTCTTTCTGTCCATGTTTTAATGATTTCCACAATAAAAAAAGTTAGGGATAGTCGATCATTCAATTCGCATATATATAAATCTATATATATATATATATATATATATATATATATAGAGAGAGAGAGAGAGAGAGAGAGAGAGATTACAAAGGTTATATTCCCAGTTTCATCAAATATTCCTGATCCTCCTGATGCAAAGTTGACTCCATGTAGAATAGCCTTCTTGAAACTGGACATATGATTGAGAAGATAGAGAAAAGGTGGCGGACTCTTCTTATAACCTCCCAAACGACTCGCTGTATAATTATTCAGTATTTCATCATTATACACAAATAAGATTAGATTAAGTAAGTACTTCATCATTAATTACTTCATTTAATTAATTCATCAACACAAACTCAAACAAACACAATAGCTATATATATATATATATATATATATATATATGCAGTAGTGCAGTGCAGTGTAGTACCAATTAAGTCAGCAGTGTTATAGCCATTGCTAAACCTTCCGGTTGGTCTGGAAAAAGGATAATCAATCCCATAGTAAGGCTTATTAGCTTTGGCAAGACTCCGTTTCAGGTAATTGTTAGTCCCAACATCTACAGTTGAGTCCCCAAATATAAAAATTGCCGGCACCTCTGTATCTGATGCAACAACACCTAGTGCTAGTGCTAGTGCTAGTGCTACACATACCAATATAATCCATCCCCTTGATCCGCCCATAATTAATCTCTCACTGATCAATCACTATTTCTCTTACTTAATTTAGTGAGCGAGCTTGATCGATAGAGGGTTAGAAGCTTGAGTTTAAGGTTGTAGATTTATACCAAAAAATTGGTAAAAAAATAAACAAGTAGGTAACGCCAACGGACAAATGGGGTCATTGTACGTACTAGCTAGCTTGCTGAAAATGAATTCACCAACTATGCATATTAGCCTAGTAATAATCCACACACACATACACGTTTATATATGTATATACAGTTGCGAAATAGTGTAACAACTAGATGTACGTAGTTACTGGTTTGCCCCTTCTCATGATATATGTGTAATTGCATGATTAATAATCTTGAGCTGAGCCCGGGTAGTGTCACAAAATGCTCATGATTCTAATCGGTCAGTCATTGCATGAAGATCGATCGATGCTTGATCAATTCATGATAGAATTTCTTTCCAACTTACTTACACACACACACATATATATATATATGCATGTAATTAAGACGAGTACTGTGTACACATATTTTCTATCACTGCAGCATAATCATTAACTTACTTATTTTCTTTAGATTTATGAGTAGTTGCTGGCAAATTGCAAAACTGCATGTCTCCTAATCACGTATACACTAAATTACAACATAGATGTCAATATTTCAATTTTTGCAATATCATAGCTAGTGTCTCAATTTTTTGCAAAATCAAGTGTGTGCGTATATATAAAGTAAATTATTTGTTAAAATGAATAACTAATATTATTATTATTATTTTCTCATTTAATTTAATCTAATTTTTAGTGTTTAATTTTGTCTTTTATATTTAATCAAAATATTCTACTTAAATTTTCATTTAAACAGATCTTTGAGTTTTGTAATTAATTTCTTTTTACTTATTTTATTTGGTTAAAATAAAACAAATTTGTTTATAAGAGAACATATTTTATTATTGTAATGACGTATTTGTTCTTCTATTATGAGAGAAAATAGTTTTGTACAGAACTGGACTATTTTGCCCTTATAAAACTCACATGACATACACACGTCTTACGAATTTTGACCAAAATTAGTTAGAAGAGACGATTTTGCAAAAAAATTGAGACATTAGCTATTAGTCCAGTTCTGTACAAAAATTAAAATATTAACATCTATATTGCAATTCAGTGTATACATGAGGGGACAATTTTGCAATTTACCCCTAAATAAAAAGCTTAGAATGTTAGTGAACTTGTTGTTGCCTTTGTAATTAAGAGCCATGCATGGACAGATCAGTCATTTTTTCAGAATGCTTCCTTGATCTGGTTGAATTACTGACTTTTTCAAAGAATATTTTCGTGGCGAAACGAACAATTTGAAATGTTGTTTTGACATCCCAGACGTCTATATATATATAAATTATAATTAAGATGCTTTTCCCTTTGTTTTTGTCGGTTTTGTGTCGTTTCTTCTTGTTCAAATCCTATTTCTGCCACCTGCTATTAATATATTCCAGAAGAATATCCCGGGTCATACATCTTCTGGTTTCTAGTGATCAAATTAACTAATTAATAAACATGGAAATTGGAATTCACTAGAATTCCTTCCTAATTAACCACAACATCACATGTTGAATAACATTGGAGAATGGAGACAACAATATTCTTGGTTAAGAACTATAGTTTATGTCTTGTCCTTATACAACATGTCACTTGTGTTTTTTATTTTTTGTTTTAATATCTTCCAGTAGTGATGTGTATATGTTATTCCCAATATATTGATGAACAAAATACAATCACATATATTACAAAAAATACTTTTGAGTTATTTTTGTGATAGTTTTACCAATAAATTAAGATACAACCCACAAATGACATGAAATTCATTCATGGGAGGATGGAGACTATATATAATGTAACTTGACATTACCTTCGCCATGATAGAACAAATTGATTCTGAGGACAAACTTTCGGCTCTTGTATAAATCTATCATATATTCATATCAAAATCTAAATTTGATTATATGCAACTTGCTCGAACATAAGGCACAATAGATCGATCTGCTACCATTAATTTTGAGGATCGATCGATCTAGAATATACAAGACAACTGTTCCTTTAGAATCTAAACACCCGTAGCAGCAGACAGACAAGCATGTATATATTTCCTTTCATGTTTATAATTAAATTACACTACCAGAAAATCGAGTATTTGTAACGGAAATTTAGAGACGGACGATATTCTGTCTCAAAATATTCAATTTTGAGACATAGTTTGAAACTGAATTTATGTGCGTACCGAAGACATTTAAGTATGTAAAAGTAGAGATTAATTTTGAAACCAACAATTTTAATTTAAATAGGAGAGACCAAATTTGAGACGAATATATTTCGTATCAAATATTAAAAATCAATTTGGAAGCGGAACTCATCGTCTCAAATATTTAACCAAAATTATTTTTTTAAAAAAATACTCCCTTCGTCCCAAATTAATTGTTCAGTTTTGACTTTTTTAAGTCAAATTGACTATTTTTAGAAGGCTGAATGACACATATGACCCTCCAAGTTGCCACCCACTTTCAATGTCGTCCCTAAAGTACATTTTTCGTCAATTGGATCCTTAAAGTGGCATTTTTTTGCGTTTCCGTTCCTTTTACTAGATTTGACCCAAACCCGACCTATTTTTACCAAATTTTGACCAATCCGACCCATTTCGACCAATCCGACCCAATTTCACTAATTATTTTTTTAAAAAAAAACTAAAAAATATTTTATTTTAAAATATTAAAAATAATTATAAAAAAAATATTTTATTTTAAAATCTTAAAAATTATTATTATTTTAAATATTTTTAAAAATAATTCTTATTTTTAAGAAAAAATATAGATTCATAAAATATAGATTCAAAAAAATTAAATAAAAAAATAAAACTTTATTTTAAAAAAAAGTAGATTTTTTTTTCATTTTATATGTAAAATACGAAAAACAGTAAAAGATAAATAAAAAAAATTGATTCATTTTTTTAAAAAAAAAAGAAATTAAAAAGTTTTAAAAATTATTATTTTTTAAGGAAAAAAATTAGAAAATTTATCATTTTAAAAAAAAAAATGTGTAAAGTTTTATAAAATATAGATTCAAAAAAATTAAACAAAAAAATTAAACTTTATTTTCAGAAAAAATAGAAAATTTTAATATTTTTTACAAATGAGTAAAGTTTCATAAAATATAGATTCAAAAAAAGTAAACAAATGTTTTTTATTTTCATAAAACAAAACTAGAAATATTTATTTTTTAAAGATGTGTAAATTTTCATAAAAATAATTAAGAATTAAAAAAATTTAAACTTTAATACTTTTGAATCTATATTTTATGAAATTTTACTCATTTTTGAAAAAAATAAAAGTTTTAATTTTTTTTTTCTTCTGAAAATAATAATTATTTTTAAAACTTTTTAAAAGTAATATTTTATTTTTAAATATAAAAATAATTATTATTTTAAAATTATTTTTAAAATAATATTTTATTTTAAAATATTAAAAATAATTATTTTTAAATAAATATTTTGAATCTATATTTTATGAAAAGTTTACTCATTTTATGAAAAAATAAAAGATTTTAATATTTTTTCTTGAAAATAATAATTATTTTTAAAAATATTTAAAATAATAAGTATTTTTAATATTTTAGAATAAAATATTATTTTTAAAATAATAATTAATTTTAAAATAATAATAATTTTTAACATTTTAAAATAAAATATTATTTTTAAAAGAATTTTTAACTAATAATTATTTTTTAAATAATTTTAAAACTTTTTAGTTTTTTTTATAAAAAAAATTAGTTGATGAAATTGGGTCGGGTCAAACTGGTTCGATTTTGGTCAAAATGGGTCGGGTGGGGTAAAATAGGGTAAAAGGAACGGAAATGCCAAAAAATGCCACTTTAAGGGCCCAATTGACGAAAAATGAACTTTAAGGACGACATTGAAAGTGGGTGATAACTTGGAGGGTAATAAGTGTCATTCAGCCATTTTTAGAATTAATAATTAAACATATATAAATATATTTCTAAAATTATAAAAATTAGAGTTAGTAATAAATTGTATATATTTTCTTTTGGTTATAATCTCTTCACCTATATTTTAGCAGAAATAGTAAAACGATTAATTTTAAAAATGATCAATTTGACTTTAAAAAGTCAAAAGTGAGCAATTAATTTGGGACGGAGGAAGTATTTTGACACGTATTAGAGACCGATTTTAGTCGCCTCAAATAATTTTAAAAATTTATTTTTAAAAAAACGTAAGATTGAAACGGATCAAAATTTTTAGTTTTCCCTCCTAATTGGTCTCCAATTTCCCTCTTTCGTCTTAGGTCTCCCTCCGTCGATTTCTCCCTTCCTTCTCCCCTCCTTCGATTTCTTCGTTTTAGGTCTGCCGATTTATTGCCACATTAGTGCTTCTTCCTCCCTCCGTGTCCGTCGAGAAGTCTCCCTCCCTCCGTGGCCATCTCCTGCTACTCCTACGATTGCTACCACGTACCAAACCCTAAACCAAATGAGTTACTTACTCTGTTTCCTTCTTAAACTGCATTTATATAGTACATACGGTGTCTACATTGATTTAAGCTCTTTTTGCTGTGTGGGTTTCTGATTATTAGTGATTGTGAATATCTTCTAAAGATTAGGTTTTGTTTTGTTGGGCTTTTTGGTTGTGTCATCTGGGTTCAGTCATGCTTAGTCTTATACTATACACGATAATTATAGTTTTTATTACTCACTATATTAACCAAAATTCAGTTAAATAAATTATACTATACACAATAATTATAGTTTTTATTATAGGTAGACCATGTTCGATTATGTTATGAATTAATTAAATAATTATATTATGTAAGATTTGATAAAAAAAAATTATATTATATGTGTTTTGTACGGGTTATCAAGCTTGTTTATATAATGAGATAAAATAAATTAGAGTGAAACTATGCTTAATTTCTATCTAACTCATGTATCCACCCGCATATATCGTAATTATAATTTGACGAAAAACTTTGGCAATATATAAGATGACTCATAAAACAAAATACAACTCTCATTTATTTTTATTGTTTTATGACATTGAAACTTAGGCTGAATTATATATATATATATAGAGAGAGAGAGTCCGGATCTTAAGCATATACTCTCTTAAATGACATACCAAGCATACCCTCTTTAGCGATAGCCCGGACGACGGTTTGGTCCGTCGCCATAGGTCCAGCCCGTCGCTAAAGCCTTTGACGACAGACAACTTTTAGCGACGGACAATTTTTTATTCTTTTCCTTTTTGTCCCGGTTTAGATTTTGGATCTTCCTTCCACTGTCCAAAACTCACAGGTTGTAAAAATAAAATATAATAACTCTCTTAAAAAAAATGGTCAGAAGTTCTGTTATGTACATTGTGCATTTTACAATTTACATACACGGTTATAGGAGTATTTTTTTTTTTTTTTGTAGGGAATTAATATTTTTATAATAAAAAGAGTAATATTTTTATAAATTCTTATAAAATAAGTCTAAAAAGAGAGGCTTGTAAAAATATTGATTTAAAAATATAAATTCTTTTTTTATATCATACATTTACTTATGTTGCAAAAAAAAAAAAAAAACTTTAAAAAGAAAGAAAATTGTTTAAACTGCGGTGGAGCTCCCGTTCTGAGCTGTGTTGAATTGAATACGGAGAGAGGAGAGGAATAGTATTTGGATACCTTGGAGTATTTACCTTCAGAGATGTTCTTCTGAGAGGGAGCCAGTGTGTTTGATTCCCAGTGGAAGCTCAACGGACACCATTCTGTTTCGTTTTTTTTTTTTTTTTAAAATTTCAGATGCCAGGAAGTATCCTTTGAATCGGAATGAATGATTGAATGCCGATTATTAGGGGTTTATTGGGCCGCGGCTCCTTCCGTGACACATGGGATCATGCCTCCGATCGATGCTTTCATTTCTTCCCCTGTCTCTCCGATCCCGGTATTACTAGTATTACTTCTTCTTCTGTTTCTCAATCATTCCATTTGTTCATATCTTTACATAGGTATTTTCTGTTCTGCGTAGTTCGGAGATCTACTTTGTATCTGAAACTGGCTGTGGTGATGCTCCACCTGATTTTTGTCGGCGTTCTTTTTCTTTTTGATAGAGACTTCAGAGAAAAAACCAGACTTGACCCATGGTATTCTCTAATCTTTGTTTCTGTAGTATATATAAATAAATTGAGACAAGGAATTCTGTTTAAAAGTTTCGTTTTTCATCTGTTTTTTGGGACATGGGAAACTAACTAAGCTTGTAACTTAATTAAACTTCCAAACTATGACTCCAATCTCAGTTTACCTAATATATATTTTAGAATTTATTGCAATCTAGTTGACCAATAAGCTAACTATTCACTCACCAGTGTCTGGTGTTTATGCTCTGTAGCTATGCAATTGTAATGTTGAAACTTCCTATGTTATAACTGATAAATTAACCTAGTTGCTGCTGCCATAAGATTAAATATTTGTTGAGCTTGAACAATATTCTTCTGGGCATATAAATTTAGTGTGCAACTTAAATACCGTTGGGTTGCAATTCCAATTAAATGATTATGAATCATCCAATTGAATGTTAGTACTTAGGTTTTGTTCTTGAATGTTAGCTGATTGCTCGCTAGAGAGTTCTGTGCATCAACTTTTTTTGCATGTTAATAATAAAACATGGATTCTATTATTGAAAATGAAGTAGGAGTTATAGGAGATCTTACTCCGGAAAAACATGTAGGAATAAATCTTGACACAATTTATGTTTATAACATGATTAAGTAAACCTAGTTAGTTTTACCATCTTTTCCGGCATTTATTATTATTTTAATAAGTGAAAATTTATTCGTCATTGCGGTATACACAGAATAGACAAAAGTAGGTGGGTATTGAAAAATGTATCAAAACCACAACCCACGATACAAAGAAAACACCCCCTCCTTACATGTACCCCAAACAAAAAGAACTCTCCCAAGAAGTGAATAAAGGGGACAAACCTAAGATAGACATTATGTCCCAAAACAATAAGCTCAAAAACAAAGATCTAACATGGAGAGAAGACTTCTCTACATCCTAAATGTTACTTTTGTTCCTCTCGCGCCAAATTGTTATCTAAAGGGCATCAATAATCATATCTCTCTACGCCCACGACCTCGGGGAAATCCTAAACCCTTCCAAGCATATGAAGGAACTCCGCGACTGACTTTGGCATCACCCAAATCATCCAATACAATAAGAAGATCACCTAAACTGTTGCCTAGTAAAAAGGTCGCCTTTCTCGGGATCCCAGCCTTGCATATACTTTTCCATTGGAATCCCTCGTACCACTCTCCCTTCAAATTTCAGTAATAAGCCTATACAGGAAATTCCTTCCTCCAACTCACTGTATCCTTCTTCCCTGATGAACAGGGTCACACCAGTTAATAAGGCCAACAATGAATCCACATTCATGTCCTAATCATAAAATTAATGCGAAACATAAGTTGCCAAGTAGCCATAACATCCGTAATCACATTCACACGTAATCAGCAACACTCCTCTCTCTATCAACAACAATCGAAAGACACCACCCCTATCCAAGTATCTCACCAAAATCGTGCCCACCTCCCATCCCCCACAGCGAGAGAGTCCACACTCGCAAACATCCCAAACCCCCAGGTATTGCCTTTCACAACACCACCCCATATTACCTCCTTGAACTATGAGTGATACACATTTGCCTCCATCCCAAATTTGCTCAACCTGCTTTCACAACTTATCAAGCCCTTCCATGGAAAATTGCCAAAGCCATGTCCCTTGTAAGTGCTTGATTAAATCTATCAAGTCCCAAATACCAAAACCTCGCTAATAGAAGAACAAACTTTATCCTTCCTTACCAAATGATACTTGCCCCTCCTCATAACTCGGCCATAGAAAGACTCCTAACCAACTTGTTCAACCTTTCCTCACTCGAAGTCAAAATCTTAAAAATGGAAAGAAATAGTTAGGAAGGCTCAAAAAAGTACTCTTGAGGAGGACCAATCTACCCTAGTACCCTCTTTAGACAAGTATCTCATCTTTCATTTTGCTATCCTTAACTCAAATCTCTCATTGATTGGATCCCAAATAGCCTTTGACTTATGCTTAGTGCCAAGAGGAAGGCCAAGATAGGTTGATAGCAAGCTATTCACCCTCCAGACAAGGATACTAGCCAATGCCTCCAGCATCTCAACCTCCCCCACTGGATACAACATGCTCTTTACACATCTACTTTGAGTTTGAAAATCGGATACGGCCTCAAACAAAGCAAAACACCCGTCAAGGACCTCCGCTTTAGTATCTACCATTTCATTGGCTTTAGTATTCATTCCACAAAAGATGATCGTGTCATATGGAAACAATAAAAATTAGAGTTAGAAACCTGCTTACTCCTTTCAATCTTCAACCCCTGAATCAGTGTTGAATACCTTACTCAACACCTCCATCACCAGGGAAAAAATAATAAAAAAATGATGATACCAGAACCGAAAACCAATTATAAGAAATTAAACTCTTATCCACCCAGTTCATCTCTGTGGGAATCCCATTTGCTCTAACAAGTAAAGCAAAAGCTCCTAGTTCACATGATCGTAGGATTTTCTCAATATCTAACTTAAAAGTAACTGTTGGAGCTTCTGTCGTCAAACGACCTTTCAAGCACTCTTTAGCCACCAACAAGGCATCTTAAATATGCCTCCCACCAATAAAGGCATTCTGCGAATCGAACACCACTGACTCCAATAGCATAATTATAATATTTTACACGTTATATCATTGAGACATGTGCTATAGTGTTAGCCTATTGTGAGCCTGTAGAGCTTATTTGTTCAGCTTGAATGATGAGAGCTACATTCTTTTTGTAACCAATGAGTTTAGTAGCTTTGTTACTTGTTTTCCAAATTATTTTATGACAATCGGTTCAAAAGTCTTAATAGTTTTAATGCTTGCTAATACTTCTTCTTCAAACTTCTTTCTCTTTCAGGTTCATGGGAATGTATCTGTTATTGTTTGTTGCTACATTAGCTCAGTATTTCTTCACCTCTGGTTCTTCTCCGGGGTAAATGTTAATCCAAGATAGAGCAACTTTTATTCAGAAAGTTTAGTGTAGAATCATGGTTTGAACTTATTAAACTGTTACATTATTTTTTAGTTTAACATGTGCCCTCTATTTTTATCTTTTAGCTATGTTCTTGATGCAATGAGAACTGTTAATGAGACAGATGCCTTATTGAGGACATCAGTGACCTCAACGTAAGCACTACTTAACTTTTTCAAGTGGTCCTTATTGCTAATCAGAAATAATAAATGAAACCAAATCGAAGCAATCCTATGTGTTGCTTTCTCAATATCTTACATGGAGATTGTGGTAGCTGAAGCAAAATACTTGTTTTCTGCATTTAATAGTTGGAGATTCTATTTACTGAACATGGAATTATCTAATTGCCATATCTTTCTGCAAACTTTGATGTTACAATGATCAAGCAAAGACAACCTGCAACAAACAACAATGGCAGTGTTGTTATCACTGTGGACCAGAACCAGTTGGGAAGAAATTTTTTAGGACATAATGCTACATCTTGGACAAAGTTGGTGATGGACATGTACCCACCTGGATCTTCTGCTAGGTAGGAAATTTTTTTGATAATACTTTTCACACCATGTGTGAAGCAATTAATTAATTAAAATTTTGCCTCATGAAAGCTGATATATACTCGTAATTATTATTTGTTTAACGAGTCATTTTATTCAAGGGAATAGAAAATAATGATTGGCTAAGTTACAATGATATTTGCCTGTGTAGACATTCCAATGATATTACCTTGCCGCGTAGTATCAGATAATGATCGTACAAGTTTACAGTTGCGAATTGTAATGTCTATTTTATTGATGAAACATATTGAATTCCTATGTACAATCGAAATTTTATGTGACAATCCCTAATGAAGTCCTAGAACTAAGAAAAGTTGTGCTTAGAAAAGTTGCTAAGAAAAGTTATGCTACTTTACATATTTTCATTATAACTATGATCTATAAAATCAAACCAGGTGCGTATCAACCGGACACAATTGTTAGGATGCACTCTTGTTATTGCCTTTTTGTTGGCTACAATAATATGAGGTATGAACATGAAGTGTTTCTTTAGCGAAATAAACAAATGAAAAGAATATATACTGCTTGCTCGAAATGTTTAAATAAATAAAATTAACAATGATTACCTTATATTGAACTTTTGTTTATTACGAAGATTGAGAAGGAACATCATTGGTCATTTATTAACCTAGTGCTAATATGAACATGAAGATGCCCAAGTATTTTGGCTCAAACTTAATACTCTATCATGATATCTTCTACCGAGAATTTTGGAGTTTATGTTGTTTGTCAGTTTAGTGGAGGAGAGAGAGAACTCAGGTGGGGTTTGGGAAGAAGAAGAGGAGGATGGTGTGTGTAGTTGTTGATGGTTTTGGTGGGTTTGTAGGAGATAGTAGATAAAGAATACACACACACACACACACACATACACACACACACACATATATATATATAGAGAGAGAGAGAATTTGGGGATAGAGAGATACCTAGTCAAAGTTCTTTAAATTTGAATGTTTGTTTAATAAAGTCTGCAAAATAATGTTAATGCCCTTAAAAATTGATCTCGTGGCTAGTATGAGTGTTTGGATTTGGATAGTATGAGATGTAAGGAGAAAATTGGAGAAAATCTTGGTACTAATTGTACATTAAGCTAAGTTTAGGGACTTTCTGCTGGTTAACTTTAACCTTTTTGGGAGTCTCAGTCTCTTTCTCTCTATATATATTAATGTGTGTGCGTGCGTGCGCCAAACATGCTGCTAGATTCAACTAAGAATTGTTGTGTCTAGAACCAAAAGTACTTCATTAAAATAAAATTTAACTCCATTCTAGACTTACTTGTCTTAGTACTGGTTCATATGATCTCAAATGATGGTTCTACTATCGAATGCTTCTCTTTTTCTTTGCAGAACTTGGACTTGTTCTTACTGTAATGTTTTGCAGGTATGATTCTCATGGTTAATCTTTTCTCTTATATACATGTACTGTACTATTGACCTATGAAATGCATGATCAGGCTACTAGTGACGATGTTTTTTTATTATAATTTGCTGGAATTAGGAAAAAAAGAAGAAGGAGATATAAGAAGTAGAGACACTTCTCTCTCTCTCTCTTCTCTCTCTCTCTCCGCAGTGGTGTGGAAAAAGAAAAAGAGATATAAGCTCGAAAACATACAAGTAAATTTATGTAATTTCATTATGTTTACCTTATGCCAAGCCTACAGATTCTTTCAAAAAGAGAAGGGAGAAGGGTGATTGAGGGGAAAAAGAGGCGGGTGGAGACTTCAAGTTAGTATTGGAGGTTCTTATGAACCAAGGATGTTTATTAAAGGCCTTTGTAGAAGTAGTATTTCTTCTAATCTGGAGGATATAGTAGAATACCATAGGAACATAGATTTCATCTTTTTTGAAGTGGCATTTCTGGTTGACATGGAGGGTACAATAGAATAGTATAGGAAAGGTAATTCTATCTTTATCAGAAGCCTGAATGCAGTATTTCTTGATAATATGCATAATTACATGTTTTTTTTTTCTACATTTCACTATTTCAGTGAGAAAGATACTAGTCTTGGACTGTTATTTTTCATTAGTTTGTTGTTAACTCAAACCTTATTTGAGCTTAACTATGGTCTATGAGAATAAATGTTGGTTTTGATTATGGATGAGAGAAGTTAGGGACATGCCTTGTAGATGATTTGTCTCAAAATAATTGTCAATTGTACAAGTGATTAAGGTTGACTATTTTTTTATTTTTTGCTAAATAAAAGGTTGACTATTGAGTAGAAGAGATAAAGAGAATTAGGCTTGTTAGAGAAATTGGCTAAGAAGAGCAAATCAAGAGAATATAGAGCGAGAATTTAGAGTTTTTTAATATTGAATTTTATATATATATATATATATATATATATATATATATTAGGAACTTATTCTATTACATTCCAATTCTAGGGGCTTAGAGAAAACCTGAGAGGAGAACTACGGGGTAGATAAGGGAAGCTTACCTTTGTCACGTAGCACTTGTGTTGGTTATGCTGGATTAGATTTGAACACATGATTATATACACTAAAGGCCTTACAACTAGGTTATTAGATTTGCTTTATCTCTAGCGAGCCAAATGGATTAAACCATCTGAAGCAACTAGAGCTTGAGATAAAGAAATTGACCAACACATCTATTTAATTATTTTCATTTTATTCCACTCATAATCGAAAAACACATTACATGCTCGTTAATTGTACTAGTAAAAGGTAGATAACTTGGTGACAAGATGACTAAGGGACAAATTAAAATAGTAATAATTATCAAGTACCAAGGATATACTTCTAGCCATGTGATTGTACTATCTTGTAAATATTCTTAACTAACTAAATAGATGTAACATCACAGGCCAAATCCCAAGTCCAAATCAAACCAAATTGTACCAAGGCTCAACCTATCATGTCAATAATATATTCTTGGGCCATCTTAGTCCCCTACAGGCTCATCAAAATGTTATGACTGAAGGTATTGTTGGTAGTAGTTTGAGACCTTATATACATATCAAATTGTCCCACTTGTTCCGATGTGAGACTGGGGTGTTACAATAGTCCTTTGACTTTAATTAATTCTACTAATTGCCATTGACCTTACATTGCCTTTCCTTCAAATGATTCATGTCCTCATGGATTTGAGCTTTTGTTATTTTTGCATTCCCCATGGGTCAAATGAAATTCGTCTTCGAATTTTGATCGAGGTTGGGGACACGTTCTCCTCTTATAGTCTTCTTGAACCTGATGACGCATGTTTGAATCTCACGAACTTTGAACTTTCTAACTTGTGTAACAATATCCATTCACTTTGTTCGTCGAATTGCAATAAAATAGTCCATGATTAATTTCTTGATAAAAAAACAATGATGGACTGAATTGCATTCAAAATGATAATGAACTTTAATCCTCTTAACAAACATGATGTGTACCTTTGGTATTAGAAAGCTGTCCATTGTTGTAGCCTGAATCGAAACAATGCAATTTGAAAGAGATTGAGGCTCGCAAATTTTGCAATCTCCCAAACGTTTGTCACATTTGTCAAAATATGGCGGTGAAACATACTGTAAGACCAAGGGCCATATTAGAATTAAAATATTGCAGCTGTCCATATACTTTAGGTCTGTTAGAGAGATTTGGAGAAGATATAGAGAAAGAGGGCCTGGGAGCTAAAGAAATGAACTAAACCATCCTTTTAATTCATTCTTTCGATTCATAATCTAATCACAAATTACATTGCACCTAACTTGGGGACTCGATTAGGGAACAATTAAGAGTTACACATGGGGGTCAAGGAAATAGTACTAGCCATGTGACTATACTAAGAATATTCTTTAACTACCTTAATAGTCCCTAGACTTTAATAAATTATACTAATGGCCCTTGGCCTTGCTTCCAAGAGTTCACTTTTTGCAGGATATAAAGCACGATTTCCATCCTTTTTTAATTGTGATGTGTTAGATGGGACTTTGTGCACCTACATCCTAACTAGGATCTTAACTTATATGACTTTATTTTATATATTAAGATGTGTTGAGGTTTGCAATCATCAACATAGACAATTTCTACACTTAAGTTTGATGAAGGAGATCAAGGGGTAGCATTTATCTTATGGAGTAGAGACAATTGATTTGGTTTTGATGGGCAAGTTATATTTTTTTGAGTTGATTTTTCCATTTTTAAAAACAATATATACATATACATGTATGTATATGTATATGTATATATTTATATATACGTGTGTGTGTGTGTATAATGTGTATATATATATATATATATACACATATACATATAAGTTTTCCATAGCATTTTGCATTTAAGGGTTGAACTTATGTGTTATTGCAAAGGCTCCATTTATCAGGGAAAAAAACTAGTCTCTACTTGGAGAAGTACAAAGGAAAATTTTCTTGGATGTTAGACCTAGAAATCTGGAAGAGTTGTTAACTCGTTACCAAAACCATACCTTTGATGATAATGGTATGCAGTGTTATTTGTACATGACCATAGTAAAATATGGTGTCTCTGTTATGTTTCTTGCGATTTCAGCATATGCGGCTTCCCCCTCTTTCACATTTGATATTTTGCTTTCTGTTATATTGCACCCCTGTATGTTTGAATGTTGACTATTTGCAGCCCCCAAGAGTGAAGCATTGTCGTTATTGTGACAAATGTGTTCTTCAGTTTGATCATCATTGTGTTTGGCTTGGAACATGCATAGGGCAGGGCAACCATTGTCGATTTTGGTGAGTGTACATCCATCTTCTCTATCACTACATTGGTTTTCATTGTGTGGCATTTATATAATCTCTTTCTGTAGGTTTCTTTGACACTTGTTAGTACTCAAAGCAACATCAGTGACCAATTGTATTTTTTTTTAGAAGTTGGTTATTTACTTCCTATGTGTATGTGTGTGCTTATAGCAGTTTCAGGTTTCATATGCATAAAGTTTCCTATTCCTTAACAGAAAAATTCAAGCTAAATTCCGATAGGCTATGTTTGGAGCTTGTAAAACATCGAGGTAAACAATGAAAAGTGAAATCAGAAATAAATAAAAAAAGGAAAAAACTACCTTACTAAACATAAGCCTAACTATATAGATTTCTAAAAGTTAAAATGTAGTGTAATGGATTTGTAAGTAAGCTCCAACTTTAGATTTCATTCAATTTAGCAACAAAAAAAGGAAAAAAAAATTACATTTCATTTTTTCCCTTTCTTTTTCTATGAGGTTTTCAAAATTGCAAACGTAGTTTGAGTGTTTATCAATAGATTACTTATAAATTTATAGCTCTTCAGCTGGTACTATAAAATTATAGTTTGTAGTGCACTCAGGTGGACATTCAGAATTATATTGTTTTAATTTATTTTCATGTATTTTATTTATTTTCTTTTGTTCTTTTTTTTTTCTTCATGTTCATGTGTTTCATCCCATATTTATTTTTCCTTCTCTTTTTGCTTTTAAGCTTTCAATGGGATTCATTTTCAGCCTATCCCAACTAGTTTGGGACAAAATGCGTTGAGTTGGGAGAAAGAAAATACAATGATTTTACTCTCCTCATATTTTGAGTCTTTTCTGTAATTCCAAAATTTTGTGAAAAGGCATGAAATGCATTCATTCACATGGAGTAGAAAGGTTTGAATGTAAATTATAGTATAGTTCCCCCTCCGTCCCCCAATATTTAAATCCATTTATTTCTGTGTCTTCATCAGAATGATTCGGAAGGAAGAACAAAATTGACTTTTCAAAGAGGACTCTAATTTCAGATAATCACATGAAAAGAAAAGTGAGATGAATTGGGGACTGAGTATATACCTTATAGTGATTATGTTCTTTTCTAGATCTGTTGCTTTGGAGTTATGCTTTACTACTTCATTACATGGCAGATCCTTTTTAGTGTGATGTTTACATTTCTATACTGTTGTATTTCATAAAAGATTAATATAAATCGGCAGACACATTCTATCCAGTTCTTTTTATCCTTTTTCGTGAATTATATAAGACGCATTATTCTGATTATCCTTTTTCTGGATAATGATTACCAGGTGGTATATTTGTGAGGAAACAGCATTATGCTTTTGGACTGGCATCTTGTACATTACATACCTTAAAGCTAATATCCTGAAGGCATGGTATGTTTAATTTTTATAATTTCCATGTATAGAAGCTTCAGTATTTGGGAATTAGAGATAACACAATTCAGTAGTAGAAATATTTAAGGGTTCTCAATGCTTATTAGAAGGAATCAGAAAGTTGATCAATGAAATTTGGAAGGGGCTTGGAGCTTCTTGTGATGATGCTGTATCGAATAATTATCTAACTAAAAGGAAATGGTAAAAGACATGAAAAGAAAGAAATGGAACAAGGAAAACACAATACACAAAATGTCAGCTTGTCACTACTATGGCCATGTTTACCCCACCCCACCCCAACCCAACCCCCTCCCTCTTCCCCTTTTCATTCGCTAAGTTATTATGGCAGTTATACGACCTGGAGTTCATCATGACTATTGCAATCAGCATGTATAATTGAATCTGAATTCCATTTTCTTGATGGATTTCTCTCAGGTGGGTAGATGTAATAATGATCACGCTGCTAGCTACTTTGTCCATTTCACTGATCTTTCTGATCCTACTTCTTCTTTTTCATAGGTAAGTTTCGTGATTGTCCAAAAGAATGCTGCACTTCTTCATTCAGAATCTAATATAATCATTATGTTATTCAGACGTGGAAGATTAACTGTGGTTATAACCATGAAAGTTTGTTTGTTAGCATATATTATTGCATGTTATTTTGACAAGCCTTTCCCCTTTTGACTTTGAAATTTCATTTTTCTTCTATGCGTATAAATGTTAGGCAAACACTTATAGAATCTTAGCTTGAAGAATGTTATAATATATATATATATATATGTATATCTTAAATCTATCCATAGATAGCGTTGGCTATGGATTATTTTCTATCCAGCCCATTTATTGCTGTCCACTAAGATTGTGGACAGTCACGATTTAAATGTTTTTAATATCTTCCTCCAAACAGTTCAGCGGTAACAGTTCTTTTAGTTTTTATTTCTCTCGCTTTCTCTCTTGTCCAAAGTTCAAATTTCCATAAACTTTTTTGTTACATATGATAAATAGGCAATCTTTATATTGCTGCAAAGCTCTCAAAAGGATCTTTAAAACAAGATACATTTTTTTTATATGTTTCAACATAATTAAAATTGGGAAAAATGAAGTCAAATTTCTGCTGTATATATATTTATGTACGGATCTTTGACTGCATTTTTCACCATTTTAACTACACCAAAACATATCTTGTTCCGAATATCTTTTCTAGAGCTTCCCAACAATAAAAAGATTACCATTTATGATTTGTAATGTACTTGAATATTATCTAAAAAGTTGGTGCTGGAGAGAGAGAGAGAGAGAGAGAGTTGGTGTTGGAAAAAAATGATAAGAAAAGAATTCGTTCCCCAAACAGTTTAGTGAACGAGTTTGAACTTTAAACAAACCCGATACTAGTTAACCAGACAAACCTGACCTCCTCATTCTCTGCCTCAAAAATTACCGCATAAGCTTATGGCGACCCCTGAAGCAGGTCGGCAAACCAAACAGCGTGCTCTTAATGAGCAGCAATCTTCCCCCTTTAGACAAGTAATCCCTCTTCCACCCCACCATAATTCAGCTGTGAGAAGAGCACGGGTAAGAATGATGAGGGAATTGTTTGGTTGGCAATTTATAATTCAGAGTTACTGTTTTTTGCTATCATGCATTAATAATCAATGAGCGTTTGAGATTGGGGAAATTCTTCCTTGAACTTCTGTCTAGACTCTAGAGACAGTTTTAGGCCAATATCCTGCTAGAGCAATTGTACTTGATGGGACAGGATAAATTCCCAACCCTCCTTTCATTTCGTAGCCTTAAACAATTGGACTAGATGGGACAGGATCCATTAATGGTAATGGAAAGGGGTATATACTAAAATTAATGTGGATTGAGATGGTATACAAAATGATGTATTGTTGTTGAACAAACTTGAGAATTTATGGTTCTGGCCCTAGAAATAGCAATACGAAGATTTTTTTGTTTTTTATAGAAAGAAAAATGAAGGTTTGTTTAGTCAACTCCGGTTCGTCAAACAACCCAGTTTGTTAGTCAACTCCGGTTCGAGTTGTCAAACAACCCGGTTTGAGTAGTCAACCCCTTGTAGTAGGGACAATGCGTTGTTTGTGTAGTTGAGCTTGAGCATAGCCCGTGCAGACTAAGCAAAGAGAAAGAAGTTCCATGCAGTGTTGTTTGATACCTCGAAAACCTGCCCAAGTAAACCTTTAGGCCTCTGTGTGCCTTGCAATAGAAATGGCACCGTACTGAACATATTTGTGATGCTTATCATAACATTAAAAATGAAAATAAAAATTGATGTATAACTGAACATATGTTTGAGAAGTTAAAGATGGTGCTTGCTCGTGATCCTAAATGGTTTAATGAAAAAAATGCTTGTCCAGTTACTCATAGAGTTTCAGCCTCCAACAAGCTGCCTTTATGTTAAAATATTCTGAAGGCAGCATGCTGCTGTATATAAGATAACAGTTTGGCTCGGTTTCAAACTGATTTCTTTTGTATGTTGTTGGATTGGTAGATGATATCTGCGCAGACAAATGACTAAATTGGGAAACTTTGAAATAAATAGCTCCAAGCGTGAATGTTTATTCAGCTTTTGGTATGATATCTTTGATGTTAGCAATAGGGATAGAACAGCTTAATCTAGCATTCTAGATAGAAGCAGGTGATATGGAGATGGAGCATCAAGTTCTAGATTCACGGGTGATAATTGCTTATAATTAAGAACAAAGTGTGATAAGAGCTTTGAACTATCTTATCATGAAACAAAATTTTCTCATGTTGCTCCAAAGAAGCTTATACGTAGTTTACTTCATGCCCTTACTCGAGGTAAACCAGTCAGTTCTTTTGGTTGCGGCCCTTATGTGTAGTTGTTGTCTCCATGCATTCATCTCTTTCGGGAAAAAAGAGAGAACTGTTTATATTTGTGGGAAAGAATTGAGTAGTTTTCTTTTCTTATTCTTTTTTTTGTTAAATTGTGAGTAGTTGGTGCTGAATAGAATATAAAAAACAAGAGAGGTTATGAGTTAAATGTCTGATATATGATTAAATATTCTATGTGAAGTAATATCTCGATTGGACTTCATAATCACTTGCTTAGCTAATTGTACTCACCGAAAACCTGGCTGTGGTCATGACTTAAAATTAGCGAACTAGTGAACATAGATGAAGAGGTGCTTACTACAACCTGCGAATTGTGGCTGGACATTTGGCCAAAAAAAATTAGTGGCTGGACAGTTACTGTTCTTTATGATGATGATGATTGAACTCGACTCTACACCATGTAATGATGTTTATTGTGATCACATGGCTTTCCGAGTATCGTTAAGAGCAAAAGGTTCCTACTTTTGAGTTTTGAATGTAAATTGTTTCTTTATGTTGCCCCCTTATTTTCACCATTGAACATGTTTATTGTCAAGCCTAAACTTTGTGCTTTTATTTCCCTTTTGTCAATTTTGCTCCCTTTTTTGTGGATAGCTACCTTGTTATGACAAATCAAACTACCTTTGAACTTGTAAGACGACGGCGCATTCCATACCTAAGGTTAGTCAATTTGTTAAGCTTTCCGATAGTTTATTTCTTTAAATCTTTACTTGCGCTATAGCCTAAATCATATAGATGCACATAGATGCTGTATGCTAGTCACAAAGTCAATACTGGCGATGCAACATGAAACTTATTCCTTAATCCTTATGCTTGTTTTATTTTTTATTTTAAGAAACTGTGTGGATGAGAAGTCTCGACACAGTTGAACATGTTCACAAGTGATTGAATGATGTGAAAAGGATAGGACTTGTCAAAAAAAAGAAAAAAAGATGTGATGAACATAGGAAATTGGTTCAAGAAAGAAAAACGAAGGTCTAAAATGGTAGGACAACTTGTTCAACGAACCACAGTTAAGTGATTAAATACTACCAAAATTTACTTGGGGACATTTAGTAAACCAATGACAAAGTAATAATTCCACTTTGAGTTTACAATTTTCCTTTATCTGCAGAGGAATTCCAGAAAGAGTGCATCCATTTAGTAAAGGCGTTTGCGGAAATGTGTACAACTTCTGTTGTGGTAGAAGCAGCATATACAGAATGGAACCACTGCCAACGGCACAGGAACTTGAAAACAAGTCGAAACCCTACACATGCTTGAATGTTTTATCTTGCCGTTGTTGTTGCTGATACTCTTGGCATTATTATCTTTTAGTTATGAAATTATTCCTTAAATTCATAGCTTGCTCCTCCCATTGATGCATCCATGAATTCACACAGCTTTAAAGATGGCATCATGTACATGTCTTGTGGGTTTTGTAAGTTGGTGATCTTAAAATTTTGCTTGCTTTAGATTAGATTCCAGCTTGTGCCCTCAATCGTTTTGATATAATTGTATTTGCTATGTCAAATTGAACGCAACAGTTGGGACAAACTCTCTTGTGCAGTAAGATAATAACATATTATGGGTTGTCTGGTGTGGTGTTATGATGGTAGACATTAATTAATTTGGCGTTTTCTAAATAAAACCCTCATTTCTCCTCTAGAAAATGCCCAATTAGTTAGTGTCAAGGCCATCAAATTATCATCATTATTGTTGACTGCCAATTCTGTTTAATGGCCTCTATGTTAACCACAGCCATATTGATGGTGTTTTTTTTTTTCTGTTCTTTCAAACCTCCAAGGAGCCTTGTTACACTATTTGATCCAGCCTAATTACTAGGTTACACTAAGGAGGAATTTACTTATCATAAGGGGATTAAAAAAGATTATTAGCCTCTCAACTTATTTATGTTCTTGTATGATGATTAAACTAATTAAACTGTTATATTTACTCCCTCTATTCTAAAATCAACAAGGTGTTGACATTTTTTTTTTGACAATTTACGAAATCGTAAAATTCTAAAGTAGTATGAAAGCTGAATATTTTAGACTCGTAGTATAATCAGTAATAAATGCGATAAATTTAACTAAAAAGTATTACTAATTATTATATTTATTATTTTTAAAATTTAAATAAATTCATATCAATTATGAATTTTATGATTTTATTAATTGACTTTAAAAAGAAAAAATGTATTCGTAATTTTGATAAGAATGGAATATATAAATAAAAACAAGTCACTCATGTCATGTTCGTGCTTCCTTAAAGGACTCATGTATCATAACTAATAGGTGATCCAAAAAGGGAATATATATATATATATATCAAATTATTATTGTAAGACCGAAAAATGTGAAGCACAATTAGACAACAAATTAAACGAGATTAACTAACAAATGATGCTTTCATTAATCATTGCTCATTTAATAACTTTACAAATATTAGGGACAATACAGTAATTTTCTATACTACTACACTTTCCATTACGGTCGAATTCATTGATTGATCGAGGTTGAGGTGAGAATTCCAAGAAACTTGAACGAGGGAAGAGATCGTAGGCAAATTCCTCAAGGTAATACAGACAGAACCCTTGTATTAGTGTTGTGGTGTATGTGTACGTGGGTTTGGGTGTTGTTAAAGACTTAGTTCCGTGGGGGATAAGTCCCTTAGAGAAGTTCCTTGGACTTATAGAGACTAAATATGGAACATAGACATCAAAACCAACAAGTAAGACCTCTTGGTTGATAATAACTTGGTGCTTGTGATTTTAGAGAGAGAAAATGAGTTCTGCAAAGCAAAGTTCTCAAGTTATCTAAGTTTCTCAATTTTTCAGCCTCCACCTAAATGAGGAGAGGGGTATTTATAGGCCTCATGGGGGTGCCCCTATGTGTCGTGCACATATCCTATGTCACTTATAAACTGCGACTACAATATCAATTCTAAGTGTAAATATTGCCTTTTCGGAGTCTGTTTTGCCCTATATCTCTAGCCACTAGTTTAAAACCCTCACCGAAACCTACTTCCAGACAACATCTCTAACCATCTGTCGAAGGCTAGAGAGGTAATTTGTCTTTATATCAGCTTACTAGGAGTGATGTTGCTCATGGCATCATTATTTTTACAAGGAACATCTTCCTTGAAGTCTTGTCATTCACCTTGTGCTCGTGTTTTCAATTGGTCGCTTAAACACTTGAGTTGTTGCCCAACTTACTCTCTAATGGGCTTACTTACTTCCTTCGAGCCTACTTGTTCCATACGGGCTTACTTTTGGGAAGTGGTTCCCTTTTCTCTTCCTTTTTTTTACCCTCATGAAGAGCATTGCCTTGTCTTTCTTTTGAAATCTCCTTAGTTGAAATATTTTGAATTTTTAGCTAAGTGTTGAAGGTATTAGTGAGCTAAATGAAGGAGCTCCTCATTTGGAAAGGATCTCATAGGGGCGACTAGCTCCTTATGAGCCGACCTTAGGGAGCTCCTCACCCCATGGTGGCATTTCTCTTGCTTCTTCATGTTTTGGTCTTTTTTTTATAGCTTACTTAAATTTGACTAAGTGTTGAAAGTGAGATATGATGAGAGCACACTCCGATGGCCCCACTATGAGGGGGAGCCTTTCTAGGGCCGACTTATACCATTGGGGTAGAGCTTAGGGTGTCCCCCCACCTCATATTTCTTCCTTAGCTTCTTCCTATTTTGATCCTTCATTGTATAGCTTCATCGAATTTGACTAAATGTTGGAGGTGAGACATGATGAGAGGATACTTGGACAACTCTACCATGAGGGGGAGCCCTCTTGGGGCCGACCTATACCCTTGGGCCGACCCTGGGGTGGCCTCCCACATCATGGTGGTTTCTTTCTTAGTTCTTTCTCATTTTGATCGCTCCTTGCATAGCTTTTTTGAATTCCGTTAAATATTAGAAGTGAGGCATGATTACAGAATGTTTGGGCAGCCCCACCATGAGGGGGAGCCCCCTTAAGGTCAACCATAGGGGTGGCTTCCCACCTCATAGTGGTTCCTTTCTTGCCTTGTTTAACTTCCTTGATTGCATGCCTTTCGTACCTTGCTTGTTTGATCTTCTTTTTCTTCATTCCTTCTTGCTTGCTTGCGGGAGTGTGAGTGTAAACTATATGGTTGTATAAGGCACCTCCTAATAGTGGCTCACCTAGCGAGGTTCTCCATACTTAGTCATTTTCTTGTCGATTTTTCGTACTGTGTCAATTTTTGCCCATGGACAATCATGATAGATGTTGAGGGATGCCAATGAGCATGTTGAGCTTTTCAAACTTGACGTGGCAATACAGGTGCTTTAGTGGCATTTAAGTGCGGCCCGTCGAGAGCCATTTTTTGACAGAAACCTTTTTTTTTTTGATACAGACAAATTCAGAAGTTAAATATCACTAATTGTGATTGAGTTAAGTTAAATAACCCCTTAGTTTATACTCAGAATACAATTATCAAATGGACATTAAAACATGTAAAAATTTCATTTTATTGTCTAAAGTATATTATTTTTTTAAATATAATATTTTAATTATCAAAAGTACATCTATATCAAATATAGCAATACTCCCATCGTCCCAATATAAAATTATTGTTCAATTTTTAAAAGTCAATTTTTGATATTTTAAAAATGGGATAGATTCATTTAATTTTAGTTGATATAATGAGAAATGTACTACTACTTATAATTTCAAATGACACCTAAATTTGAAATTTTAAAATATCTCAAGTTAACTTTTAAAATTTCGATAATAATCTTGTACTCCCACAAAGTATGACTGAAATACAAAAAAATTTATCCATAAAGGATGTCTAAAATTGAGTCTAATTTACTTTCAAAAAAGTATTTAAGTAGACTCCACTATATTAAAGAAAAAAAATAGAATCTTTAGTTTATTTAAGTGGGGGGGGGGGTGTTTCATTATGAGTAAAATGCGAACTTATTTATACATTTTTCTTTATGTTTTTTAAAATTGTGTGAATTTTTTATAGGATCAAAATAGTAGTTTAAAACAACGAGTAGATATTTGAATTATATTATATTTCTAGAATTTTAATTATTATTTAAAGTAAATTCAATGCAAAAATAATAATAAACATATTCAAAATATAAGAACTACTCTATGTGTTCTAAATTTTAAAATCATTATTGACTTTTAAAGTTAGACATTTTCAAACTCAAAAATAAAATGATTCATTCAAAATACGTAACAATAAATATTACAACGAATACTATATTTTAGATAGTTTATAATATTAATTATTGTTTGTAGGAATTTATGTCAATTTTAAAATTAGAAGTGTCTTAAATTAGTTTTTCAAAAAATTAATAATAATCTTATATTTTGAAAGTATTAAATACTTTGAATAATTCAATACAAGCCACGTTAAGGTAATACTACTATTGTTTACGGATAATATAAAATTGGACAATTGAGATTTGAGGATGTCTTCATAAAGTAATTGGATTAGAATAAGCGGCTGAATGGCACTTATCACCCTCCAAGTTACCACTCACTTTCAATGTCGTCCTTAAAGTCCATTTTTCGTCAATTGGACCCTTAAAGTGACATTTTTTGGCGTTTCCGTTCCTTTTACCCTATTTTACCCCCACCCGACCCATTTTGACCGAAACCGACCCAGTTTGACCCAACCCAATTTCATCAATTATTTTTTTAAAAAAAAAAACTAAAAAGTTTTAAAATTATTTTAAAAATAATTATTAGTTAAAAATTCTTTTAAAAATAATATTTTATTTTAAAATATTAAAAATTATTATTTTTAATATTTTTAAAAATTATTATTATTTTAAAATTAATTATTATTTTAAAAATAATATTTTATTCTAAAATATTAAAAATACTTATTATTTTAAATATTTTTAAAAATAATTATTATTTTCAAGAAAAAATATTAAAACTTTTATTTTTTCATAAAATGAGTAAAGTTTCATAAAATATAGATTCAAAATATTTATTTAAAAATAATTATTTTTAATATTTTAAAATAAAATATTATTTTTAGAATAATTTTAAAATAATAATTATTTTTATATTTAAAAATGAAATATTATTTTTAAAAAGTTTTAAAAATAATTATTATTTTCAGAAGAAAAAAATTAAAAACTTTTATTTTTTTCAAAAATGAGTAAAATTTCATAAAATATAGATTCAAAAAATTAAAGTTTAAATTTTTTTAATTCTTAATTATTTTTATGAAAATTTACACATCTTTTAAAAAATAAATATTTCTAGTTTTGTTTTATGAAAATAAAAAAAATTATTTACTTTTTTTGAATCTATATTTTATGATTTGTAAAAAAAAATAAAATTTTCTATTTTTTCTGATAATAAATTTTAATTTTTTTGTTTAATTTTTTTGAATCTATATTTTATAAAACTTTACTAATTTTTTTAAAAAATGATAAATTTTCTATTTTTTTTCCTGAAAAAAAAAATAATTTTTAAAACTTTTTAATTTCTTTTTTTAAAAAAAATTGAATCAATTTTTTTATTTATCTTTTACTGTTTTTTGTATTTTACATATAAAATGAAAAAAAATCTACTTTTTTTTAAAATAAAGTTTTATTTTTTTGAACTTATATTTTATGAATCTATATTTTTTCGTGAAAATAAGAATTATTTTTAAAAATATTTAAAATACTAATAATTTTTAAGATTTTAAAATAAAATATTATTTTTATAATTATTTTTAATATTTTAAAATAAAATATTATTTGAGTTTTTTTTTTAAAAAAATAATTAGTGAAATTGGGTCGGGTCAAAATGGGTCGGATTGGGTCAAAATTTGGTGAAAATGGGTCGGGTTTGGGTAAAATAGGGTAAAAGGAACGGAAACGCCAAAAAATGTCACTTTAAGGGCCCAATTGACGAAAAATGTACTTTAGGGACGACATTGAAAGTGAGTGACAACTTGGAGGGTAATAAGTGTCATTCAGCCAGAATAAGCAATCGCCTGATTGGAAAAGTGAGCAGGCCATCGCTTACCCAAAAAGGAGCTTTTGCTCCGATCCAGTCCGTTTGATGACCATCAGTAACACCTATGAATCTGTCCGAAAAAGTGGCATATCTATTAAGTGGCTGGCAAGAGTTATCAAACATTACTGCTAATTCTAAACCTAAGAGTACTACAATCAGTGATTCTGTGAGCGATTGAGCGGCATTCAAATTCCTCTTCTGCATCTTTTGATCTGCGAAAATTTCAGTCATTCCATTACTGCAGTCCGCATCAGTAGGTAAGACGGCTTATGACTCTCTTGCTTTCTCTCCCTATATATATTGTTTACTTATCTACTTCAAGTTTCAAGTGCTACAGACCTACAGTATGTGCGCAAATTATTTAACGATATCAAATTGCTGAGATTGTTCAACCCTAGTTTTATGTTTTGGGTTGGAATATTTAAGTTGTTTTCTTCTTTGAAGATTTAATTTTTATTTTTCTCTTGATATATCTGTCTGTAATTTCAGTCTGGTGATGGGTCGCCGCCATTACAGGAGTGAGTCCAGTGACGATGGTGAAGGACGTCAAAGGGTGGAAGCGAGTTCAAGATCCAAACACCAAGAGCTGAGAGATTCTAGTTCTGATAAAGATGCTAAAAAAGTGGAGAGAGAAAGAGGTAGGAGAGACAGAGATAGGCACGATAAAGAGCCTAATCAGGAAGATGATAGAGATACTCAAAGATATTTGGCGAGGAATTCCAGTTCTTTCTCTGATGAGGAGGATATAAATGCAGAGAGAAAAATTAAAAAAGTAGAAAGAGAAAGTAGTAAGAGAGATAAAAATTGGCCCGCAAAGGAGCAGAAACTGGAGGACAATAGAGACCCTGAGCGGAATGCAATGAGGGATTCCATTTCTGACGACTATGATGATAAGATTGAGAGAAGTAAGAGAGACAGAGATAGGGATGAAAAAGGGCGTAAAGGGGAGGATAACAGAGGTAGGAGAGAAGCTGAGGAAGGGAATAGAGGTAGAAATCGGCATTCCGGCCGGGATTTTGAGGATGAAGGTGAGAGGAATCGAAGGCGTAGGAGCGAACGAGGAAATAGCAATGAAAATGGGAATAGAAATAGGAGAGAAGTTGATGAAAGACATAAAGGTAGGGATAGAAATTCGAGGCGGGAGTCGGAGGATAAACAGAGGAAAGTGGAGGGGCAAAGATATAACAGGGATGATAGGAGGAAAATTGATGACGAGGATAAAGATAGGAAAAGAGGAGAGGGGGATGCAAGGGAGAGGAGAAAGAAAGAGGGTTCTCCGGGTTTGAGGGAGAAGGATAAGACACCTGAAGATCTGAACTTGCAAAAACAGCTCCCGCCATCGAAAGAAGAAGGGACAATAAATATTGATGCTGTAGCGATTTCGGGGAGGAGTGGTGGAGTTTATATTCCGCCATTTAAGTTTGCACGAATGATGAAAGAAGTTCAGGATAAGAGTAGTGTAGAGTATCAAAGAATGACATGGGATGCATTGAGGAAGAGTATAAATGGATTAGTGAATAAGGTTAATGCAACTAACATCAAGAATATAATCCCGGAGCTGTTTGCTGAGAATCTGATCAGAGGAAGAGGTTTATTTTGTCGGTCCTGTATGAAGTCTCAGATGGCTTCTCCTGGGTTTACGGATGTATTTGCAGCATTGGTTGCTGTTGTTAATACCAAATTTCCTGAAGTGGGTGATCTTCTATTGAAGAGGATTATTTTGCAGCTCCAAAGGGCATATAAAAGGAATGACAAGGTGCTTGATTCTCCCCTTTCCGTTTGCTGTTGTAATTTGCTATTCCATGAAATAACTATTATTAGCTTTCATTAGATACTGATCTTCATCTCTTTCTTATTCTAGCCTCAATTACTAGCTGCTGTCAAATTCATAGCACATCTTGTAAATCAGCAAATAGTTCATGAGCTTATAGCTCTGGAACTATTGACAACCTTGTTGGAGAATCCTACTGATGACAGTGTTGAGGTGGCTGTTGGCTTTGTTACGGAATGCGGGTCAATCCTTCAAGATCTTTGTCCTAGAGGTTTGCATGGTGAGTAGGCTGTTACTGGTTGCTTTCACTTTATTATGCTTTTATTTTTATCCATTGATTTATTTGGACTTTGCTGCAATACTTTTTTACAGTTTTCTTTGTAGTTATCTGTTCTTAGACTTTTGTTTCTTATAAGTTCTGCAAGAATAGAAGTTCCAAGGTGACAGAAGAGAGTTTCTCAGACTCAATTTGTAATAGCAATGTAGTAGTTTGTCTTAATATTTAAATTAGTTAAAAGGAAACTGTGTTACATATGGGATCTGTTTTCAGCCGACCCTACTAGTTTGGATTTAAGTTGTTGCTGAATAACTTGCGTTAAAAGAAATTTTCTTTTTTAAAAGATTTTTTTTCTTCTTTATTTAGTTTTTAAACTTCTGTTTGTTTGTCACATCATGCTTTTGAGTAAACTAGTGGTGCTTTGTTTAGTTTATTGAGAGTGTAGGAAATTAAGACCCGTTAAAAGTGACATGACAATAATTGCATTGAGATTTTGTGTTACCACCTTTTGTCACCATTTTTTGATTTTTACAAACTTCTGAAGAGGAGCTGAATCTAAATTCACGACTGAAGATGCCTGGGTAGATCTGACACTTCCATTTCTGATATGATTTGCAATACACATTGTTAATTGTCCTAGAAACATATCAAATCTCTCAAAAAAAGGACTCAGTACAGTCACATAATGCTACTGTAAGGAAAAAACAAGGAATTAAAGAAACATAAGTAATAAATTATACTTACACAATGAATCAGCAATACACTAAATACATCATACTCTCTCCCTCCCCCTAAGGATGTCCAAAAATACACATTTTATATAAAATATGCATAAAGACTAATTCACCCTAAAAAAGTATATGTGAGTAGGGTCCATTAGCTTTAAAAAGACGAGAGTTTTATTTGTGTATTTACATTGGTTTCATAGGGGTATAATTGGAACTTGTTTTATACTCTCTGCTTTATTTTGTTTTTCTTAATTTGTGTGAAATGTGTACTTTTGACATCCTTTGGGGGACTGAGGGATTATATATTATGAAGCAATATGGATGTTATATTGTAGTGCTTTTTGATGTGTTTTATTATGAGAAGCTTTTGTAATATTTTGATATTTTGTATCAGATGAAATAGCACTTGACATGAATGTATTCAAATTTTCATTGGATAATATTTGGAAATTGTTTACAAATTTATAGGAAGACGATATATAATATTTTTATAATCATAAAATGGAAAATTGAAGAGAGAGGGGAGAAGCCATATTCGAATGTAGGGGTGACATTCAAGCTGTAACTAGAAGAGTAAGGGATTGATGTTCATATATCGTGGCATTTTAACTTTCCATTAGCCTGTAAGACTTGCTCCAGTTGCGTTATTGGTGGTAATACATTGCTATCAAAACTCAAATATGCTATGCAGGACCTATTGTGATAGGGATTGATCCATAAGACGTCGTCGTCGTCGTGGATGATTCGATATTTAGTTATTTATTTATCAGTGTCTATTTATTTATTTAGTTCGTGGACTTGTTATTTATTGGTTTATTTTAGTATTGGGTTATTTAATTAGAGGCCCAATTGTTAATGGGCTTAGGATTATTAGAGTTTCTTTTTATTATAAATATATAAGTCATGATAGATTATTACACACGCTTTGATATTGAAAATTAGTCTTTTATTGGTTGCGATTAATATTGCTTTCTCCCTTCCGCGGTTGGGAAACCCTAGGGGTAGTGATTCTCTCGCGGTTGAATCACCCTAGGTCGTTAATTTTTATTACCAATTCCAATTAATTACTTTCGTCCTACATCAAATTGGTATCGGAGCCTAACTTCGTTCCTCGGGAATTGTTTTGAAGCTGTTGTCATCGTCGAAAAATTTCGCCGGAACCCTACCCCACAACCACTGTTACGCTGCCACCCACACTCGAACAGAGTTGCTACATCGTCGGAGCTACTACATCGCCGCCATCAGTCGCAACCCCAACGCCACAACAGAATCCCTCACGCCGTCGCTCCAACCCACCAACAGAGCCACCCGTCATCGCCGGCCAGATTTGTCGAGCCAATAAATCCAACCCAACATCAGAATCACCGCACCACCAAGCCGCGACAAAAAAAAAGGGCAAGAAAAGGGCCAGATCGCAAAAAGAAAAAAAAAGAGAAGGAAGAAGAAGAAGAGAGATAAAGGAAGGGAGAAAGCAATATTGATTGCAACCAATAAAAGATTAATTTTCAATATCAAAACGTGTGTAATAATCTGTCATGACTTACATATTTATAATAAAAAGAAACTCTAATAATCCTAAGTCCGTTAACAATTGGGCCTCTAAATAAATAACCCAATACTGAAATAAACCATAAATAACAAGTTCACGAACTAAATAAATAAATAGACACTGATAAATAAATAACTAAATAGCGAATCATCCACGACGACGTCTTATGGATCGATCCTTATCAACTCTCCTCGGCTGCGAAAATGAAGTCTTTGACGAAGTGAAAATCTCATATCCCTCAAAAAGGTCTAGATCAAGCCGACAAAACTCCTTAGCATTAATCCATGTACAATCATCCGGAGGTCTATTGTGCCACTTCACTAAAAACTGACGGTAACCACCCTATCTGGTCGGCAGAACCCGCTCATCAAACACATCCTCAATAACCTCTGTTGTACGCTGTGTAGGAATAATAGGAGGTGTAGGTGGAACAAGTAAAGGAGGAACAAGTATAAGCTTGTTAGGGTTAACAAGTGTAGGCGAAATAGGGGAAGAAGGTGGAGAAGAAGTGAAACAGGAGGTGGAATCATCAGAAAGCTCATGATAAGGAGTAAGATTTTCCACATTGAATACATGATCAATACCCATATCACTAGGAAGATCCAACTCGTATGCATTCGCTGTTATGTATGCTTTTAAATAAATTAGTGATTGTCATTGCAGCTGAAAGAGCCACAATGGTGTGCGTATTTGTCGTGGCAAATATTTTTAGTTTATTCTAGGCAAATGCTAAATGGTTCTAGAAAACCTTCATGTTGCTTGTAGTGTGTATACCTCGGCTTATGTTTTTCTTCTTTGGTTGGAATATGTTATTTTACTTTTTGCACTATAATATGTGTAGTTTAAAATACTTTCGTGATAGATTTACACATCTACGTTAGGATAGTATAGTCATATGTGTACGCATGCGCCATTTAATCTTGTCACGTACATGATTTGGGTTCAAAGTCTTTATAATTTTAAATGTGTAGGTATTTTTGAGCGTTTCCGTGGGATTCTTCACGAAGGAGAGATTGACAAACGGGTGCAATTTTTAATTGAAGGTCTCTTTGCTATTAGAAAAGCCAAGTTTCAGGTGAAGTGACATTTTACTTTGTCAACCATCAGGTCTTTCTATGGTAACATGCTTGAATAGGCAATAATTGGTACTGATTCATGGGTCTGTTCACAAATGCAGGGCTACCCTGCTATTCGTCCAGAGCTAGACTTGGTTGAGCAAGAAGATCAGTTAACCCATGAAATATCTCTTCTAGATCAGATAGATCCTGAGGTTGCTTTAGGTATCTCCTTTCATTTGACTTCAGTTTAGTTGTTTGGTAGGTGTAACTCTTTTCATACATCATTGTAATGCTTCACTATTATTCACATTCAGATATTTTCAAGCCGGATCCTCAATTTATAGAGAATGAACAACGTTATGAAGAACTAAAGAAAACTCTGCTTGGTGAGGAGTCTGAGGATGAAGCTGAATCAGATGCAGCGACAGATGATGACGATGACGATGATGAAGACGATGAATCTGATGAAGAGGATGAAGAACAGATGAGAATAAGAGATGAAACTGAGACGAATCTTGTGAATCTTCGGAGGACGATCTACCTAACAATCATGTCTAGTGTTGATTTTGAGGAAGCTGGCCACAAACTCTTGAAAATCAAACTAGAGCCTGGACAAGAGGTATCTATATTAGCTCTGTTTCCCTCTTAGTATAATTAAAGGTTTGTTTGACATATATCACCATTACAAGGTTTATAAACTTCTCTTATACAAGCTCACCAACCCTGTGCGAAGCACGATCAATATGAATAATAATTTATTATATTAATAATTGAATAAAATTTAATTGTGATGGATTATTGTAGATTTATTTAGTTATGATTATGAAAAAATAATTATTGTAATTTTATTTAAGTTTGTAATGAAATTCTATATTAGCGTATATATTGACAAAATTTGCTTGAAATTTTAATCCGAATAGAATTATGAAACTCAAGTTTTAATAAGTTTTAATTTAGTTATGACAATTAGTTAGGAATGAATAAACTATAATTTTTCAACTAATGTTACAATTATTATGTTTCAAATTCACATATATTATAATACAATTAATCATGTGATTTGATAAAATTTCAAGTTTAAATGAATTAAATTAGTTAGGATATTAATTTGATAATGAAGTTTACGACTAATAAAGTCTCATCTTGTGTGTTGGCCGAAGTGACAATTGTCACGTTGAACCCTCGAATATGTTTGAAGATCTCGAAATGATCTTTCAGTTTCGGGGATAATTCGCAAAACTCCGTTAATGTAATTAAATCATGTGATATATCTTTTTAGTGTGTTTAATTATTTGTAATTGTTTTGCAGGTGATTTTTTTTTTAGTGAAGTGTGTTTTACCAATTTTGTAATAAAATTGGTAAAACCAAAAATAAAAATTATTTTTCAACTAATGTTATAGTTATTATGTTTCAAATTCACATATATTATAATACAATTAATCATGTGATTTGATAAAATTCAAGTTTAAATGAATTAAATTAGTTAGGATATTAATTTAATAATGAAGTTCACGACTAATATTAGTATAATTAAATCGCATGATATACTCTTTAGTGTGTTTAATTGTTTGGTTGTAATTGTTTTGCAGTTGAATTTTTGTAGTGAAGTGTTTTTACCAATTTTGTAATAAAACTGGTAAAACCAAAAATAAGAATTATTTTAAAAGTTACTTTTTTTTAATTATAGATTGGTTGGTTTTCTTTTGATTACTCTACAAATTTAGGTATTATATATTTAATTATTAATTATTATAAATTTGTATAGTACTTATACTAATTTGAATAGGAAAGAAAAATATTTGTTTTTTTTCTATTCCTCTTAGAGATAGGATTATTTTTAAATTTGGATAGTATTTAATTGATAAAAATTTGAATAGTACTTATGCTAATATGAATTAGGAAAGCTGAACCAAAAATTGGTGAAACCAAACCAAGTTAGTGCTTTTAATTATATAGTTGATATGTGCATATATAGATGCATTTACTATGTATATATGTATATGAGCTTTCTTTGGCACACAGACAGTCTTTCACACAAAGGCTTGCACACTTGGAAGATCCACACATGTTTGTTGAATTTGTTTAGCCCTATTAATCTTTTTATTTCTTGTTTGTAATGTTAATAAGATTATTAGCAACTAGGTCATGGTCCACTTATCCACAAAGTGAAAACCCTGTTTATTCTTGTAGAACTAAAGTAGCTATTATTCCTAGATGCATAACATTTGCATGTTCGGTGCTTTTATGTGTCCATATTCGAAGGACTAAAGTGTCTTACACTTGCGGACACTTACTTAAACGTTTTTGATAAAAATGACAATTTATTATATTTTAGCAAAGTCAATGAAGTAAAGGGAAATGGTGCATCATAAAAAAGGGGTAAAATTTAGATCAGCACATGCAGTTTTCACCTTTTTGCACATCACTACCTGCAATGTTCTTAAAATCCTTGCCTAGGTTCGATTAATCCCCGTCTAGGTACTAGGTAGTCCTTTACCTCCTCAATTTGGCGTGGTGCCTAGGCAAAATCAAACCTTTGCTTTAAGCTATACAATACTTGAAATGAATTTGTTAAGCATTAAAAGATTAATTTTTTGAATAATTTTTCATCCAGAATTTTAAAAATTACAACTACTAGGCGGCTTAGGAGCTAGGCGCCCCCTCCGCTGCCTTGGGCCGACTAGCGACTTTTAAAACACTTCACTTGAGTTGTAAAAGTGAATACATAAATGCCAATTGTTTATATTAAGTCCCATATCGCCTCCCGCATCACTTTTGCATGAGTTAACATGATTTCTATTTGAAAATTTGGTGCTCAAAGTAATGTTAGAGTCATACAGGTTTTACTTGGTGATTTTTCAATGATAAGAAACACCAATTAACATCAATAACATGAATTTGGGATTGTATATACACACATATATGTATATATATTATATTCACAGAACGTACCAACAGCCACTATCCTTTGGTTCACTTGGTAACCCCCTGGCCCCGAAGTGCTTCTACAATGACGATGGGTGGAGCTAATGCAGAGGGAAGAAGTATATACCTCTTAGAGGCACATGTACTTATTAAGAGAACTTATACCATGGAGCTAATGTTATTTGGTTTGACCAAAATGTTACATCTGGATGACCCTGTGTACACATGTTCTGCACTCGCAAAGTGTTACTGTCTGCACATGGGCTTGATAGCTAGTAAAAATTGTGTATGCAGGTTCATTATGTTTTCTCTTGGGTCTCAAATCGAGTCGGGCTGATTGACTGAAGTTATTGGTCTTTGTAGTACACCAATCATATGAGGAATCAGTCGCACATATTGATATTTATAGAAGACCCTAGTCAACTAAGGTGTTGGTCCCAGAATTTTAAGTTTCCTTCAATGGTCTATATTATTTAATACCTCAGCTTTCATAGAGGGGATTTTGTTACGGAAAGAAAGGGAAAGAAGGGATGGCCATCATCTGATTTAATATTAAAATACTAAAGGTTTTATTTATGGGATGCTTTGGACTTTAAATAAACAAGCATCTGTTTTTTACTATATATAAACAATGCTCAAGTGGTGTATAGACTCAGGATGTGGTAGGATTTTTTTTACGGTATGTTTTAGACTTTGTACTTCTATTGTTTGTTGCATACATGTCTGACTGCGAAGAGTAAATAACAACTTTAGGATCTTCCAGTTGAAAACGATTTCTGCATTTTTTTTTTCCTATTTATTAAACAAGCACGCCACTTAAACAAATCAACATTTAAAGATCAGGTTATGGTTTTTCATTTTTTATATTTAGTCATATTTCCCTTACAAATTCGGTTTCTTGATTAAGGAATATTGCTGTGCTTTTCCTTCTACAATACTTGCATTTTCTTGCTGTTTTTTTGGCTTGAAAAGTAGGACTAATTGTTGTACTGTTCTTTCAAATTGATGCGAACTGTTTCCCAAGTAACTTGAACCTTTACTGACTTTGATTTGGCCTACCCAGATGGAGCTATGCATTATGTTGTTGGAGTGCTGCAGCCAAGAGAGAACTTATCTCCGGTACTATGGTCTCCTGGGTCAACGATTTTGTATGATCAATAAGGTTTACCAAGAAAATTTTGAGAAATGCTTTGTGCAGCAATATTCAATGATTCACCGGCTTGAGACAAATAAGTTACGTAATGTGGCAAAGTTTTTCGCCCATCTACTTGGCACCGATGCTCTGCCTTGGCATGCTCTAGCTTACATACGGCTGACTGAGGAGGATACTACTTCTTCTTCCCGTATTTTCATTAAAATTCTCTTCCAGGTAATTTACTACACATTTTCAATTATATTTGTCTGCAATATGCAACTTATATGGGATGATGCTTTGATATTCCTTGAGGTCAATTATCTAGCCACCATGAATTTTCTGCCTTCTAATATTTTCAAATTTACAATTCACTTAATGTACTAAAAATATTCTTCTTCGTCCATATGGAGTTTGTCTGTAAATCCTGCCTCATAATTTCACTCTTCTCCGGAGTGTATATATCTATTAATTTATATCAGCTAAACTTGCATTCACCTTGGTTCAGGAATTATCAGAGCACCTAGGAATTCGTCTTTTGAACGAGCGGCTCAGTGATCCCACAATGCAGGACTCTTTTGAGTCAATTTTCCCAAGAGACAACCCCAAGAACACCCGATTTTCAATCAACTTCTTCACATCCATTGGGCTTGGTGGGATCACTGAGAATTTGAGAGAGTACTTGAAGAATATGCCTCGTCTTATCATGCAGCAACAAAAGCCAGTTTCTGAATCGGATGATGAATCTGATGGTTCTGGTAGTTCCGACTCGGATGCATCTAGTTCTGATTCAAAATCTAGGTCAACAAGCTCCAGCGGAAGTGAAAGTGAAAGCGAACGTGATGACAGACGAAGGAAGAGAAGGAGACATTAGAGAACGACTCTAAATTGCCTGAACGGAATGGAACATTGTGGTGGCTCATCAACATTTCATTTAGTTATTGAATCCCTTGCAGAGGCAAAGAAGAGTCAAGTCCCCCATTTGTCTGCGACAGGAAAATCTAGATGGATTTACTGGATTTATCCAGGCTAGAGTGAGTTGGAAGTATGAATGTAACTAGAGTTTTCCCTCTTTCCTTGTTTTCTATTTGGTTCACTGATTTGAGTGAGTTGAGTTGCTATGCAGTCGGTGTTGGTAATCCGAGCGGGTGTTTGATATTAATTATCTGATTTCTGTGGAAACAGATACAAAAATTGATTGATGGGGGATTATCTCTCTTTAGACTTGATGCTTCTTTTCCAAGTATATTTTTGTAGGCTTGCGCTACCATTTTCGCTTCTGAAGTAGTTGATGTCTTTTTTGGACCTACTACTTGGGTGGGTGACTGGTGACTGGTGACTGGTGAGTGGGTGGGCGGGTGGGCCATGAAGTCATATATTAATCAAGTTTAACATTTTCAAGTATTTGATGAATTTTTTAGCTATTTGAAACCCAACTTAATTGTTGGTCATTAATAAGTCAGTCCTTAATGTAGACGCTAGATTTTAATCAGTGGAATTTAAGCCAGTAGTATTGAAATCATCTGAATAATGAACTGTGTTTGATAAAAATGATAATTAAGATTTGAATAATTATGATGTCTTTATAAATTAGATCATCTGAATGGTTATGATGTCTGAATCTAAAAAACTGTTTGATTACTAAAAAGTAAGTTGTCTCTTAATGACATTATTTTACCATTTTAAAGGGTAAAATTTTATTTAATAATTTTAAATATTTAATTTAATAAAAATGAGTGAATAATATTGTTGAATATATTTATATAAAAAAATTTATCAACAAATTTTTATTAAGAGGTACCTTTTAATTATTAAGATTTTATTTTCTGTCTTACCGATTAAGAGGCATTCAGAGGTAACAAAAACAAACAAACAACATCATGCCTCTTAGCGAATAAGAGGCAGTCTATTAAGAGGCAATCAGATGTAAACAAACATCACCTAAATATTACTCCCTCTATCTCTGTGGACACATATTAAGAAAAATAATTAATACTATGTTTTTTTAGTTAAAAATAATTTTAAATGTCAATATTATAATTGTATTGGAAAACGAGAGTTTTACTTATTAGGTAAAAAATAGTGAGAGAACTAAATTAATATTTAATATTCAGACTAATATTAAAACTAAGCAATTAATGCTTAATTGAAACTTTTAAACGACAAATACATCGCCCTCTCCCGAGGACCAGAACTTGAGTCTGGCGCCTTAGACCACTCGGCCATCCTGACAATTACGATCTACAACTAATTAATTTTTTTACTTACTTCAAAGGTCTTTACCACAATATATAAGAGAGTATTTCCCTTTTTTCCACATGATGTATCTGTTCTCTGCTCATACAAAAGAGTATGCTGTCTTTGTTAATTTGTATGCTAGAAGCCTACGTAAAGAAGAAAACCTCAACTAATAGAAGCCAAGCCACGCCCCTGGCCCTGGTTCATATAATAATAGTATAGTTTTACATGGCAATTAGAAACTAATATGGGAGGGAAGGCTGAGGCTTGGAAACATAGTCAAGATGGCTTCTAGAAATTGTTTATGCATGTTGCGCATTCCATGGCAAGAAATTAATGAAGAAAAGACTTGAAAGAATTCCAGGTGGTTACATGAGAAACTAATTAAAGAGTTGATTAAAACAATACGTACATATTATATGGTATGTCATACTAAGAGGTAAGTTATATGTATTGCAGATTTAATTACCAGCCATGATAGAGTTTTAAAGAATAGCTAGCCAATAAATAGTAAAGAGCATGCTCTACCATAATATTTTAATTATATTACCACACTTAAAACTATCGAAGGAGTTACAAATCGTTTAATTTGCATTCGAAAATCCTGGTATATCTAGGCACTTGATTATTGTCGTGGACTAAAAGAGGAACCTGTACGTACACTAATTTCGCATTAAGTTTCTAAAATGCCTTCAAATCATGGCATCCCTGTGGACATCCCAACTGTACTGTATTGTGACATCACATGAGGACCGCACAGTTACAAAAGTCTTTAACAACTATATCTTTCAAGTCCAGGATCTGCATACAAGCACAAAGTAACTTATATAGAGAGGCATGTCGCTGAGTATAACATGTAAAATTTTATTCTACAGTTCTTTTATAATACAGATTTAATGTACATGGTGTAGAATTCAAAACTGAAATTCATACGCAAAATTCTTTAAAACTGTGATTCCTATGTAATGGTTGGGAATTTGGGATATAATTGAGATCACATTTGTGGGAGACGATGTCTAGGAGAGTGGATTTTTTTTTTTTTTTTTTCTTTTTCTAATCAAGCACCTAAACATGCACTCCAGACCATTTCCAGTGCCTTAAATGGAACACCCTCCAGTCTCTTCTGCTCTGCGCAATTTTCTTGTTATTCCTTTCACTTGAACAACATCTGCAAAGGATGAATAGTGCAGCATTCACTCTTTCCAAGACATTCATATTGTCAAGTTGTTCTTCGCACACTAGTCTCTCCTTGCTCATGAACGTTGAAAACCAGTGACCCTTTTATCGGAGATACAATCAAATAGCTTCAAAATTGGCACAAACAAGAGCGAAAGGAGGGACTAGAAGATAGAAATACTCATCTCACACTAACTTCATTAGTACTCTAATGACTACCCAGAGAGTGAGCGGTGGTTATACAGATTTAAGATTGGTGCGTCCACAATTATCTTACCCGTTTCTTTTAAAGCTACAATTAAACTTTTGGCATCTTTCATTTTCACTGGGAAGAAGTCAATCTGGCGATGCTGCTAAAATCTTCCTTTTTTCTTCATAAAGAGGGTTGAAGATTTCCAACATGTTCCTTAAATTGGGACATGACATCCCTTGTAGTGCCACAAATATATAATTTCCGGATAGATACATCCAACAACTCATCAAATCCTATTCTCATGGTGATGGTGGACAGAACTTCTTGGGTCCACAGTTAATGGAGAAGATTGTTCATCGATATGTACAACTCTTCTAGTCCAGATAGACCATTGCATATAGTTTCTGCTTCAGGTGATGCCTTCCATGTTTTGACCTTGCTCAGCTCTTGCTCGTTTCTAACATGATATGATGTGAACATGTAGGAAAATTAATGGATCGAATAGGTTGGAGAGGGTTTCATTTGAAGCACTATCCATTATTAATTTTTTAGCAAATAACTCAATTTTTTTTTTATGGTAAACTACAAGCTCTACTCTTTGCTTATATGCATATACAAATAGACACAGTGCAAGAAGACAAGATGAGCTATAGATTAATCATACCAATATGAGGAGCATGTGATGACAATGTGCTCTCCGTTGAATTTGGGTATGTTGTTACACATCTTCCCAACAAAACTCCAGATGCTTTCTATTTCTTTAATCGCAACGATTATGTGTCGATTATGAGGTGTCTTGCAGTTGTGTATTTTGTCCATACATTGGCCAAGAGTCATGACCTCCACCGCACCATTACTGCCACATTACCCTCTGCTACATGCTAAAGAAAGCTATCTCACCTCCATTGGGTGGCCTGTCAGAGCTGTCCCATACGGAAGAACCCCTAGTCATCGTAACAACAACATATTATATGATTGATATGAATCATTACATATTAAATTAACAATACAAGAACCACAAACAAAAAGTTCGAATTATTTAAGTGTGCACGTAAGGCTTGTCGTCCTCTACTAATGCGTGGATCCATTAGTATATTAAACAATAAAATTTTATATACATTAAAATTCAAAACATCATAACTAGCACTATGAAATACAATTAAAAACACAATTATATGAATACTTTATAATCAAAATTCAAAAATAAAACAACTGACACCGAAAACTATTAGAACAAGTCAACAAACACTACTTAGAAGATAAAAAATCAACCAAGTCAACACCTATCACGCATTACAAGTCTAATAAGTAATAAGCTTACACCACATAGCAAGTCTATGAGTTATGATGAGTCATGGGGTCAACTACCAAGGCGTGAACCTTGGCAGCTCGACGTCTAAGGCGTGACCTTGTCCTTCTCTAGCGCCAGGACGCCTAGTCGTCGCCTAGGCGACGCCATGACAACTATGATTTGCATGTGTGTGTGTGAGAGAGAGAGAGAAAGAGAGTAAACTTTCTACAAACGTATATCATTTTCTAATTAACTGCTAAAAATATATACTTCAAGCTTCTTTATAATAGTTTCCTAATTTTCCCTACTCTTGCTAATTATGTACATAGCTATATTGCTCCACCCAACCATTTAATTACCAATGCTAGGTGATAACTACTCTGGGAATTCGGATTATGGTGGGGTCATAAGAGATGCCCTCATAACCTCATAGGTCGACTAATGTTATCACATTAGCATGGAGATGGCCTTGTCAAGTAACAAAATACACACACTGATCCTTTGGTTTTACTTATCAAAAGAAAATAAAAGAAGAAGAAGAAGGCAGGCACACAATAACACACTTAATCGAGATAATTTATTTTGAGGAATAACTCAACAGTGAAAGCTCAGAGCCAACAGAGATTATGTCATGTCATTCTAGCTATCAAGTTGCTTGGTCTGCATGCAACATGTCTAAGTGCATGCACTGGTATAAAGAAAGTTGACAGCAATTTTTTTGCTAAATTCAGATTGTTGAACAGAGCCAGAGCTAGAGTAAGAAATTTTTTTTTTTTTAAATTGTACTTGTAATTCTATAAAGTACTGTTAAATTGTCATACATTTGTGAGTTTAATGATATCAGCAGATCCTGTAACAGGCATATGGATGCGATCACGATTTAAAAAAAGAAGAAAAAATGTAGCTAATTAGTGAGGACATTAAGGAGAGAGACTCTATAGTGGATTAGACGCTTGAATACACTATCTAATCCAGACTCAAGTCCATTGATGTTAACTGCAAGTGTTTCTAACTTCCTTTGTACAGTTTGGACTTCATCTTTAACATTAGTGTCCCGAGCATGTCCATGGAGGGTGCAAAGTGCAACGTCAACAGTCCCTACTTCATTCTTAATCCTCTTTCCCTTCTCATTAACCATCAACCCCACAGGCATCAGTTTGGATATCAATGAGTATCCACCGAGCTTAATCCTCGGCGGAGATGGCGTTGACAAGAATAAGAAGAGAAATCGAAAAATTACAGATGTAATACTGCTCACTTCTCTTAGCACTCTGACCACCATAGACAAATGGGGATCCAAATTTAAGAGAGGTAAAAACTCAAATTTGCTTTCCTCACGCTTCAATGCTCTAATGTACTTTAAAGTCTCCTTCTTCACCTTCTTCCTGAAGGTAGTGTAAGCATTAATATCTCGTTGCATGTTTGAATCTCCACCTCTTCTACGGAAAGACGACTGAAGGTCTTGCACATGTTCCTTCATCTTCAACAACATATCTCTGGCACAGCCACATGTATCTAGCAGTGTCAACGAACCATCTAGTATCTCTTCCAACAGCTTTCCATCTTGATGGTGAAGAATAGCTTGTTGCGTGTGGGGAGAGCGAAGAAGTTCTTCAAAACAATTGTATAGCTCTGCTAGCTCGACTAAACCAACTTGAATAGTTTCGGCTCCTAAAGATTCTTCAGTGGAAGATATCGATGCTTCCCATATTTTTAGCTTGTTCAACTCGGCTTCAACTTTAAGGGATGTGGGGTGTAATCTAGAAGGCAAACTAATGGACCTAACCGGAGGCAACACGAATGAGCATGCCATTGTTTGGTTTTTCTAGCTACAAATTCTTAATCACTTTGTATATCTTGGATGTCTGAATGCGAATTGGTTTTCAATCTATTTATAGAAGACAACAAAACAAGCCTTGGCAAATCGATGACTAACATAATCCATGTGAGGCTAATGTGGTCTACCTACTGTATTAATGAATTTGTACCATTTTTGGCCTACAACAACAACCTTCAATCTTTCTTTAATCTTGTGGTCATGAAATGAGCGACGTTTAACTCTGATTATCTTTTCCTTATCCAACCAATTGCGTAAACAAATGCTACAGGCATTAGTTCTGTATTCTTGTATGCCTCCCAACTTCTCACCCACGATCCATTAAAAAATCTATAGAATATTCCTTGTATAAATAACAGTTTGAGCACCAATTAACCAATACACCTTTGTGCTTAATTGTCTTCTTTCAAAGAATCACACATGTATAGAGTAGTGGTAAAATAATTTCGACAAGGTTAGGACAAGACATATATATAGTAGCATTTAAAATCTATCTTAGGTTGTACAACCCTAGGATTTAGGGGTTCAATAGCCAGTGAATATAAAGGAGGACCAGAAAATTATGCTTATGTTTATTCATTTTTAGTCTCATGAAGAAATATAAAAACTAAGTGTCGCATAATGATGGTGGCAGAATTATATTAGTGTTTGGGAGACAAGGAGGCACAAGCCATTAAAATTTCCTTGTCAATTGGGAATGGAAGTATTATAATTTATTTTCATATAAGATTTAAAAATGAAACCTAATGGGTTAGGGGGAGGTGGGGTGACTGACACAGAGGAACACAAAAATCAGCATACCAGTATATAACACATGCTGCTACCTGCATAACGTTGAGGGGGTCCATATACGGTTCTGCATGCATGCCTCCAATTTCTCTCTCCAAATTTCTATATCTTGAAGATAACTGTTACATTGAACTTGAAGCTAATCCAGGCCATATTAATGGACAAAGACAGCATATTTCTTTGTCTATCCATCCGTGCCTGTAAATCTTTGGAAAAAAGGTCATCTTTTGGAAGAGATATTTCAGGATTGAAACAATATATAGTAGAAGAACCAATTTTTCGGATTGGGAGACAAGGTGAATAAATATAAGTTTTATAGATTTGTGGTAACTTGGAAATTGAAGTCAGTCCAATAAAAAATTAGTAAGACTTAATTTTTTAATTTTTATTTTTATAAAAAAAAACCAAAACTTATTGTTTGGGAATTGGGTGATATGGGGTGACAAAGGATCGAGCAACGAAATTAACACATGATAACATGGCCTCATTAGATTCCGTCTAGTACGTACCCCATTATTCGACATGCGTTTGGATGAACAAAGTGTGTGGTACATTGAACTAATTGCCAGATACACACACACACACACACACACATATCAAATTTATAAATAAGCAAATTGATTTGATTAGACTTATTACAGTACTATTATTAATTATATGAGGGAGTTTTATCTTTTTTAAAAAAAGGGGAAAGAATAGTAGTATCAGAACCAACCCATGAGAGTGAAGGATGGCAAGTACAATAAAGGAATAAGAAGAGTGGACTCACATGCCGTGCAGAAATTGGGGCGGAATGTGTTCAGTTAATCAGCCGGTCATTCTGTCGAACAAGTGGTGGTGGATAGGTGTGATGCATGCGTGGATGAAGAGAAACCAACAAACACTGCATAGTGGGTTATGCCGCTAGCTAGTTGTGATTTTTTTCAACCCAACCCAACCAAACCAAACCAAAACCAAAACCAAACCAACCAATGTTTGGAAATTAAGATATTTACATGCATAAACCATACCAGTAGTACGTACTACGAAGTAAATAGACAGACATGTAAAACTCAAATCAAACTAAACCATTGGTTTGGTTTAGATGCGGACTTAAGTTCTTTTGATTTGGATTCATTCGGTTTATACTTACATATATAATTGTTTTTTAAAAATGAAATTTACTTAGATTACTAGTAGTAGGCATGCACAAAAGGCTTGAAAACATGGTATGTAAAAATGTTGGACCTGACTGAACCTGGTCTTTACATGGCCTGAAGTAATATAATTAATTAGTTAAAAGGAAAAAATCAAAATCAAAATCAGACCTGCAAAACAAAAAACAAAACAAAAATAAAATCAAAATCAGACCACCTGAAGAGCTTGAAGGCCCGACGTACGTGAAGCCAACATGTCAAGTCTAGAGGCCTTATTAATTAGTCATGATATGCTTATTAATTTTGGCCAAAGTCCAACATGGCAACATGTCTAATTTATTCTGAGAGAGAGAGAGATGGAATTTATGATCATCACTATTGTTAGACCACTATGACTATGAGAGCCTAGCCTTCAAAAGCATGCCAAGAGAGCTACCTAGCTAGCTTCAACATTGAAACCATGCACACGTTAGAATCATCGGTTAGTTTCAAGATTGTAACATCGTCGGTGAGGTTGAATTTAGTTAGTTTTTTTTCTTCTAATTTTACACTTTCATTTTTGTACATAGCAATGTAGCATGCATGCTTTTTGATTTGCTTACAAATGTAGAGAGATATTTATAGGCCAGGTGAGGTATAAAATCTCTTCTGGCATATATATATAGCGGATCAAGAGCATACCCCTTTATCTGATATACCAAGTATATCTCCTTTAGCGATGGACTGGGCGATGCTTTGGTTCATCGTCATAGGTCCAGTCTGTCGCTATATGTTGTCCGTCGTTAAAAGTTATAGCGACGGACCGGACCTATGGCGACGGACCAAAGCGTCGCCCGGTCCGTCGCTAAAGGGGGTATACTTAGTATGTCAGATAAGAGAGTATGTTTTTGATCCGTTCTATATATATATATATATATATATATATATATATATATATATATATATATATATAGGTATGGAGGCATATATAAGCAAGTACGTACCATCGTGCTAGCTTCAATGGTAATAACCTCGCTCGCTAGCTAGGTTACTTGAATACAAACTAATTAAGCGCCATAGCTAGCCTAATCATTAATTGCATTGGGTCTAAGTAGCATTTAGTACTTATTAATTATTACTCCCTCCTATTCACAAAATGATCAGTTGATATTTGATTTCGATAATGATCAATATACTTGTAAATATATTTTAATTTTAAAAAATAGCAATTTTGAACTTCATAATGTTTTTTTAATTGATTACAATATTAAATATTATACTAATTTTTAAATTTTACGCCCAATTTAAGTTAATTAATCAAAGTTTTTAGACGGCAGCTGCACACGTGAAATTATCAAAGACCACCGCCCCACCAAACTATGCAATGTATGTATGGGTTCAAAATGGGCCAAGCCTGTTTTCTTGTTCCTACGATGATTGATCACGTGATCTACGTAGTAGTTATTTAATTTATTTCCCAAGGAGGAGGAGATTTAGGGAGAGAAATTAAGCAATTAAGCAGTACGTAATGAATATATATATATATATATATATATATATATATATATATATATATATATGAGAGCCATAATTTATAGTCAAAACAAAATTGAGAATTATATCTTTTCAACTTAATCTTAACCGTCTCTTATTTGATTTAATGGAATAATTATTAGGAGTCTGATGATAGTCATGTGGAGCCGAGTGCACTTAGTAACTGTCATAATTGCCCCGAATTTAAATTTTTTTCCTACCACCAAGATAGTCATGCGGCAGGACTATAATTCTTTTTCGCTCCACTAGATCGTGCTGCGGAAATTAATTAGAAGATCATTCTGCCTATCATCAGATATGATAAAGAGAGAATTAATTAGAAGGAAGAAGAAAGAAAAGGGATGAAACCACACTCTGAATCAACCCCAGATCTGGTACTTAGTGCAATTTTCCTTTTTTCTTTCCTATCCTTAAATTTTTTTTTTTTTTTTTTTGGGTATAGGGATGGAAATTCCAAACTCAGATCCTGGTGCAGTTTAGGGATGGAAATCCCAAACTTAAATTCACCAAATTTGCAACATGGGTGGAGATAAATTCATCAATAAACCCGACGACTGTGACGAGAATCCCGACGAAGGCTAGCGTACAACTTGTCATCCTTCGTCGAACCTAACGATGGCTATGGATTTACCAGCGGCGCTTGAGGAGGAAGGGCAGGGTGCGTTTGATATAAAAAAAAATTGGGATTTTCTCTGCACATCCTCATAATTTTTCTTTGCATTGTACATGTTTAAATTCGGGGCAATTATGTTATCTATTAAGTGGGCTCACCCCCTTTTACTATGATTACCGTCTTTTATATATATATATATATATGGATATGTGGCCGTACTACATATATACCGAATACTAATGTTAAGGTCGTCCTTGATCGATCACTATGCATCTAATCGGTCTTTCAACATTAATAAACCCAAATTAATCCAAATATGCATGTACGCGGTACATACCTTCCATTCCACAGTTGCATGTGCACCCGCCATTCAATTTACATACAAATACTATACTATATAGTAAAGGTTTTTCTTTTTTTTTTTCCCCCTCTGTTTTAAATTTTGTTGCGGTGTATTATAATCACTTGAAGAACATGTGCACCAATTAGTCTAGGTAGGTTGATAATCAAATATTTTACGGCATTTCTTTGTCTGTGCGATGCCAGAATTTGTCGGTCAACAAATTAAAATCAATCCAAATTAATTATTGGCTATGCTTCTGACGTCTTTGTTTGAATAGAATATGCTTATTCATATTACTACTCATATTTATAAACAACTGATTGCGAGGCGGGTAGATAATATTTTTTTTTAACACTCAGCTTATTGGTTAATTTTTCAATCAATTTAACAGTTTTAATAAAAAGCAAAAGCAAGCAAGCATGCATGTATGCAGTGCAGGATGAATGAATCTTTGCATACTAACCATTTATAAACAAGCTCAAAATTAGCCAAGGGATAACTAAATTTTCCATCACAAGATGTTGGCTATCCGGTATTATTATAATAAAAAATCTAGTTATTTGTCTTTCGTGAATTTGTTTGTAAGTTATTAATATGTCAAGATTTACTCGTTCAGGATATTGTAATTCAACAATATTAATTGCCACGTGATCTCTCTGTGAGGGGAGCTACTATATCCACAATCATGCATGCATGTGAGTAGGAATTTTGTTTCTTGGCTGTACGTTACAATGTTTTGACACTGGCAAAACCGAAATAGCTGCAGCTTTGGCAGGAACCGGTAGAAGGGAATAAATTAATGCTGAGGAGGGAATAGAAGAAATTAAACCAAAATTATAGTTTTATGATTTTTCTCCTCATAATATATACTAGTTAGTTAGCCACACCAATTAATCAAGTACTTTAATTATAGACTACGTACGTACATCAGGAACAAACTGATCATTAACATATGTCACATAATACAACATATATATACTAGGTACAAAATTTTGTTTGGACCACAGAAAAATCCTTCAAAAAGTGGATGCTATGACCAGAATTCTGGATGTACATTAATTGGCTATATATTTAGTGAGTGAGGATGTTGAGAAGAGAGACTCTGCTCTGGATTAATCGCCTATATATAGAGGCAATCTAATCCAGCCTCAACAGCTTCAATGCAGGAGTCTAGATCCTGCAATCTCCTTTGTGCCATCTGCATATCAAACTTGGAATCATCCCTGCAAAATTGGCCATGGAGGGAAGAAATAGCAAAATCTACCATCCCGACCTTGTTGACAATATTCACCTGCCTTTTCTCTGATGCTTCTGGCCGCATTGTTGTTGTTGTTATTGTTGCCATCATCAACTTTTAGATCAATGACCATCCAATAGGCTTAGGCTTAGTCTGTGAAGCCGGACAAGACGAGAATATCAAGAGGGGAACGGAAAACAGAGATGGTTATGGCAGTTGCTTCCCTTAGCACTTTGAATATTACTATTGACAAATGGTGATGATCTTGATGATGAGATTTTTTTGTAAGTTTGTTTTCCATATGCTTTAGTGCTCTTAGGCTCTTGCCCACATCCTTCTTCACTTTCTTTCTAAAGCTGATATACGCACTAATGTTTCTCTCATCTCCACTCTTCCTGCGTAAGGCTGATTGAAGGGCCCGTACTCGTTCCTTCATTGTTATGAATAGGTTTCGTATTCTCCCACACCAGTCTAGAAACCCGACTGAACCCTCAAGCGCCTCGTCCACCAGTACTCCATGTTGATACCGTTGAAGAATAGCTTGTTGTGTTTGTGGATATTGGATGAGTTGCTCGGCAAATGTGTACAACTCTCGATCTGCAAGCCCAAACAAGCTAGCTATCGTCGTCGTCTCTGTGCTGCAAGAAGGTGCTATGGTGGAAAATGATGAAGTCAACTTATGTATCTCAGCTTCTATTTTGGGGTTTAATCTAGAAGGTAAGCTTATGGACCTCACATGATATTGTAGACCGAAAGATGCAGATGAGCCTGTGACCATCTTTACTTTATGAGTTTTCCCACCCTTGGTTTACAAGTTGCTCAACTGTTAATCAGGATTAGCTTGGTTGAATTTTTGAGGATGATCGATGCTTCAATCTATTTATAGGGGACACGGCCTAATCGGTCAACATGCAATCTGGCATTTGTAAAGCACCGTTTGTCCTTTAGGATCTTGTTGAATTTTGTCTTTTTGGCCAACCACCGGCCATTCCTTTATATTTTATTCTCTACTGCTATGGGCCATGAGGGCAAAAACGTTTTAGCTTTATTATTATTTGCATGTTAGAAGAGCTGCATTCTGCATTTGCTCCCCAATCATTAGTGGTACAACCCTCCAACCAGATCACTCAAAATAGATTATGTTCTCCAAAAGGTTGAAATTCCTAACAGCATCGGCTGGCATAGCATGCAGTTCAGGAACAGAAAAATCATGAACACGGATTATATTAACAGGGAGTGTAGATTCGAAATACATACATATATATATATAGAAAGGAAATACCGAGAAGAAAAAAAGGGGAAGAGAGAGAATGGGAAGACCCAATAGTTGGCATTCGCAGTTTAATTCTGCGGACGAAGGACTTGCACTAGAAGGAGTATTTTGGACACCTGTCCCGTCCGTAGTATTAAACTATGGTATACTGGATATTAAACTGCGGACGAGAGCTCTATTTAACCGTTTGATTAATGGATGGACGGTCACGATGTGTTGTAAAGATAACCTTAAATTAACGTTTTTAACAACGTTGGTTATGAAAATCTCCAATTAATATAGAACGGTAATCTCCAATTAATATAGAGGAAAATAAGGAAAATCTCCAATTAATATAGAGGATTCTGCAGTTTAATACTGCAGATTGGATGATGTCCAAAATACCCCTCGTCAATCCGCAGTTTAATACTTTTGAATCTCATCTCATTTTGTGACAGTAGCGATCTGAAACTAGAAGAGTTCGATTTAGAGCTATTAAAATTTTCATTTCTTCTTGCATATAAGTTCTTACTGATTCACATGATCTGAGCAGATGAGAAACATGCATGGCTAAACAATTGTAAGAATATATACGGCAGTATGTTGTCTCTCATGCTTTATACTATGAGAAAACACTTCACCTCATTGCTAAATTTCATTTATTTAACCATTCATGTTTCTAATCAGACCAGAGAACATAAATCTGTAACAAAAATATGCAAAAACGACGTAATAGAAGATTTATAGTTTTAAATCGATTTTTTTTGTAGAATTTTACTCGTTCGTAGAATTAAAGTGCGGACGGATGGAAGAACATATATACCCTAATTAATTTAGAAGGGGAGTTGAATAGTGATTTATCCGAATGGAGAGAGAGAAAGAGAGAGAGAATGCTTGCATTCTTTTTGTCCAACTCAAAAATACTTGAATGTTTAAAGTTCATGTTGAAAAATATTAAACTTAGCTTGATTCTAAAATCGTACAGTATAACTTTGTAATAGCTGGAACAAAAAATTCGTTGAGTAAAAGCTGAACTCACTCTACTATCACATGGTAAAGATGTGCTCGAAGAGAACTCTAAGATCGTTGAGCGAAATACCAGTTTGTAGAGTAAAGGCTAAAGACACTCTACTATCATAGAATAACTTAACTTAGATCGTAGAGTCATGACTATATATATATATATACACACACACACACCAAGCAACCTATAATTTAGCCCTGAAATGAAACCTATAGTACAAAAGAATAGTTTAAATTGACAAAATAGCACGCCTTAGAAGGAGTATATCTTTCGAAAAGCTAAGCCAAAAGAAAATAAGATTAACACGATATTTAACATTACTGGGGGTGGAGGCTTGTTCGTGTTCACTGCTAAAAAAAGGGCATAACTAAATTTGAATACCCTTTTGTTATGACCATGTCAGGAAAAACCAATAAGCTTCCGATGCCAATAAAAAGTAATCCATCCCATTCGCTAGTATTTAACATCCACATATAAAACAGTATTGTATAATTTGATTCTTATTTCTTGTGAAGGAATTAGAGAGACGATGGTAGATCAGGAGAAAAAGGGGTAAATTTGGTATTGAAATTCTCTATCCCAGTTAGCATGTTTGGTTTGGTTAAAGGTGGGCCAAAAATAGTTGGTTATGAGCCCCTCCAATTTACAAACTACCACTCACTTAGTAATGTGAGGAACACTACTACGTAATACCAGTAGGTCCAAGTACCTGATCAGGCCTCTGGCACTCCTGTCTTATTATCAATGCATTGCAAAGATTATGCTACTGTCAGAACTACAAAAATATAACAAGCATCAAGTTCAAAAATCATCATTTAACCCTTGTACTTTTAAGTCAGTCCTGGGGATGTTCACAATAAAAGTGATGCAATCATGTATTATGCAGAAGCTTGATAAGTGTATCGTCGTAGACGAGTAATTTCATATTTTCCTTCTGATCTAACCGCCATTCGGTAGTTGAGAAATTCTTTAATGATGCTACTATCCCGAATAGGTCAGTTTCAAGTCTTAATTATTTCCTATAACTAAGATCAATCAAGTCTTTGCATCTATTCCAGCTTCAAATATCATTGGATACACAATAATCTTGTGAAATTAAAGGATGAAAAACGGGGGAGAATATTTAACCCATCTTTTTCTAGATTTGACTATGTATTATCATAACATGGGAGATGTACATATAAACCCAACTTGAAATTTCTTTTCCTTTTATTTCCTTTTTCCATATTTACTTTTACAGCAAAGTATGCAAATTAAAGGCCTTTAATACAAGGTTATGTATTCTCATTCAACAACTATGATGGTGAAACATAGATGCAACATAATTATAAAGCATGCGGTCCACCTGATAGGTGCCCTAAGAAGATTACAAAAACATGTGTTGAAATAAGCCGACTGGATATAGGTTATATCTTATAGTCAACAAAAATCAATTGAAAAGTTTATTGATATTTAGGAGCTTATGGCAAAGGTAGCCCACGGGGAGGTAGTTCTGGTGTTGAGTCTGTTGACTATTGCATGATTTTGATGCTAAAATTTTCAGGTGAGTGGGTATTGTGGTGGTGGATGGTATAGAGAGAATTGCAAGAATGGAGAAGAGAATTGGTTATGGGATGATTACATTTTGTGGGGCTTCCATGATGGTGTACAATGGTGATAGTGGTGGTGGTAGATTAAATTGGTTTAGTTCCACTCATTAGGGTTGCTGATTTCACATTGGTGATGGTTAATTCTGGAGTTCTGGTAAACGAGGGGGAAGGTAGACTGAAGGATGGCACAGATCACAAAGAGGAGAGACGAGCCAATTAGTCAAATCCACCCACTAAGATAAATAGATTCAATTAATGCAAATAAAATAGACCCATTTGGTAAAAAGTCAAATTAAGGGCAAATTTGTCTTAAAACTATTCATAAGCGGCAATAAGGTACATGTATGAATTGCGAAGTTTTTTTTTTTTGGTTTTGGTAATGGTCAACTGCCGAAGGGGGTTGAGCTGTTAGGTTAATAGATTAGATATGTGAGCCAAACACGAGCCATGGTTGAGAAATATTTATGTAACTTGCTCTATATCTTATTCATAGCCTGCATAATATTCATTATCAAATCAACCATTGGATTTGTACAATAGGAAGGCAATTCAGAACAATAGCAGGCATAGCTAAAATTAAAGATGAGCTAAGAAAGAACAAACATGAGTTTGAAAGAGAGATTTTAGCACTAGATAACAATTTCCATCTCTGTTACAAACATGTACAATAAGTTGTAGAATATTAGGCAAAGGAAATGTTCCCACATCTCAACCAAATTGAGTTTAAAGTCTTGAATATATAATGAATATATTATTTTATTCAAGTACTTTCACAGAAAGCTAACAACAAGGCTGGCATGAAAGTACCCATGCCACAAGATTCTGTATCAAATGCTATCAGAAAATAAGAAGTAAATGGGTGAGTAAGTTAAGAACAGAACTTACCTCACATTTAAGCGTTGTAAAAGATAAATGGATTACTATGTAGCATACATGCAGCTACAGACAGACTATACAAGCTGATTGCCAATCAGAAGAAAGACTTGTACCAAAAGTTAGATGCATGTAACCCTGACGCCTTCAGGAATTGACGTAAAAACAAAAATGCTACTTGCCACCCTGATGAGCTGATTGGAGATTATAGACAGAAGTTCCTGACCATACTCCACCAGTACAAATAGGAAACTGCCAACATTCAGCGTCACAGATATTGCTAAACTGCTCTTGATTCATCAAGTAGTAACCACGGAACCATATGAATGCAAGTACGAACTAAAGTACTTCTAAAAAGAAATCAACACAATCAGGGAATGTCAAAACAACCCAATATGATTCCCAGTTCTGAGTATCTTCCATGTTCCAAGTCTAATTGTGCTTAGCTGTTCAGTTTAATCCAATGTTCTTTATTGTAATTCAATGTGAGACAATCTGCCAATTGATGGGCTTGTACAAACGCACTAGGATGCACTATGATTGTGTAGCCAACGGAACACACTCAACCCAGAGGGAATTAAAAGGCCTTGGCAACATGCAGAACCTAGAAAAAAGTGAACAATGCAATATATTTAGATGCAAAATAAGGAGATAAACCTAATTTATCTATCTTAGGGGAAATATAAAGAATCAAAACAAGATGTGGGTCTCACTAATAGAGGTCATTGGGAAGAGGTGGGACGAGTTTCTATAGATGCAATCTAGAGCCGGCAAAATTGTGAACTGACCCATTAACCCGTCCACCAACCCATGATTAAATGGGTAAGATTATCCACTTATTTTTAAATGGTTATTAATGGGTTGGGTTTTTATTGGGTAATTAAATAAATGGGTTGAATCGTGGGTCGATATGTGGGTAAATTACGTCAACGCAGCCAACTCTCCATCTCTAATCTCTATAACTATCAATAAGCAGACATGGCGGAGGCAAACAAGAACAGCCCCTTTGGCTCCCTCACATGTAATATGGAGGATTCTATTATTTACACATTTACGCATCTCCAATCAATTGTCATCGTTCCCATCGTTTTTGTATTTACCGCCGATAATTTCGGTGATTAATCTCCGTTGCAATATATATATATATATATATATATACACACACACACACACACACACGATATAGATATGTAACAAACACACTACATAAAGTAAAAAGAAAAGGGAAATAGAAGAAGAAAGTCAGTTGATCATCCGTTCCGATACTCCTGAACTAGCTATGAAGACCCTTACCAGAAACCAGTGTTCTAAAAATCGTTAGGCGGCAGAGGTGGCGCCTAGGCAGTGCCTAGACATTTTCCTCAATGGACTAAGCGTTTTCTTAGGCGCACTTATTTATTTATTTTTTGATTGTACACATAGTTATCAAGGCGCCAAGTCGAAGCAAGGCGACAGCCGAGAGCTTAAGCGCTTAGTCGACAAAGCGCCCAACTAGTCGTCCACAAGTCGACAAGTCGTTAACAATGTAAATTTTATTCGTATAAAATTATATATATTTAACATTTATATGAATATTTATATATTTATATTTTTAATAATTTACCATATTCATAAATTCATAATGCAATTCGAAGCATATCAAATCACAATATTAGAAAAAAAAAAAAATTAAAATATAAGTAATACAAAAATATTATAATATACAATATTAGTACAATACATAACAAAAAAATATAATACTAATTTATTGTGTTGTATATATAATATTAATTTTTATTTATCATGCATATAACATAATAGTAATGTAAACTGTGTTGTAGTTTACTGTATGTATATATATGTTGCATTATTCTTTGTGTTAAGTGCTTAGTTTGCTAACAGGACACATGTTTCATTTACCTGAATAGAATAATATGGGTCACATGTCCTCTTTAACTAGTGGGTCTACGTAGTGGGAAACAAAAAGAATTCCCAATGAATAAACAAAACCAAATTGCAGCAGACATGAGTCAACAAAGCAGAACCTAACATGGGTCACATGTCCTCTTTAACTGGTGGGTCTACATAGTGGGTAACAAAAATAATTCCCAATGAATAAACAAAACCAAAAATCAACAGTGATGAGTCAACAAAGCAGAACCTTATCATATTAAAAAAAAATAGCAGCAGCATGCAGAGAAGAAGACGCGAAGAAGACAAGAAGAAGAGAAGCTCGACTATCTGATCTCCCACCAAGGCGGCAGGACGACTTGGAATTCTTCACCGACTTGACGCCTAGTCGTCGCCTAGGCGACGACTAGTCGACGACTTGATAAGCATGATTGTACATATTTATTATACTATAAAAAAACATATAGTAGATTTAGTTTTTTTAAATTTTACATGAAACATTACCAAAAAAATCTTTTAAGACTTAATTTTCATTTAAGTTATAGTGGACCTTCAAAGTAGATTTGATTCTGTCTAGGCGGGGGCCTAGGTGTCCAGTCAAATCGAGGCGGTAGACAATGTTCGAAATAGCGGTTGAGGCGCACGCCTTGAGGCACGCCTCGTGGCGAGGCGGAAGAAAGCCGAGGCGAGGCGTACGCTAGAAGAGGAGAAGCAGAGGGTCGCGCAATTTTTGGCTAAGGCATGCGCCTCGTCACGAATCGCCTCAAAGCGTAACAAAGCTTACGCCTTGACCCAAATTAAAACAAAAAAGAAACGACGTCGTAAGGCCTGCGAAGTTAAAGCCCTAAGGCAGGAGTCGACTGCGAAGAAAGTCGACTGCGAAAAAATTAAAGTCGACTGTGAAGGAGAAGAAGATCGAAGGCGAACTGACCTGGGAGCTGAGCTGCACAGTCGCCGACTCGATCGGAGAAGAAGATCGAAGGTTTCTGCAGGTTCGTTCGCAATCTGCAGGTTTCTTTCGCGATCTGCAGGTTTCTTTCTTCTTTTTTTTTTCCTTCTTCTGGCTTCTTCTGCCGGGCTAGGCGGCTAGTAGAGGCATATATATATATATGTACATATATATATTTAATATATATATATTATATATTTAATATATATTAAATATATATAATATATATATTAAATATATTTAATAAATATATATATAATATATTAATATATATTTAATATATATTAATATATGTACTAATACAGAAATATTGTGTACTGATATATATATATATATATATATGATACAATTAACAATTGTATATTTGTATGTACTAATACATAAAATATAATATGTTCATATATATGTATTAATATTGTGATACAATATATGTATTTGATGATACGGATGATGGTGGGGATGATGATGGATTTGATCTATTTTTTAGGCTGCTGGATACGAATGATACACTACTTATATAGTGATGGATGATCACCATATAAGTAGTTGATTATATTATGTTGTTTTGATGTTTTGTAATGATACATTAAACTGATGGATTATGTTATGTTATGATTTTATTAGCATCTTTAATCTTTTTATAATTTTTTGGGGATTTTTATGTTTTCAATTTGAGGCTTACGCCTCGCTCCGCCTCGAGGCTTACGCCTCGCCTCGTCCGAAGAAAAACGCCTCGTACCGCTTTTAGCTTTTTCGAACATTGGCGGTAGAGAACTGCCTAACACCTAGACGGAGATTTTTAGAACACTGCCAGAAACATGATTTGTTGTTACTTTTTAAAACATTAAAAAATTAAGTTGTGGTTTTTATAGGGGTTGATGGGTTTGACCCATATCTATTTAAAATTATCCATATTCAACCCATTTAATATTATCCATTTATTACCAGCCCATTATTGATCCATTACCCAGTAAGATTTATTCATTACCCACTAAATCAACCCATTTGCCACCTCTAATGCAATCCAAGGTCAAAAGCATTTGTTGCTCACCAAAGCCGCCTGCCCAACCCCATTCTAATGGTATCCAAAGATAAACTCATACAACTGATGTTAGGGTGAAAAACAGGAGGAAAAGATAGCTACTACTAAACCCATGTGTTAGAACACTACCTATTTTTCTAAGTTGTAAAAACTTTTACATTAGTAGATAATCAATATCCCAAATTACTTTTGGTAACTTTTTTTTTGGATAAACGAAGAAATTGTTTATTAGATGAAAAGAGAGACTACATATACAGGTGACAAGTAGTGATGCGGAGGAATAAAAGGATAAAAAGAAGAATAATTAAGCGAGATAAAAAGAAAGGGTAGCAACAACCAACCATAAATACTAGAAAGACCATGGATCGAAGCCGCAATGCGGCAGGGGTTAACAACGTCTAGAGTAAAAGAAGGCGACGACTCAGATATGAGAAGCGATACGCAGCTATTTGTGCTCTACTTCTTGTTCTTGTTTTCTTTTTCTAGTGTACTTATCTCCGATTGGGATGGAGTTTAGGCTTGATATGTTGTTTTCTGATGGGCTATGCAAGTTGATGATGTGACGTTCCGATGTAGATAGTTGATTCCAGCAAAGATAGTGGATTTCGACAATCGATTTTTTGGCAGTTGAACACTTTTTTTTGGGGATCAACAATAGATATCTAGATATAGTGAAATTTGGGTTCGTTTCAGGTTGTTTTAGGCGGTGATTGAGGCTTTGTTTGGTGGAGACTGGAGTTGGATGGCGACCGGTTGTAAGTAATTTGTGATGTGATTTTGGGACAGGAGGCTAGGGTTAGGGTTTTGGTTATGGTTGTGTTTAGTTGAGCTTTGTGTGTGAGTGGGTGTAACGCCTATTTGCAGATATGGTGATGACGATACTTGATGGATTGTGTCGTGCTACTACTTGGGGGGGTGATCGGTAGTCAGTGGTTATGGATAGGTAAGAAAGCAGAACTAAGCTTTGATACTACTTGATACAGGACATGAATGGAGGATGCAATAGAGGGGATAAAAATAACTAGGCAACAAAAGTACAACGATTAATTCATTAACAATCAATTAAATGTATTTCAATTTAAAGACAACATCACTTATATAGAACAAATAGAACCCAAAAACTTAGCAATAGAGGTGCACAAATGGCCTGCGGCCCGCGAACTGATCTTGGTCTGGCCTGGACCCGGCCTGGTCAAAGCCTGGCCTGAAAAAGCCTGGCCTGAAAGGCTTGAAAAGGCCGACATTTAATGATAAAAATCTGGCCTGGCCCGGTCTGATCAAAAGTCCGGCCTGGACTGGCCTGTGGCCTGAGTCCGGCCTGAGCCTGACCGTACAACAAGCCTGGCCTGGTCATCAACTAAATTAAAAAAAAAATATACCATGTCATTGATCAGTACTCTTTTGATCATTAATAAACAAGAGGCTAAGTAGACATGTACAACAGGCCGGCCTGGTCTGGCCTGGCCTTGGCCTGCCAGGCTTTGGACTTTGACCAGGCCAGGCCTGGCCGTTGACTTTAGGCCTGCAGGCTAGGTCAGGCCAGACTTGATGGTAGAAGAGATGATCTGTTGAAGCCTGCGGATCAGGTCAGGCCAGGCCTTCGACCAGGCTAGTTCGGACCATCCTAATATTGTTATTTTTTTATTTTTTTTTTATTTTTACGTTGGTCATTGCCTCATTGGCTCATTGCCTGTGGCAGACTTGGGAGTCGATAAATCAGTCAATCGCTCAGTCACTCAGACATGTATATATTATAATAATTTATTTATTTATATTAAATGTGACATGAATGTCATTGAAACTTGGTCCTTCAGACATGTATATATATTTTTTAAACAATGTTCATTCGGTTGGCCGTAGGCATGACTGAGAAGTGAGAATGCTATGTCGTGGTGTGGGGGTTCAATGTTGTCTCTCTATCATTATATCATATATATATATATATATATATTAATGTTTTATATAGCATGGGTCCGTCCAAGACTTAAGATAGTGGTAAGGAATAATCCCAATTCCCAGGCAAGGTTCGAAAAAGCTAAAAGCGGTACGAAGCGTTTTTTTCCGGACGAGGCGAGGCGTAAGCTTCGAGGCGGAGCGAGGCGGAAGCCTCGATTTGAAGACCTAAAAGTCCCCAAAAACAATTTATTAATCATATCTACAAAAATATTTTGATTTACAAATTAATTTATTAACTTAATTTGAAGAAACATGGGCAGAACTGAAACTTCAGAGGCTGAAATGGAAGAAAATAAAATTATAGGGACTTATATGTAATTTTACAGGGGCTATTTTGAGCTTTCAAAAAACATTTGGGACTAAATTAAAAAGTTATACGAACTATATGGTACCTAACTGTAATTTTTTAGGAGATATTTTCTTTATCAGATCATCAGATCTGACTCACGTCTCTTCTTCTCTTCTTAAGCCTGGAAAAAAAAAGAGAGAGAGAAGAAGCTGGAAGTGAACAGAAGAAAAGAAGAAGGAGAAAGAGAAGGAGGAGATGACGAAGGAGACGAAGAAGAAGAGAAGAATACCTGTTGCGGCTGCTGCGGAGAAGAAGCGAGGCGGCTGCTGACATAAGAGAAGAAGCAGGCTGCTCTGCTGCTGACTTATTTTAGTTTTTAGGGTTTTTTCCCCTTCAAAATGAGGCACTAGCCTCCTTACGCCTTGAGGCGTTTCGCTACGAGGCGCGCGCTTCGATCGTCTGAGGCGCTAGTTGCTTAAATCCCCCCTGAAGCGTAAGCCTCGCCTCGGCCTTCGACCGCATCGATTTGAGGCGCGCCTCAAGGCGCACGCCTTGACCGCTATTTCGAACCTTGTTCCCAGGCTATCATTATATATATATATATATATATATATATATATATCAACCTCTCAAATTCAACAAAAAAAGGAGGAAGGAATAAAAGGGATAAAAAATAACTAGGCGACAAAAGCACAAGGCTTAATTCATTACTAAACTCTACGTTTCAGTAACTGTGATGATGAAACTCAAAAGTTTATCCACCACGATTATCAAATTACAGGTTTGATTACAATAGAACAATACAATGTTAAAACTCGAGGGTTTATCCACCACCAATAAATTAGATAAACTATACTTTGTCCATTGTTGTTGATGATGATGTCTTCGATCAATATCTTCCACCGATTCTTCTCACTGCTCTTATAATTATAGAGATTGATAACTTCCGATAATTGATTGATATTAATCCCCACATTCTCCACAACTATTGTTTACTTGTCAATTATGAACCACGTTCTCGAATGTTTATTTCTTAATCAATTTGTCCATCTCAGTTTCTTCATCTAGCTTCCCTGGTCATTAATAGGGCCAAATGACTATTTTCCCCTTAATTAATAATTATTTACTAGCTTATAAGATGGGGTATTCTTGTAATATGTTCAGCACTTCAACTAATGATTAATTTTACTATATAACAAAATTATGATCCAAACAGATGGTTTGATATTTGAAAAATCATGAAACTATGTTCAACTATCATTTCTTTTGTGGAATCAAATTTTAGACAGTAAGCCCTATGAGCACTTATTCATGGGTGAACAAAAGAAATACAGCCAAATGCAAAAGAAAGAAAACTGAGACCGCATGCATCTTTGAATGTTAATCCTCTTCCTCGTGGAAAAAAGAGGCAAGGCATAGTTGTCATGGCGTCTCCATAGTGTCGCCTAGGGTCGTGGCACTGGAGAAGGGCAAGATGACGCCTTGGACACCGAGCTGCCAAGGCTTACGTCTTGGTAGCTAGCCCAAGTTAAGTAATTAAGTCATTTTTTTATCCGTGACTCATTATAACCCATGAACTTTTCTAATTACCTAACCCATGACCCTACTCCTTTGAATGAGAGTAATGCTCGTGAGGGAGATGGAAATGATTTTTGATGAATTTGCTAGAGCTATGACTAGAGACTAGGGTAGAGAATGGAGACTTTAATTTTGGCTTGATGTGTGGTGTAATTTATTACTTATTTGACTTGTAATGTGTGATGGGTGATAACTTGATTGATTCTTTATTTTCTATGTGGTGTTTGTCAACTTGTTCTACTAGTTTTTAATGTCAAAGTGTTTTATTTTTGAATTTTGATTGTAAAGTATTCATATAGTTGTACTTTAATGGTATTCCATGGTAGGTGCCCTATTGCCTAGGCGTTTTGACGCTCAACTATCGCCGTGTCTAGCCGTGGTGCCGTAACAACTATGAATATAGGTTTCTTGTCCTCATTTGAAGTACCATCTCCACAAGTTTATGGAGCACAAATTAAATTTAACGCTGAGGAGAAGATTTAATTTTCCAAAGTCAAGGAGCTTCAGGGTGCAGACCATGAGCTAGAAACAAAATATCTTATATGAAGAAACAAAGAAGGTTTTGAACTAAGTGCATTGATACAACGGATATAAATTTGAATCAGATACGAAATCCCAAATGCTTAGTAAACTAGGGTTTTTATAAATAATGGCGTCATTATTTATTGTGAATTGCCATAACTGATTACTTTCTTAAAAAAATAGAAATAAATAACTGAATGCAATAAGAAATCCAGTCTATCATATATGGCAAGGAGATTTGAAAAATTAGAGGCCAACAGTTGATTAAGGTTCTAACAGTAATGAAAGATCAATTATCATGAAAAACTCAAGGACTCTGAGAAAAGAGTACCAGTCCAACAGGTTAAACAGCAAGGCCTTGTTCTTTAGCTTTCTTCAGCCATTTGAGAGTACCCTCTAATGTTGAGTAAGCAGAAACATCTGTCAGACTCTTACTCTCCACAGCGTAGTCAAATACTTCATAAGCCTCAGAAACCCTTCCGTTCCTACAAAGTGCCCTCACAAAGGTCCCATACGAACCTGTTTCAAGCTTCATATCACCTGCTTTCATTACTCCAAATAATTCGATAGCCTTCTCCAACAATCTTGCTTTACACAACCCATGAAGCAATGTATTGTATGTGCACGAATTCGGGCTACATCCCTTCTCTTCCATCTCCCCCAACAATTTCAATGCGCCCAATGCATTCCCCTCCCTACACATTCCATTCATCAACGACGTATAAGTAACTGCATCTGGAAAATGACCCATTTCAGCCATTATATTCAGAAACTTCTTTGCATCCTTAACCCTCCCTGATTTCGACAACCCATAAATCAAAGTATTGAAAGTCACAATATCAGGCTTAACTCCTTCGTCCTCCATCGTCTTATAAACCTTTAAAACCTCACCTCCTTGACTCAACATACAATAACCCTTCATAATTGTGTTGTAAACATAACAATCAGGCTTAAACCCTTCCTCACTCAAAACACCTAACAACCGGGTGGCCTCACGAAGATTCTTGGTGTTACAGACATTATCGATCATGATTGTATATGTCACCAAATCAGGCTTTATATCGAATCCCTCCCTCATTTCTTTGATGAAACAATTGACAGTGCTCAAAGATCTGTTTTTGCACAAATGCTTGATAAGGAAGTTATAAGTATACGTATCCGGTGGGGAGTGTTTGAGGGATAATTCTTTGATGAGTTCAATGGCTTCTTCGGCCTTACCCCAAGAGCAGAGGGCACGGATAGCAATATCCGTGGTGACTTTATCGGGCGGAAATCCATGGGAGGCCATGAGATTGAGGACTTTGTGGACAGAGAAGAGAGACGAAGAATCTGTTGATTTGCACGAGTTGGATAGGAGGATGTGGTAAGTGGATCGGTCAGGGGAAAAGGGCGGGTGGGTTTTGATCATGTAATTGAGGAGAGAGAACGAGTCTTGGACGGTGGAGATTGAGGAGAAGGATTGAAGAATGGAGTTGTAGAATCTGAGGTCAAGTGGGAAATTGGGGGCGGTGTTGGTGGAGATGAGAGAATTGAAGAGGGATTTGGCATCGGATAGGTGAGGGGAATGGAAGGTGATTGCTGGGATTTGGGCGGTGGGAGGGGTTTTGGGTGGCGCGTGGTTTTTTTTGGGGAATTTCTTGGGGAAATGACGATGAGGAGCAATTTGAGCTTGGTTCGAAGATTGTTCAGGGTTTTTGATGAGTGTGGATACTGGGAATTTAGCTCCTCTCATAGATGGCGGTATCTTCCCCATTTTCCTTCTATTCCTCCTCCAGTTGATAGTAACAGTCTTGTTCCGGTTAGGGTTTTTGCAGGGTTTAAGAGGGAGAGAGCCGTGTGTATGGATCTTCAGAATGATTATATCATATGAGGGTGAGGCCGTGAATTGGCCCAACAAAGCAATTAGCTAACCTTGTCCAATAAATGGAAATATCACGTGATTGTATCATTCTTCTTACATTTCTGTATAATTCTACTAATTTTTCAAAACAAACTTACATTTTAAAACATGGCAAAAAGGAGGTTAGCGAAGTCTCATGTTCTTGCGCGAACTACCGTACAAAAATAACATTGTTATATATAATTTATACATTTCTTCTCATGTTATGAACAAAAGAATATTTTGTAATTTTTCAATATAGTATTATTATAAGAGACAACTATACAAGAATTCCCCGTACCTTCTTAAAATATAATATTATTTCTTTTAATTTTCTCAATCTTTTTTTTTTGTTTCTATTGAGTGGTGTTTAAGAGTTATCAAACACAGACTGTTACTTCGTGATATTTAAAATATTTTTTCATCGATTCAATGAAAGTTTCATTTTTAATTTCGATTATGCAAATTAGGTTTTTCAACTACAGAATAACATTTTTCATTCTTGCAAAAAAAACAAAAAAAAAACTAAATATGCTCCACAAAAAGAGTTTCATATATTTTTTTTTATTGATGAGGGTATAAAATAACACAATGTCTGCAAAACATCAAAATTCATTAGCATGCCAATGCCACTATTACTAAACTAAATCATCATTATATTTAGGGGTAAGTATGAATCAAAAAAAAAATATTACTTTTTTTTTTGAAAGAAAAAATATTTTTTGAAATAGATATGAATAAATAAATAAATATGACCTTCATGTTTGTGAATATGTTAAAAATGACATCAAATATTACTTGCTCTCAATTTTTTTTTTTGCAAACTATAATATGACCTTAGAAAGTGTAGCTACACAAAGCTAATTAAGATTGGAGTCCTTTTGTTGAATAAAGGGGTATATATGTATGATCATAATTAGTGACTAAAAAGTCCTTATAAAATTAGACTACTAGTACCAGCGAGTAAATGTGCAATTCTTTTGTATTCGGGAAGAATACAAGCACATTGTATGTATCAAATTGTAAGGTGAATTGAACTCGTTAAATTGAAACTCTTTTAGACTTGTGCAAAAGGAAGGAATTTCCAATGGTGATGTTGAAAGAGGAAGAAAATGGACTCGAGATAGAGAATACAATTCTTTTAGGGGAGTGATATTTTTACATGATTTTCTTATATTTCCGCAGATGGTCCCCACATCCTAAATAAAATCTTTCTTTTCTGACCAATTTGCCCCTATTTCTTTCTCTTCCTCTCGCTTTGGCGAGTTGCTTGAGCTGTTGCTGGGGCTTTTGAGCCATGTTTATAAGCTCTCTTACTCGCTTTGTTACTTTACATGAGAAGGAAATGGTGCTGATGGCTCCTGGCAGTTCCTGACATCAAAAAAATTAAGTTGAAATCAGAATGCGGGGACCACATGCGGAAATATCATTTAGTCCTGCGGAAATAATACTTCCCTCCTTTTATAGTGATCGATGGAGCTAATCTCAAGTCAACAAATGCTGCTCTCTCTCTCTCTCTCTATATATATATATATAACTCTATAGCAAGGAAAAGTTATTTTGGAGTATATATACTCAAAAAGTCTCACGCGGTCTTAATTTCTTGCCGGTTGATGTGGATACATGGTCCGAACCGTCCGAGACTTTACTTTCCCAATTTCATTATGTTTATGCAAGTTATAATCATAACCACTGGCCTTTAATTTATTTTGTTTGGACACATAATTAATATTTATGTTGAAGTCATAATTTTTTTCTTAAATTTTATTGGAATTTAAAGAAGAACACTCATTTTGGAAGGAGGCCATTGAATAGGCTTGGTAATTTCATTTAATTTTGTACTCCTTTCCAAAATTAGAAATATATTTATAAAACAATTATTTTTGAAGAAAATTCTATTTTCTAAAATTATCCCCAACAATCGATAGAAATACTCCCTCTGTTCCTAAAAGATTGTTGTTCTAGGGAGTAATTTTTGTTCCAAAAAGATTGACGTTTTGAGTTTATTAATGCAGATGGAGTAATTTTTTCCAACTTTACTAAAGTTTTTTCCTACTTAATGGTTTTCCTCAAAAAAACACAAAACCCTTCTTGGTTGTTGAAACGTCCTTACAAATTCTCTTCCCAATGCTTCTTCTTCATAATCTCATGGCTGGTAGTATACTCCTTTTTGGAATCTACAAAGTTAATAATTGGTTGAGATAATTAAAACAAGAGTAATATAGTATTTTTCATAAGGAGTAGTTGCATTCCTTAATCTACGTGAATTAATCTTAAACGACAATTTTTTAGGAACAGAGGGAATATATATAGTATTGGTAGTATGATAATACTCTCTCACCCCAACAAATAAAAAGAAATTGTAGTTTAAGAATAATAAATATATTTTTAATTTTGAAATGAAACGAGAAAGAAAAATTTATCAATGATTTTGAAACTAAGGAAGTAACTTTTCTCATGATAAGCATAAATGTCGTTAGGGCAACTAGACTAAAACAATCCTTTATGGACCCCTACCTGGCCCTTAACACAGTTACTTGTATTTAGGGGGAACTCCATCATCCATCGGTAAGAAATCGTATCGGTATCAAAAATATCAAACCAGTACCGACATCGAGTTTCATGTAAATCAAGTACCGATATCGATATCGAAATACCGGTTTCGGTACAAGTTTTTTGGGTCGATTTATTTTTATAGGGCATTGTTATATATGTATATATATATATATATATATATATAGAATGGATCTTAAGCATACCCCCTTAAATGACATACCAAGCATACCCCCTTTAGCAACGGACCGGGCGACGGTTTGGTCCGTCGCCAAAGCCTTTAGCGATGGACAACTTTTAGCGACGGACCCGTCGCTAAAGACTTTGGCGATGGACCGGACCTATGGCGACGGACCAAACTGTCGCCCGGTCCGTCGCTAAAAAGGGTATGCTTGGTATGCCATTTTAAGAGGATATGCTTAAGATCCGGACTCTATATATATATATATGTAAAATAAAATAAAAGACAAAATATATACTTATGAAATTCTTTTTCATCTTCCTTGATCAATTAAAATATACATAATATTTTGTAAGTAACATTTACAACTTGTTTTGTTTTGTAGCTTTTGGTAAGGCATTAATGGGATCATTAATTGAAATCCAACCTGTTTTGCTGAAGTCAGTGGCGAAGCTAGACCCCAAAGCAAGTGGGGTTAAAAAATGGTGATCCTACAAATAATTTAGCGGGGGTTCGGGGGCTGCGCCCCCGAGCCAAATTTTTTAAATAATTTTATATTTTTCGACCGATTACATATGTAAAACATGTATTTGGACAAACAGAATATTCTTAAAACATAAAAGATAAGTCCAGCCCAATGCCTACTTTTACACTTCTGTGTCAATTACTCTTTAAAGCTTGAACTCTTCTTTATTTATAGAACAAAAGTATAATATTACTTGGACTTTTGAAGTCCCACATTTTTTAACAATGCATTCTTATTCTACATTTGTTTTATAAATAAAAGAGAGTTCAAGTATAAATTTCAATGGAGTCAAATTACTAAGTTATACCTAAAAAATTTGTTATATCATGAGTATAAAAAAAATCAAAAATGAATGGGGTCAAATTACTAAGTTATACAAAAAAAATTTATTACATCATAAGTATAAAAAAAAAATTTCAAAAATGAGTGGGGTCAATTGACCCCATATTTTTCACATAGCTTCGCCTCTGGCTGAAGTCTGAAGAAGATAGAAAGAATAAAGAAAGAAAGTAAAAAAAAACCCTCAGATACATAATATATATTATATAACTATATATAACCTACTTAAAATAAGGAAAGGAAAGAAACTGCTATTACATTTACACTATTAGTTATTACAGTATACTTAGAAGTTAGAATAAGTATATTTAAGAAAGTAAATAAACTACTTTTACTTATTTCGAATAAAGAAAAGATATTTAATAATATATATTATAAAATTATTTTATTATAATTTTGGTTCTTTCTATATAGGTATTTACCCATTTAAAAAAAATATATACCGCTATCGGTACTGCTATGTTTAAAAATGTCAAAAATATGGGTACCCAAAAAAACTGGTGCTGTCCGGTTCGATAAAAAATCAGAAATACCAAACATTTTGAGAACCCCTACTCGTACTGGCTCACAGGACCTGACCCACACTAGAGCAGCGGGGTCCCATCCAGGGATATTTTTGAAAAGTCCCTATATTTAGGGGGGCAAATTAGAAGTTTGAAAAATAAAAGGTGTAAAATGCTTTGAGAGTATATGATTCTTTTAGCTAATATTTTGTAATGCTCCTATTAAATTGAGATGCTCCAAAAGGCCGGCCATCAGGTTGTCTACGAATTTAATACATCCATTGTTCAATACTACATACAATAACTAAATTGTTTAGTTTAAGAAAATCTTAATGAAAAAGGACTTCAAAAAAGTTATAAATTTGAAAACTTTTATTGTATTTATCTCATCATCACTTGTTATGTTAGCCAATTGGTCAATCCTATATATTTTTGAGCAAAGCATATCCTTATTAAATAAGTAAATTTTAATGATAAATCTCGTCAATCTATTATATATATAAATGTTTTAACAAAGATTAATTGTATGTAATTTTTATTGAGAGATATATTTTAAAATTATTGTTAATGAAGTCAATATGCAATAGCTTTATATAAATAATTAAATAATGATACGTCGTACGTTTATAATTGTAATCGGTATAGTTATTTTAAATATTGTCGTTTTATTTTAAGTATGATTGTTATATATATCTATATATATATATTAAAATATTTAGAGATTTTATTTTTACTTACAACTCGTCCTTACATTTAAATATTTTTGAATCCACCGCTGTTTGCTTGCTCTATCGTATTTTGTACTGCAATTTAATTGAAGTCGTTAATAATGGATGAAATTCATCGGTCCAACTCCCTTCCAAACCTACTTTATATAATAGTAGGAGCTTGTTCCCAAATTCGGGTTACCTCAAACCACACAGATTTGGTGCTCACTATCCATACACAATCACTATCTACCCATGAACAAAAGGTTTTAAGTAAAGTAAACTAAATAACAAAACAAAAGAAATATCTCCCATAAAAGGATTACATAACCTCTTAAAATAAGTTCCAGGTTTTCTAACCTTTATTACATCATTTAAACGCGGAAACACAAATAGCTAATAAGTTCAGTTACACAGTCACATAAATAAAAGTAACTAAGTCTTCACGTAACAGCAAATCATCGTCACTTGCTCATTTTTCCTTTTCCTTCGCTAGTAGACGGCTCATTTGTTATCTCAGCTTTAGCTGCAAGGGTTTAGTATGCAAGGGTGAGCAAAACAAATGCCCACTAAAATAACAATGAACACTTTTCAAACAATTTAATTTGCACGGTATGACTTTTCTGCTGAATAATAATTAAGAATGGAAACATCTGAAAGATTAATAGAAAATAAGTAGAACATCAAGATATTCCGAAAGTGATATACTGAGGGTCACAAGACCACGAACCATGTCCTAGGTTAACAGATAAGTTTGCTGTAACCTTTAACAGTTTAATAAACTATAACTGGACTACTCTTCTCGTACTCGGGGTGATCAGCCCGTTGTACAATGTATTGTGCACAACCATTCAACGCTTTTGCGTAAGTATTCCCCTATACTAGGGTTGTTCTTCTCAGTTTTTTGTCATCCAAGAACTCAGTTCAACAAAATAGAATTTAAACAACTTAGATTATGATCAAAGATCAACAATAGTGATATACAATGATATAGAATTTGCATATTCAAGATACTCGAATAATGACTTTAATTAACTTGAGCTTTGAATAACAAGAACCCAAAAGTTAGAAGTTTAAGACATGCAATGATTACTTGCTAAATGAGAAAGTGGGATTTAGAAGTTTGCATAAACTGAAATCGAGGTAAGATAAAGAAACTTGCGACAAACAAATTTAAGATTGACAACATGTTTAGTATAAAAGAGTTGAGAATAGGAAACTTGCCTCGTGCGTAGTTTTCCTAATTACAAATCACGTACAATAAACAACCTACATATTCCGTTTGTATAGCAACAAAAATAATTAGTTACAATATTCACGTACATTAACACTCCAATCCTCGTCTCAATTTCCAATTAATCACTGATTATCAATCCTATTTCAGAAGCTACAAGCTTAGCTACAACAATATAACACTTTAAGAATCATCAAAACTTATCTTTAAGTTAAGGTATAACAACTTTATATTTAATCATCATTAAATATTCACTTAGAATCCATCTTAACATCTTGGTATTCATTTATTATATTAATTTAAGTTTTAATCCTGCATAGAGTGAGAGATCACAGTTACCAAAAAAAAAATAAAAAAAAATAACTTTTCCAGCAAATGTGACCATTGTTTTTTCTTTGATATATAGTAAAATCTCTATAAATTAATACTCGATAAATTAATAATTTCTTTAAAATAATATTTTTTTTCCAGTTTTAACTTGGGTTAATGGGATAAATTAATAATTTTGATAAAATAGTAAAATAATAATTTTTAAAAAGACCCTTATATAAATATATGGTCCCATCAAAAACATAAATTAATAATTCTTTTAAATTACAAATATATCTAGGGTAATCTTGTAAAATATGATTCTATTCTCATTTGTTTTGTCTTGAAATTCAAATCTAATTAAATTTTATCCTTAATTTTTCTCATTGCGTTCAAAAGTTCAGGTGTTGCATTCTCGAATTGTAATAAAAACTTGTGAAAAGTTGTTGATATTATGAGTGTTTCCTTTCGCGTTATTGGCTCCAAATGTATTGTATCATCCTCAGCTTCATCATCAATAGGATTTTCAGTGATAGAAGTCACAATGAACTTATACTATATACAAATTAATTAAACTTAATGTGAATATAATATTTTTTTGAAATAAAATGTGAATGTAATTTGAAAAGTGGATACAATGAACATTATTTAATTATTAAAAATAATTAATATCACTTACAATGAATTCTATTATTACATTAATTTAATAAGTATGATACATTGCATCAAAAAAAGTATGATATAAATATCAATAAAATGCAATAATTTTAATGTAATTAAATTTATGTTCACCGAATAGAAAAACACTCTTTAAATCAATAAATTATTAATTTATTGATTAAATAATAACTCTCTAAATTAATAAAAATTTTCAGCCCCAACAGTATTAATTTATAGAAGTTCTACTGCATATACTCTCTTCTCTTCATAATATTAATATTGACTTTTAAATTAATTTAAGATAAATTTAAATTCGAAACTGGTATGAATTAATTTAGTTTTAGACAACATAATTATAAAAAATTTAATATCAAACTAGTACTATTAAGAGTCATGCCACGTATTGTGAAGGTTTTTAGTTGAACTACGTACAATTACGAAAAACATCAACACGTGAGATTGAATATGATTATAAGGATAATCATCATATTATACATATCTTTTTAAAAGTGTTATCACTCATATTTATTAACAAAAAAATTAATTTAATTTTAAATTTAAAAATATTTTAAGTTGACTATAAAAAATTGAACTTGATCCTTGGAGTGTATATATAACTAATTGTTCTCACAGATCCCCTTTCTCATCGGTAACTCAAGATAAGCAGAAGTTATATATTAAAAATAAAAGAAGAGTTTATTTAATGATAATATTCATGGATAAACCAAGCTTATTTATTACTCTCTCCTTTTCATTATATACGTTATTTTAGAATTTTTTTTTTCATAATATACGACGTTCTACATATATTTAATAGAAAAAATTAATCCTTTTCTATTTTGCCCCTAAAAAAATAGAGTAATAAATAGAAAGGAGGAAGAGTAATTAATTAGTGCACGAGTAGAAATAAAATTTTAAACTAACATTAATTACTTAACATTATAATTAAGGAGATTTTTTAATATGCGTGATTATGTTTTAAACTATTTATATAACGGAAAGGATGGAGTATATTGATAGAAATAATTATTAGCAATTGCCTAATCAGGGCTACACATACATAGCTTGCTAGCTGCCTCCTGCCATAGTACAGTAGGTGCTAGCTTATTTCCAAATGAGACGATATGTATAGTATATAACATCGAATGATAGATATAAGGTGTAGCCTAATTAATTAATTAATTAAGCAAAAGGCCTTTGGTTGTAGCAGTCTGGGTTTTCGCCGGGGCTAACTCCAAGTATGGTGCAGTATCTCCTAAAGAAGGCGATCCGGTCCTCAACCTGAGGGTTTGAGCCTTCACCGCATTCAATCCCACCATTGATGATGTTTGTAACCACTCCGTACCCTGGAACCCTCCCTGCTGTTGTGTCTTCAGGCGATGGCATCCACTGGCCGATTATAGCATCGTGGGATGACGGCTTTGGCGGCTGGGGTGTCATCCAAAACCACAGTGCAGTCTTGAATGAAATTGTCGGATCAGTTGCAACCAAATCTGGGTTATTTAGGAGATCAGACCCTATCGCTCTTCCTGCAGGTCCATAGTTGTAGTTGCTGCGCGCATGCATCACCCAATAGGCCAGCCATATATATATATATATATATATATATATATATATATATATATATATATATACACACACACACATCATAACTTGAATATATAATTGGAAACATCCATGCATGGTGCATGTATATGTTACTCCTACTATATATATATACACTTACAATGAGATTTGTATGGGACCTCGGCCATAGTACTTATTGGGGGCGCATGGCCACTCTTGATTTGGAACGCAGAAATCTGGTGGATTGCCTTGTTCCTCTTTGAAGCAGTATCCCCATTCATATGCTCCATCCGGTGCAGTTGCCCATCCACCTGTACGTACGTGGACATACATACATATATATATATATATGCACTTCCTAGATCGATCCTTAAAAAAATCAAAGTTAGTTAATTAATTACCGGTGGTCTCATATGAGATTTGAGCCAAGAAGGCAGCGATTTCTCTCTTACGTGCATGTATCGGTGTCACCAGTGGTTCCAAAGGCTCCGAAGGACTTGGTAGCATCTATGAAAGCTTCATAAGTGTAGAAGCCATTAGCCGGACAATTTGCATCATTGCGATGCTTCAAAATCTCCTCAAACAAGGGCTTGCTAATGAGGCTACCAATATCACCTTGTGCCGAGGCGCCTAGCAGCATGCCTAAGTAATACAACAAAACCAATGCCAGGCAAAACCTCATCATCATTTTAATTAATTTGCCTAAATATCTCTTTCTTCTTTTTATAATTCTATTGAATTGTCGAGTATGAGATAGGAGAGGAGTGGTATATATATAGAGTTTGCATGGTATAGTGGAGGTGCAGACTTTTCTGCTGATAATAATGTTACAAGAAATTCAACACAGTAAGGGGGCTGGGCCGGGTGGCTGCTTCCATAATTTCTGTATATGGGGGATTAACTGATGAGTACATAATATTCATATATTTTGATTTCTTTATATTTAGTTTTATTTCATGTTTTACGTGTATATGGATTTATCAAGGTATTTATTGATTTTAGGAGGAATTGAAGCTGAAAAGAAGAAAAAGCTGAAAATTGTTGCTGTCTGGACCTCTGGTGCGACAGCGCCAAAATTAGCTTAGGAAGTAGCGCGGCAGCGCTGGGGCAAGATTTCAGGGACTCTGGAGTGATGGCGCAGCAGCGCCGTTATCACGGTCAATCCTAGCGCAGCAGCGCCAGACTTCCAAAGCACGCGAAAAAACTCTGTATGGTTGGCGCGGAAGCACCGACTCCAGTTCAAATTGTGGCACGACAGCGCCACAGCTAAAGTTTAGAATCTCTGGAAGGCTGGCGCAGCAGCGCCAGTTAGTGAAGGAATCCTGGCGCAACAGCGCCAGGTTGGGATGCAGGATTTTAAAGGCTTTGTAATTTTATCAAATTTATACTCCAATTAGGATTGTTATTTCTTATGACCTTATGACTTTATTCTAGGAGTATAAATAAATGTTTCTAGTCAAGTTTTAGATACATTCTTCTTCTTAAATTCAAAGCCTAGTTTTGGAGCAAGATTGAAGTCATGTCAAGCTAAATTCTCCATTTCAGTTCTAAGGAATATTGAACCTTCTTTACAATTAATGGTTTGATTAAGTTTACTTTATTTATTCCTTCTTGCATGAAATTTATTCTAATAATTTGTTTTAATTAATTGCATGCTATTCTATCTGATTGATTTAATATGACTAATTAGATTAATCTGATTGATATTATCTGCTAGATTAAGGTATATTATTAAACAAACGATATTATATCTGATCATAAGTAGCAATTAGTGATACATAATTGTAGACAAGCTTTTGAGTATTGCTAAGATTATCAGAAGGCAAGTTATATAATCTCTGATTGTGTGATTGTTGCTTGGAATAACTTAATTCTCTAATTCTTCATGCTGTTGTTATATTAAATCTAGAGTGATAGTTCTAGGTCGTATGATAGTTAGGGTCTCTTGGGGCGATTGTTACATTAGATTTAAAACTTAAGGAGAATTTTAGATAATTAGCGACTGCGGTTATCTAAGGTTATTAATTTCAATGAAGGATAAAAATAGTATAACTTGATTATTCCAAAGATTGTAAAAAAGGCGACACTGAACTGAAGTCTTTAATTCATTGATTACTCTTATTAAATATTTTTTGTCATTCTAGTTAATAAATTCAATTCAAACCCCCCCAATTTATAATTAGTAGTATTTTAATTTAGAAAACAACAGAATAAACAAAGATAAATTAATTCACTCTCTGTGAGACTGATCTTTACTTGTCACTTTACTGATTTTTGGTGTTAGTAGAGTAATAGTAAGGTGTGTTATGTTGAACATTATGTAATTCAGTGTATGTGCACACCTAGAGAGGAAGTGAATAGGTGTTTAGGTTAAAAATGATCTCCAATGACAATTTTTTAAGCTTTTCTGCTACAGGTTGAAGTCGAACAGGTAACCTTGTCTAATTTGGTGTCTGCTTTAGTTTATATTCTTCATCAGTTACTATCAGACATGATACCTTGTCTGCTTTTGTGTCTGCATTAGTGTATCTTCAAGTGACGAACAGAACAGAAAGTGCAAAATAGTAAAATGTAAAATAAGAGAGATAACAAAGTAAAAATCACACATCCAATACTAATTGGTATTGGAGACTTTTTTTTATTAAACTTAATACTAAATTGATTACAAAAGAACTCCTTATTCAAAATAGCTTTCCACTGAGATGGACACCACTGCTCCCTTGCACCTCTGCAATATTCTGCAACCTTTGCACCTCTGCAACCTTGAAAGCTTCCCTTTGAGCAGTTCTTATCTGCTACTAGATCGATAAAGCCAAACAAGGCTTGAACTTAAATTTTAATACAAGGAAATATGATTACAATGAACTATGTTTTTTCAGCCAACAGGAATTAAAACCAATACAATGAATTACTGGAAATAAACTTTGAAGGCTCTTGATGAAAGTATCTCTGTATAAAGTTTAATATTAGCTTCCAGTGCTCTTCCTCCTTTAGCCGAGAAGGAAGAAATATATAGACAGAGTTTTAATGGCTAGAAAGTTTTGTTAGAATGAATCCCTTAATCTCACTTGGAACAAAACCCAATTTCAGCATACATATATGAGTAACGGATATATGAGGATTTTTCTCCAAAAGATTCTTTTTAAATATAAAGATATTTAAACTAAGTCTTTTGAAAAGAACTTAATTAAAGGAAACCAAATCAACAGAGATATGGAATGAATATGATGATAGAGACTTATTCAAAACATACTGTTCAGATCCCTTGATTTTAGGATAGAGAAACATTTGACTAGTTTTAATTTAAAATAAACTTTCCAATCACTAACCAGTTTGTTTTATCAAGGACATTTACCTTATTAGACTCATTTTCAAATTAGATTGCATATCATTATTTTAATGCATAATATATTAAAGATCTTTCCAGCAATAACAATATCTTGAATTTAAAACCTGTGTAGGCTAGAGAAACTTCCATGTAATCTTAAATGACCTAGATCCATTAGGCAATTTCTAATGGACTTTATATCCAAATTAATGGGCCATCATGAAATCAGCCTATATCATTTAATTTATGTAAAAAACCATATATGATAAAATCAGTCTATGAAGCTCAAAAACCTACTCATACACATTAGCTCCATAGAACACATATTATCTGTAAGGATTTCGGCACATAAACGCAGCGGAATTTAAAATTTTAAAACGATATTTCGAAACCCTAAAACATGATCCATGCAAAAACAAATTAATTCATAGGTTTAAATTTGTTTTACCGATTATCCGAGCTTGAATGGAACGATGAAATTCTGGAACGGCTTCGAATCTCCAACGCAATCCAACGGATCTGCGTCTCTACGGTATCCACACGAACGCTCCGCGAACCGTCAAATGATCTGCAGCAAAGAGATTCCGGTACTAGCCACCAAGATCTGGATTTTACTGAAGTTTTTCTCTTAACTCTCTTTTCTAAAAAACGGCTAGGGTTTTTGTTTTCTTTTTGGTCTCACGTAAACAAGACTGCTGATATATCAGATATATATAGCGTCCAAAAAGTAATTAAACAAAACCCTAATCCTATTAGAAAAGTAAAATCCGAATATATATATATATATATATATATTATATTTTAATTAAGTTTTACTTAATTAATATACATATATAAAAATTATCCTGTTAATTTAAATTCGTAATTTAAATACTATCAATCATATTGACATATTTAAATCTTTACAATTTAAATTAATTCTCTTTTAATTACGTTTTAAGTGTGTGACCCCTATAAGTTATTATTATATTGGCAATAATTTTAAAATCATATTATAAAATTATAAACAGTGAGCGACATTTAGTAATGCATCACTGCTACCCAATTAATAATAAGATCGGTGATTCGATACAATCTTTTCGTGACCAATATTTCAATGTAATTTAATCCTTTTAAGATTGACGTCCTAGATTAAACTCGAGCCATGGAATGTGTCATACTCTTCATAATTTAGTCGAGTTTTCTTGATCAATGAGTAGACTATATCAAACAAATCACTATTTGAGCATGGCCATGCATTTCATAGTCCTACTCAATCAAGAGGCCTATGGATATCACCCTTAATATATGAGGGGTAAATTCATCTAGATCACTCATATTCCTCACACGATTCATGATGTACCCAATAATCACCTTTATTGTCCACCCTATTAAAGGTGACCTTTGATGATATCAAAGTACATAAATTTTCGTATCGTAATATAGTGATTTCAGGTCGGAGGATTATTACATCATTGTCACTATGAGAATTGCTTATGACATTTTGCATAATGCTCCACGTAGAATTCTCATGATGGGTCTGTCCAGTACATTGTTCTCTAATATGTACCTATGCATTGACTTAATATCTCATATATTAATGACCAATGAGATTTGGCCATCAGTCAATCCACATACTAGTCTCAATGTATCATTGTTGTCCCATTAACAATGATACTCGACTAGGGACATTTAAGATTAATGATACTAATTGTAATTATATAATCTCATGTTCAAGTCATATACTTGAAGCTATATAATTTGTATCATTATTCTAAGGACTTTTATTATGCTAACATTTATATAACAAAGTAAAAGAAACCATAATAAAAGAATTCATTTATTCAATCAAATATCAAAAGAAATGTTAAGCAATTACATCAAATAATTGGCCTCTAGGGCATAAACTCTAACATTATCATCATTAAAATCCAAACATATATAAACCAGCATTCTCCCCCCTTTTGATGATGATAATATAAAGCTCCCCCTAAGATTATGCATATTACCATCATTTGCATATTATAGCACAATATAGTACCAATTCAAATCAATACAAATATACCCAATACATATATACATAAATATCTCCCCCCTTTGTCATTATCAAAAAGAAATAGATGAAACCACACATATTAATCATTAAGCACAAGTTGATTTCGTTATATCTCTTCACGTTTGTCAACATTAAAAGAAATAAGCACAAAGATAAAGAATGACACTAGAGCAAGCTTATAACAATATCACATATAGCAAAAAAACAAAATGATCATACCTTTGTGATTTGTTACCCCTATATCAATATTGTTGTTACCAGTACCTTAGTGTAGTTTTAGATTTTGTATTTTCATAACCAAATCTCTTTAAAAGCTTTTCTTTTGGACATCCCAATGTTGAGGTCTTTAATGCTCAGGTTAGGATGATGATTTTTCACAGTTTTGGATGATCTAGGAAGACTGGCAGTGGTCATTTGCTCTTCTGGTTTAGGTTCTGATATGACAGTTTCTACCTCTGAATGTTTGTGTAATTTGTGTTCTAAAATAGACGGGTCAAGCTGTCTGGATTTAAGTGTCTTTATATATGAGTTTTCTTCTAAAACAGACGGGCCAGGCTATTTGATTTCAGCTGTCGGTTTTCCTTATTCCGGGATACTTTTTCTTGCAAAATCTTCCTCTTCTTTTGACAGATCATGATTTAAGTTCATCAAAAATTATATGCACTAATTCCTTATCAAAATTGTCATTTGAATTAAATATGGAGCATTTAACATAATCAAAACTTTAGAATAAATGATGTTATGAACCCCCTATGTTATAAAATCCATATAGTTTTCATAAAAATATATCTAATTAAAACTCTATTTAAAAAACAAAATGAGGTACTTACAAATTCTGCCAAGAAATTTATAGGTAACTTACTCTCTCAAAGTAAAGTACTCTTTGTCTCCTTTTTGATCTTGAGACATCTACAAAGCAAACAAATAGCCTCTATCTTTTTGGTACCCAAATCTTCTTAGGTCCTTTTAGGTTAGTAATATATAAACCAGATTTCTTTACCCAAATTTCTTTTATTTTATTACAGTTTGTATCAAAATGTCTTTTTAATCCACAATTTTTGCAAGTAACAAAGGTGAACAATAAAGAGGCTTGTTCCTTGGTTTATTATTTATTACTCTAATTTTATTAGTAGTGCTTTTTATGTTCTTAATAGGATTGTACCTAATTCCTTGTTTATCTAGGCTTGACCCTTGAGCACCCAACATTATATTCAAATTTTCTTCTCCTTGAACAAATTTTGCAAGATCCCTTTTTAATGAAATTATTTCTTCCTCATTGTTATTTTGTATGTTTACTATTTTTCCATCATTAAAAGCATCTATGCATGCATCTCTCATTTTCAAATTTTCTTTTAAAACTTCATTTTCATTTTTGAGATATTCATTTTCTTTTCTCTCTTTAATAAGTGACTCAATTTCATTCATTTGCTTATTTACGCAATTCTTAAAATAAGCGGTTTTCTTTTTGAGCTATTGATTTTTATTTTGTAAAGCAAGATAATCAGATGTAGATATTTCAAAAGCTTCATGAAAATTTGTTACCTCAAGTTGATCATCATCTTCTAGTCCCATGAAATAGAGTTGACCAATTTCTTCTTCTTGTTCTATTTTGGATTACTCATTGGAGTTGAGTTACCTTTTTGATTCCTCCTTTATTTCTTTCTTTGAAGTAGTTTCTCGAGTTTTTTTGAGAGCATTTCAATTTCTTCATCAAAATCTTCATGATCACCTTCATTGTTGCTCTAGACTTGAAATGTGAATGTCTTCCTTATTGGTGCCTCATCTTCATCATCATACCTCTTGAGTTGATTTTTAAACTCTTCAAGTTCACCAAAGAGGGTGAGAGTCTCTATAGTGCTAATTGTTGGTGAGTCTTGGAGGGTGGCAACTTTTAGAGCAAATCTTTTTGGCATGATTAATTCTCAACAATTTTCTATTGATTTGCTTTTAATCAATTTTTCTCCCCAGTATGCTGAGAGAGTTCATTAGTATCAGGAACCTAGCTTGAGCTTCATTGATTGTTTCATCCTTTTCTAACTTGAATAGCTCATAGTCTTGCATTAATAGCATACTTAACTTCACCTCATTGCCTTTGAAAGTACCTTCGTGGCTTGTCAAGATAGTATCCCAGATTTCTTTGTCGTGTTACATGCTGAAACTTTATCAATTTTAGCTTGGATCATTCTGCTTAGAAAGGTGTTCATGGCTCTTGAGTTATAGGAAAACATGTAGCTTTCGTTTGTATCCATCTTCATGAGAGCCTTAGGTCTGCCATCATCATGTCTTAGAATAACATGTCCATTTTCTACCACCCATCATTCCCATGGGTCCTGATTCAGATAAATCTTCATTCTGAATTTTTAGAAATTAAAATTTTCGCTCTCGAGTAATAGAGGTGTGTCATAGGATCTTGCCTTACGATCTGCAAATACCAATATTAGTAGAGCCTAGCTCTGATACCAAGTGTAATTTAGTGTATGCGCACACCTAGAATGGGGTGAATAGGTGTTTAGGCTAAAAATGATCAACAATGGCAAGATTTTAAGCTTTTCTGCTACAGGTTGAAATCGGACAGGTAACCCTGTCTGCTTTGGTGTCTGCTAATTTAGTTAATGTTCTTCCTCAGTTACTATCAGACAAGATACCCTGTCTACTTTTGTGTCTAAATTAGTGCATCTTCAAGTGACGAACAGAACAGAAAGTGCAGAATAGTAAAATGCAGAATAAGAGAGATAACAAAGTAAAAATCACACCAAGATTTTTACGCGGTTCAACCCATATCCTTTAATCTAGTGGCCTAATCCACGTCCAATACCAATTGGTATTGGAGACTTTTTTTTTTATTAAACTTAATACTTATATGATTATAAAAGAACTCCTTGTTCAAAGTAGCTTTCCACTGAGATGGACACCACTGCCCCCTCACACCTCTGCAACCTTTGCACCTCTGCAACCTTGAAAGCTTCCATTTGAGCAGTTTCTATCTACTATTGGATCGACCAAGTCGAACAAATCTTGAACTCAGATTTTAATACAAGGATATATGATTACAATGAACTATGTTTTTCCAGCCAAAAGGAATTAAAATCAATAAAATGAATTGCTGGAAATAAACTTTGAAGGCTCTTGATGAAAGTATCTCTGTATAAAGTCTAATATTATCTTCTAGTGTTCTTCCTCTTTTAGTCGAGAAGGAAGAAATATATAGACAAAGTTTTAACGATTAGAAAGTTTTGCTAGAATTAATCCCACAATCTCAGTTGGAACAAAACTCAATTTCAGCATACATATATATAAATGAGTAACGGATATATGAAGATTTTTCTCCAAAAGATTCTTTTCAAATATAAAGATATTTAAACTAAGTCTTTTAAAAATAACTTAATTAAAAGGAAACCAAATCAGTAGAGATATGGAATAAATATGATGATAGAGACTTATTCAAAATATACTATGCAGATCCCTTGATTTTAGGATAGAGAAACATTTGACTAGTTTTAATTTAAAACAAACTTTCCAATCACTAACCATTTTGTTTTATCAAGGACATTTACCTTATTAAACTCCTTTTCAAATTAGATTGCATATCATTATTTTAATATTAAAGATATTTCCAGCAATAACAATATCTTGAATTTAAAACCTGTGGGCTAGAGAAACTTCCATGCAATCCTAAATGACCTAGATCCAGTAGGTAATTTCTAATGGACTTTATATCCAAATTGGGCCATCATGAAATCAACCTATATCATTTAATTTCAGTAAAAAACCATATATGATAAAATCAGTCCATGAAGCTTAAAAACCTGCTCATACATTAGCTCAATACAACACATATTATCATCATTAAAATCCAAACATATATAAACCAACACATTGGGACCTTGACACCTTTTTTACTCAATTCATCAATGGCTGTCTCTATTAATCACATCATTTTAGTATCCAATCAACTCCCCAATAACCTTTTTTTGTAATTGGCTCTGTTTTGTTATAGCAGTTTCCATTAAAAGCAGCCATTCCCCATTCTTCAGCCTAGTAAATATCACATGATAACAAACAAATTAAATTAAAGAAAAAACAAAAGGGATCATCTTTTCTGAATGGATCGAGGAGGAGGAAGTACTAGTAATTACTAATATAATTCAATAGTATCCCGTTATTGCAAAAGTTTATGATTTACAAAGGTCTAATCCCATGGAACAAATAAAGTCTTGCTCTTAATTACGTAATATTTCATATCTTAATTATGTGTCAAGGGTCTCAACATGTCCTCACTCTCACAGTCTAGTCAAGGGTGACGAGTAATTACTCCAAATAAATTCCCTATTTTCTCCAACGTTACCCATCTGATACTAATAAACTGAAAACAATGATATGAACTAATACACTAGTACAACTTAAGATTCATCCATGAGGATAAAGTCTTAAATTAGCCCAACTCGAGGATAAATAGATAAATAATGAACATTTTTAGTATATATGGGTAGTTTAGTTATTTTAGCATATTTACACCTTGTCTTGGAGTTTTAATTTGGAGAGACCTCTTGGACGTGCATTTTGAGCACAAAATTCCTCACTTTTGAGAAGAAAACTAGAGAAAAGAAAGTAAAACTTTCTCTTCTCTTCTTTAACTTTTTTTTCTACGACTAAAAAACTCTTAGACACTATGTTAGGATGTAAAAATTATTACTCTAGGATGTGCATAAATCAATATCTATTTTTTTTGGACATGAGAAAAAACAATCAATATCATTGTAATCATTGTAAACTACTAATTAAAATATTTGTTAATTTTAAATGAATTTATATCTATTTTGATTTCTAAGATTTTGCATCAAATCAAAATGTAGAGGGAAAAAAAAGAAAAAAAAAAGAAAAAGAAAAAGTAAAAGCTTGGTTCCCCTCTTTATTTGTGATGTAGCACGGTTAAGTGAGAACCCAAACATTAATTCCTTATGAACCAACAATTGCATCAACTGAAGATGAAAATAGGACAATTAATAGACTTATACATCCCACATAGATATGGGACCTACTTCTTATCTATATGAATAAATTCATGTGAAAGTACTATCATATATCCTTATTGAAATATAACACTCCAAACTAATGCTAATCATGCCAGAATACCACCCATAAATTCATTTTAGGTTCATAATATAAACACAATTCTAAGTGAAAAATAAGTATTGATAGGATATAAGCAAACCTGTTGTGAGTAGGTGAACTGCTAACAAAATTTGTTTTGGTGCTAGTGCGATTGACATGAGTTTCCAACCAAAGTGACCATGTCTTTAGAGCCATCTCATATGTTGGTAGCATCTCTACTTCGTTGTATATTCCATCAGAGCTTTCAAATGAAATATGTGTAGAGCTAGATGATTAAGATCTATATATAATTATGGTTATAATATATCAAATCAATGGTTAATTAACGTTTTGAATTAAGTTTTGAAAGTGCATGTACTTACAAAACTTTCAATTTAAGCCACCTCCACCAAATGTAGGAATTAAAAACTACAACATCTACATCAGTCCAATACCTAACATGTTTTTCAATTGCCTGGACTCTAACAATCCTCTCAGATACACGGTGGTTCTTTAGATTATCACAATTAGATTCTATTAGAAATGGAGCCCAATAAAAATCTTTAGTGGCATTGTTTTCCTTGATCAAAAACAAGAATTGGAGGTTAGACATATAAGTTCATAATATATATAAGGTATATCCATGGCAATCGGTTGTCATGGGTACTATTTCAACAACCAAGATCTCCACCGTTGATCAATATAATGGATGGTTAGGATTAAAAAAAATGGACCTTGCCGCTACAGTAGCGACAGACATATCCCTTGTAGCAGCAGTCTAGTTTACCAAAATATCCCAAAATTCGCTTACTTGTTGCTACAAGCTCTAGCGACAGGGATTTGATTTTTTTTTTGTTGTGATATATTTTAGTATTTCATTAATTAACTTAAAAATAAAATATATATATAAGTTTTTGATATATGGGAGGAAACTAAAATTTTGTATGCTTTTAAAATATATTTTTTTATGATAATGACAGTTATGTATGGAAGTCTATAAGGGGACCAAAAAACTGATATGCTTGATCACGTTGTAAGCCAACTCCAATTATCACAAAAAAAAAATCAAATCCCTGTCGCTAGAGCTTGTAGCGGTACGTAAGCCAATTTTGGGGCATTTTGGTAAACTAGACTACCGCTACAGGGGATGTGGCTACAAGGGATATGTCTGCCGCCACAGCCTGTAGCGGCATGGTCTGTGAAGCCCCCAAATTCTCTACACTCTATGTAGCAGATTTGGTGCTCACATGAAACTATTCAACAAATATTCCAGAATATATAACTTCTATCTATCCAAGGTTCATAGTATCCCATAACAGATAATAGTTCTCGTCAGAACGTTAACTGTGTTTGGATACCCTCACTTGGATGTATAAATTCATAACTTATGGATATCTCTTTCATATCGATATTCTCTATCTATCTGACATTCACAATATTAATGATAAGATTGTTCTTGGAACTGAGGGGCGCATTCCGATAAAGGTGGCACCTTACCAGCGCTCATTAAGTGTAACCTCAGCGCTTACAGAACTCCCAATATCATTTAAATACCCTCATTCAGATGTATAGTTCATATGGATACTGTACTAGATCAAATGCTACTTTCTAACTTAACTAAGAATGTAAATACAATGCAAGAGATATAACAAAAGATGATATATTTCATAACCTTTAAGTTTGATTACAACATTCTCAGTACTTTGTTTTTATTACAACAAAGTCTTATAAGACTTGAATTTATTCAAAACAGTAAGATAAAACTAATTAACACGGTCTTTTCTCTTGTCTGTCCCTGAAGTTCTGGGATTACCATCTAAAACTGTAAAGGAAAGTTTTATGCAAGGATAAGCTACAGAATGCTCAACAAGTTTATGTCAAAAATATAAACACAATGTGTTTGACTTGAAAGAAGTTCAAAAGCTTTTGCCAACTGAGAGTTCAATATATGAACCATGTGTTCCAACCAGTTCTATCAGTCTTCAATGACTTAGAAAAGTTTTGTTCAGATATCTTATAGGGGATTAGCTTAATCGAGATATCCTAGGAGTATGTATACCATCCTAATCGTGCCCAACATGCACTAGATGTCAATATATTATCGACAATACAACCCATATAGGGTGTTTGTATACTCAGTTATAAGATGTTGTACCAAACAATTTGGCTTGACACAACAGTTCATGCTTGATAAACAATATATGAATAATAATTCATTTCTTAAGTTATGTTGAATCAAGAAGCAATAACTTTACAACAATTGATAGCAAGATGTATAATACTTGCATAAAGGTAACAAGGTTTGAAGACTTGCCTGTGCGTAGTACATTTAGTTTACGCTGTCTATCTACGTCACGTAATCTATTTATATCAATAATAAGCGTTAGAACTTATAATAACACGTATAGAATTAAACTAGTTAAGTATCGTTAAGGTTCGACATTGATTCGGCCTTTCGATAGCGTTAATAGACACTTAAACACACAGGTTTATCAATAAAATTTTATTTAATAGCTTAAATATTAACTTAGATAATTTAATTATCATTTATAATATTTTTAGAAGCTTAATATTATTTTTAAATAATTTTCACAAGCTTGGTAATATTTTTAAATAATTTTTACAAGCTTAGAAGTATTTTTAAATGATTTAATTATCATTTAAAACATTTTTAGAATTTTAGTATATTATTTAAATGATTTATTTATCATTTAAAATAATTTTAAAAGCTTAGAATATTATTTAAATGGTTTAATTATCATTTATAATATTTTTAAAAATTTAATATATTATTCTAATAATTTTAGAAAGTTAGTACTTTATTTAAAATAATTTATTTATCATTTATAATGTTTTTACAAAGTTAATATATTATTTAAATGATTTATTTATCATTTAGAATAATTTTAATACCTTAATATCATTTTTAAATTATTTATTTAATATAATTATTAAATAATTTACTATCATTAATATTTAATTAAATTAAATTATTAATGAAATTTATGTCAAAATATTAAAAGTTAATTATTATAACTTAAAATGAATTTTAAAATATAATTATTAATTATTAATAATTATTTAGTAGTTATTTCTAATTTATTTATTTATTTGAATTTATTTTTATTTACTTGTGTCGCTAAAAGGCTTTAGCGACGGTCAGTGTTGCTAAAGGTATTTTTGAGGAACCGGAAGGAGACTGTCGCCTAAGAGGTCTATAGCGACGGATATTTATCGCTATAGGTGTTCTTCATTCATTGAAGAACAGTTAGTCATGGTCAAGTTGGCTACTTTGACTTGATTTAATTCCTTATTGCTTATTCGTTTGCACTTAATTCCTGTTTCTAGTTAAAGTATACATGGCAGAGTATAACGACATGTGTTGGTTTGGGTTATACAGCATCATAAGTAAAAAATTTGATCTGGTCAAACTAACCGGTTCAAACTGTTCTTGAGGTTTCTAGGTTACCTAGAAACCATTGGTTAATGTCGGTCAACGTAATTTGACCGTTAATAATTTTCCCTTTAGGTTATGTTAATGTGTTTTAATGATACGTACTTGCAGTATATTTATCAAATAACATGTTGGGGCCAAGAAATTATACTAACAATATAACACATGCAAGATTCAAGTCGGTCAAATATTTGTCAAACACTGTCAGAGCTGTTCTTCACTTTTCTGGGTTGCCCAGAAATAGAACGCTCGTGGTCGGTCAATGGGTTTTGATCTTTAATAACTTCTAATTCAAGGATTGTTTTAGTGTTATTTCAATTCTAACTTATTAATCTCATGGTAGACTACCAATTTATGCTTTAAAACAGATCCAACAAACACTTTAAGGGGATCAAAATGTCTGACAAAAAGGCTTGTCAGACTGTCCTTCACTGCATGAACAGTTCATTGTTTTTGATTAATTCTCATATCTAGGTGTTATGTAAATATGTTATAACAACCCAGATCACTATATAACATGTTATTAAGTATCCCTAAACACTAAAACATAATATTTAACAAAGATTTAAAGATCTAGCATAAAATTAGGGGTTTGCACCTTTTTGAGCTACTTTTAGATCTCTTCTCTTTGATTCTGATCTTGCTACTACTGAGGCTTATTATGGCTTGTAATATAAGTGTTTAGGTCACAAAATTTCGTGGTTCCATCAGTGGGAGGGCTGAGTACGTATATGCTTTTCCAAATTAGGGTTTTTAAGACTTTTCACACATTTTTGTCGCCACAAATATCTAGCTATTGAAGTTGTGCTACTTCAAAGCTGATATTGGCCTCATGCTTGTGCTGGAATGTGTTAGAGTGTGTTGGACACAAGCTAGCACACTCTTACAACTTTTCTAATTGGTTAGTTTACTAATCTAGGTTTAATTCACCCTAATCATGATTAGGGTTTTGTAATTAATGTTTAGGATAACCTAATTAGGTTAGTAGTATCTTAATTAAGTTTAATTTCATACTTTAAGGTTTAGAATCTCATAATTAGAATTAGGGTTTCCTAATTAGGGTTAGGGTTTCCTAATTAGGGTTAGGGTTTTCTAATTTATGATTTAGGGTTTTAATCCATCAATTAAGTTTTAAATTTAAGTTTAATGATTCATAATTTATATTATGTTTCATTACTTAGGATCTAAATATATGAATTAGGATTCTTGTGCACCAATTAGGGTTTCAGTTCGCAAATTCAGTTAACAATTGTCAATTAGGGTTTTATAATTCAAGTTATCATTTTTAACCCTAATTAATTTATTTAGGTTCTTATCAGTTAATATATTATTATATCAACTTTGAAGCACACCAAATCACTTTGTCATTCCCAAGCACGACACAACAACTTACTGAAAATAATTTGCGGGGATGCTTCTCGGTGAAATTGTGGAAAGCACGACAAATCATTTTGTCAGTGTAAGCACGACTAAGCAGTTTCGAATTTTTTTTTATTTGACCTACTTCTTTATTAAAATATATATACAATCACATAACACAGATTCAGAATAAGAAATTTCATTTAATAAACACATAATTTATATATACGAATCTTATTAAGGTCTGGAATATCACATGGTCCATTTTTTTTTAATCCTAGCCATCCATTATATTGATCAACGGTGGAGATGTTGGTTGCTGAAATAGTACCCATGGCAACCGGTTGCCATAGATGGTTACCCATATACATATATATATATATATATATATATATATATATATATATATATCCTTCTGGTTGGAGGGCTGAAATTTATTTGACTTACAATGGCTTTGAAGGTGAATAGGAAGCATTGCTAGTAACAGATTTGAGTGTTCGAGGAATCAATGATTCAACCGTACAAACCATTGAAACCCATTGACTCCTATTGAGTGAATCTTCAACATAAACAAGCCTTTTGTTCCTTAGCTTCTCTAACATTGCTATGGTGTTGAACCTAAAATTTACAACGTTGGTTTAAACTGATCATCAAAAAACAGAGAAAACAGGAACACAAAAAAATAAAAATAAACTATCCCTAGCGTTCAGCAAAAGAATCTCATGTAAGATAAATAAAAAAAAGTTGTTCTTGAAAAAAAGCTCTGTTTTTTGTTGATCGTAGAACAAAATGTCATAATAACACAATTTCACTGTCATGTAAACACTAATTAAACTTAACTCTCATTATATGTACGGGTAAATATTGAGAAAATATATATCCTTACAAATTTAGTAAAGGAGACTCTTTTTATAAAGGGAGGAAGTAAAATTCAAAATATAAAAAAGTGACCCAAACAAAATTAATTAGAACAAACCTTGGGAGGTCACACTCATGAGGTTGCCACTTCCAGTACTGATAGTTGAGGTTCGTTCTGCCAAATTTCTCACAAGCCATTCCCGCATCCATGTATGAGCATCTGGTATCTTTGTATTCAGGTTCAGATGTGTTATCGTATACCCATTTGCCCGAAAAGAGATTACAACGCAATAATGATCGTTTACTCAACCTCCTCTGGTTATTCAATGGCCTTATGCTCTCCCTTGTTGCATAGAATTCTTCTGTAAGTAAGATTGTGACAACGAGTGCTGCAAGCAAATGAAAGTTGCATCTGATCATCTTCATGATCCTAGCTAGCTAGAACTATACACGAGTATTTTGCATTTGCTTGCCTTTCATCTATTTCTGTCACAAAACATTTAGGAAATTGATATTTCCATAAGAAAATTTGATAGTTCTACTAGGCTTCTCTCACATGAATAGTAGAGATGACCCTCATCTATGTGAGTAAGTCCTTGTTTTCCTTGTGAAAATATCAATTTCCTAGTTTTATGTCCTCTTTAAGCTGAATTTGGTGCAGCCAGAGATTATGATCATCAGATTATGCGATCACATTATCATGACCATCACATTATTAAATGATATAATCTGTTTTAATGAATTTAATTGAACGTTAAAGTTCAAAATGTCATTACATGGGCATCAGATTTGCCGATGATAATGAAGCAAATCTATTATGCCACAAAATCTGTGGGGAAATAACATGGTGGAAATTTTGCACCATTATTAGCCTGCTTGGATTTCGTTATAATTTTTTATTAGTTAGATTATTTTGATTATTGAAATTTGTGGGAAAAAGGACAACATGGTCGAAATTGTGGTGTAAACTGGAGTACTTGTTTGTTTTGACATATCAGATTTTGGATGTTTCCAATGCCAAACACTTTGTAAGAGAAATTAAACATGGTGTGTTTAGGAGGTCTGTAATTAAGTGGGCTATGTAATCATCCTTATCCATTCCTTTTGGATTTTTCACATTTTGTATGACTTTGGGGTTTAATAAAATTCTTTTTGCAGATTAAAAAAATGAAACAAAATCCAGCTGCATTAGTACTATACTTAAAACTTTACAGATGCACCGTCCAATGTTTGAATTTAAAGAAGTTGATGATATTAATATTATCTGGAATTAAGTTATCAAAAATGAAGAAGGTATGAGTATAGGAATTGATTCCAAACATCAGGTACTCCAGGAAGGCACCAATGTGTACAATCTGCATAGCTGCTTGGGTTTGCTAACTGATCTTGAGTAAGAGGATCCCACTGTTTTCTGTAGATGGATGAGTGGGCGTCTTTTCTGTACTCAGAAATTTGTGTTATGTTAAGCATTTGTACCTTGACACCTTTTTCACTCAATTCATCAATGGCTGCCTCTACTAATTTCATCATCTGGGGATCTGAATCAACTCCCCAGAAACCTTCTTTCGAAATTGGCTCCGTTTCGTTGTAGCAGTTTACGTTAGCACCCACTCCCCATTCTTCTGCCCTGTAATATACTAGTGTACGTTAGCAATAATTAACTACTATGGATGGAGTAACAAAAATATCAATGTTGGATCTATGGTTTTCAATATGACACTCAATTTGGCATTCTTATGTATACCTGTTGTGAGTAGGTGAGCTGCTTACGAAAAACAATTTGGTCTTACTGCGATTGACATGAATGTCCAACCAATCTGACCATGTCTTTAGAGCCATCTTGTAGCTAGCCAACATCTCTACTTCTTGGTAGACTCCATCGGAACTTTCAAAATTAAATGATCCCCATGAAATCAAAGATTTTAGAACTTTAGGCTACCTAGCGGTGCTTTTCCAATTGTTTTAATTAAGTTATCGTAGATAGATAGATTGATAGATAATACTTACAAAACCTTAAATTTAGGCCATCTCCACCAAATGTAGGAATTAAAGACGATAACATCTGCATTGCCCCAATGCCTAGCATGCTTTCCGATTGCTTGGACTTGGACAATCCTCTCAGATAAACGGTGAATTGTGGGATTATCACAATTAGATTCTACCAGCAACGGAGCCCAATAAAAATCAATAGAGGCATTGTATTCCTTGATTTGATTGGACCAAAACAATTAGTATAATGTTGGAGGTTAGATATATATATATATATATATATATATATATATTATTTTTTCATAATAAAAATTAGTTAATTAATAGCTTGCATGGTAATTAATTTGATCTGATCATAGCTAGCAGCACTAGCTTTTGGGAAATTAAGAAATATATACAATTGTTGGGAGTCATGTACGTACGTACAATGGCTTTGAAGGTAACTAAGGAGTCATTGAAATGAACAGATTTGAGGGATTGAGGAATCAATGATTCAACCATACAAACCATGGAAACCCATTGATTCCTGTTGAGCGAATCTCCAACATAAACAAGCCTTTTGTTCCGTAGCTTCTCCAGCATTGTTAAGGAGTTGAACCTATATTAATTAATGGTAATATATATGACAACACTCAATCAGCTCGATCCATCCGTTATGCTGATGATCATTAAGCTAGAATTATTTAATTTAAAATAAATTTTTTTTTTAATTAAATCAAACCTTGGGAGGTCACAATCATGAGGTTGCCACTTCCAGTACTGATAGTTGAGGTTCTTTCTACCAAACTTCTCGCAAGCCATTCCCTCGTCCATGAATGAGCATCTGGTATCTTTGTATTGGGGTTCAGATGTGTTATCATATACCCATTTGCCCGATAAGAGATTGCAGCTCGCTCTTTTATCATCATCATCATCATCTCTTCCTATATTTTTTGATGTCTGCAGCTTATCCACTAGTGGACTAGTAATGCTCTTCTGCCTTGTTGCGTACAACTCGACTATGAGTAAGATTAAGGTTACGATGAGTGCTGTAAGTGAATGAAATTTGCATAATTTGATCTTCATTATGCATATATGCTAGCTCCTAGCTAGCTAGCTTGATAGATAGATAGATAGATAGATAGCGACCACTATATATTTTTGCATTTGCATTCCTTTTCTTTCATGTGCCTAGCTAGCTACTTCCGCCTCAAATACTTAATTGGCTGTATACGCTGATTTTGATGCATTTGGAGTTTATTGATTGATACTAGTACTTATAATATTAGATAGATTAATTGTTCGTTGAAGTTCCCAAAATTTATTAAATGACTATGCATATTGATCATAAGTTAACCATTTTAATTAAGCAACTGTACGTGAATTCTGCATATTCTACGCTATATATAAATAGTTTATATATATATATATATATATACACACACACACCAGATACGTGCGCTTGCATCAAACACCACCACCACATTACTAAATTATTTTTAGCTTACAAGCTGTAATCTGATACAAGTAAACTCAACTAAACAAATATTTATTGCAAGCTAATTAAAAAAGTTCATTAAATGACTGTAATTTATAATGTCAGGATTAATTTTTATATGTTCTACTTAAAAACTTACAAATAAAACTACGTACCATCTATTTTGTTTTAGTTTGAAACTTGGGCAAAATATATAGTGGTTGACTTTGTTTTTTTTGTTTTTTTTTTCTCTTTGCGTAACATATTATATATTATGAATTATAAGTATCGTTCCAAGTTCCAACAATGCATGTGGCCATGTGACAATCGGTGCGATTGATAATTTTTCTGAATTTTTTTTAGAGGGAAAAGCATTTTGATCGATGCTAATTGCTAAGTGGCTACCATGTGCCAAGTTTGTAAAACCAATGAGAAATACTAGTAGTACTAAAAAAGAAAAACTCATGAATCTAATTATTGACTTAAATCAAACATATTTTCGTTAGTGCGGGCTGATTCATAAATTACCATTATATATATATATATATATATATATATATATATATATATATATATATATATATATATTTATGATATATCTAACCAAAACTTTTAAGCTATATGTTTGGCGCCGCGGCCACTTTTTCATTGTTGACAAATTTCTTTAATTTAGACCAACCGTAGAACGTTTTAATCTACTAATTAATTTGTTGGGATATAATAATGTATCTTAATTATTATCTTAAATACACGTATCATCATCATTTCATTAATTAATAGTATACAATAAAAGCCAAGTACAAGTTACTGATGGAATGATGACATATGTGATGAGAAAGAAAAAAAAAAAAAAGAATCATTGACCTTTTATAACTCATCAACAATTTTTCCTAAACAGATTTATCACTGGTCATTTCAGTAATGATCAGAATTACCTAATATTTGAACAAGGCACTCCATGCCTACGTTCCATGCCTACGTATCTTATGATGATGCGTAAAAAATGTACAACAATTAAACAAAATAAAAAAAAGTTAAATGTATTTTGCATTCTTCTAAGTTTATTTTATTTTATACATTATATTTTATACTTTAAAATGTGACACTTTATATTCTGTATTTTTAGCAAATCGACACTTAACACTCTCTGACCAAAAATCTATCGTTAAAAGTGACGGTGTTAGTGCTTTAAAATTGACGAATTTTGCACTTTCAGTGACAGATTTTGGATCGAAGGAGCATTTGCTAAAAGTACAACATGTAAAGTGTCACATTTTAAAATATAGAATACAATGTACAAAATGGGATAAACTTGCATGAGAGATGTAAAGTGCATAGAACTCTAAAAAAAATGAGCTCTTCTATGTGAACATGAAAGTTCGATATGAGTGTATTTGAATTTTATCTATTTGTATTTTTATCCCCCATTGGGGGTCAAAATACAAATAAGTGAAATTCAAATACACCCATGTTCGATTTTCATGTCCACATAGAGTTTTTGATAAAAAAAATAATAATTAATATATATAATTAGCACACTAAATCTCAGAAGTATAAGGGTATTTTTTTGGGGTCTTTTGTTTCAAAAGGTCTCCAAAATGATTGGACATCACTAAATTGACCAAGTACATCTCATTTGATTATATATATATGGTAACCATTCATGGCAACCGGTTGCCATGGGTACTATTTCAACAACCAAAATCTCCATCGTTGATCAATATAATGGATGACTAGGATTAAAAAAAAAAATAGACCCTGCCGCTACAGCCTGTAGTGGTAGGCATATCCCTTGTAGCGGCAGTCTAGTTTACCAAAATACCCCAAAATTGGCTTACATGCTGCTACAAGTTTTAGCGATAAGGATTTGATTTATTTTATTTTATTTTTTTTTTGATAATTGGAGTTGGCTTACAACGTGATCAAACATATCAGTTTTTTGGTCTCCTTATAGACTTTCATACCTAACTGTCATTACCATAAAATATATTATAAAAGCATACAAAATTTTAGTTTTCTCCCATATATCAAAAACTTATAGATATATTTTATTTTTAAGTTAATTTATGAAATACTAAAATATAAAATACTAAAATTTTAAAAGTAACAAATATAATTATATATTTTAGTATTTCATTAATTAATTTAAAAATAAAATATATCTATAAGTTTTTGATATATGGGAGGAAATTAAAATTTTGTATGCTTTTATAATATAGTTTATGATAATGACAGTTAGGTATGGAAGTCTATAAGGGGACCAAAAAATTGATATGATTGATCACGTTGTAAGCCAACTCCAATTATCACACAAAAAATAAAATAAATCTCTGTCGTTATTTTGGGGCATTTTGGTAAACTAGACTGCCGCTACAAAGGATATGCCTGCCGCTACAGGCTGTAGCGGCAGGGTCCATTTTTTTTTTAATCCTAACCATATATTATATTGATCAACGGTGGAGATCTTGGTTGCTGAAATAGTACCCATGGCAACCGGTTGCCATGGATGGTGGTTACCCATATATATATATATATATATATATATATATATATATATATATATATATTGACTGATCAATAACCAACGTTGTCAACTTAAGGTTATTCTTATAATAGATCGTGACCGTCTATCCGTAGATCGAAAGGTTAATAAAGCCCTGTCCGCAGTTTAATTTTCAGTATTCCGCAATTTAATACTGCTGACGGGACAGATGTTCAAAATACCCCTTCTTGTAAAAGTCTTTCGTCCGTAGTATTAAACTGCAAACGCTAAGTATGGCCAACTAGAAAACTAAATTCAATTTTTTTTAAAATTTCTAGGCTTTACAGTATTAAAAGGCAAAATCATGCATATTTAGCAAAAATCCAATTTCATTGCTCCCAATTCCAATTTACCACTTCCATCACAAATATGAGTCAATATGCCAAGCTAGATGACCTGGACCATGCATCCTTCAATGTCTAATAGAGAGATGCACGCATTAAAGGCGTTGAATTTCATATAATTATTTATTATTGTCAATTAATCCATGTAGAGTCGTAGTAGACATTTGAGATCAGACTGTAAATCTCTTTATGTTCTGCAGTATTAAACTGCTTATAGAGATGTTCCATTTTAGTGATATTTCGATCAGTATTGAACTCATGTCCCTACTGTAAGGTTTTAAGCCCAGAAAAATCCAATATTGATATTTATTTTATTATTTTAATAATAAAATCTAATTTCATTTTGCATAATTAAATGTGTCATAAATTTTGTCCATAATTATACATTTTATAATTTATGTATATGAAGGAGTGTCATATACAGAAGACATAAATCATATGTTATGTATAATTAAAGAAATATATTATTCTCAATCTTAGATGGAAATGGACATACCATTCTAGTAGATTGTAATACACTCGATTAAATGATTTGTCTTAGTCATGTAAAGTGAAGACTTTAATTTAGTGTATTGATGTATTTTTGAAATACATAGAACTGGATCGTTACGAAAAATTATTTGTTAAATACTATTATTATAAATAATTTTTCAATTACTCTTAATCCTGAGAGAATAATGAACTTGATTTTATAATGTATGTCACTTTAATATATTAAAAAGTGAGATTTTTTAATACAATCAATATCTCAATATGTTGGGTGATATATGTTATGAAATTAAGAACATGTATTTTTCAAGATGAAATTCTGCAATCAAATTATAATATCCCCTTGATATAATTTATTGGTTGATCACCAGAATCTTGGCCAAGTATTTTAGTAATTCAAATTACTAAAGTATTAATTTAATTTATTAAATTAATGTGTGATCAAATGTGTATAAATTATGTAATCAAGGATATAAGCAGTAAACGTAATGGGTTAACAGTTTTATTCCTATACGCGTTTATGAATATTATTGTAGAGGAATGTTTTTGCAAGATACTAATAGTGGATGGATTTAATTAATTATTTTTAATTCTTTTAATTCTAGAGTGCAATTATAACTATTTAGTGGAATTAGTTATAATTAATATAATTCTAATTGATTAAAGAGTTAATCATAAATTAGTATTATATTGGAGCTAGAATTATAGAATCCTGCTTGATCCCCACTCTAGCCCTTATTAAGATATAACAAAATAGCAGGATAAAATATATCAGAAAAGTTTTCAAATATCCTGATAAATATCAGGGAGTTGAGGACTCTATATATTCTATCACTTTGCAGTATTTTGAGCCCACACTCAGAAAAGTACGTGATATCAAAATAAGGGTCATAGGGAGGAAGATCAGGAGGAAGAAAAAATCCATCATGAGAATAAGTTCCATTGTGCTACAACCGAGCACGAGGTATGTAATATAGTTTTTTGATTATGCTAAATTATGAAAAAGATTTTGGGATAATAATTTTAAAAATAAAAATTATTAATTTATTTGGAAATCGTTTCCTACAATTGGTATCAAAGCTAACTCATAATTTTCATAAATCAAGATTTTGTTATATATTACTGAATTCGCGTATGAACTGTGTTCATTATTGTATGGAAATATGTATTTTTTTTACCGCATGATGTGTGAACATTGGAATAATTGTTGATCAGTACGTGAATAAAAAAAATAAAATAAAATAGTATCGCAATTGAAAGCAGATCATATATTGAATAAACATGACCTGACCCATATATGAATGTAATCATATCACATGGTATGGCTTAATGAATTAAAGCTTTCTTGAAAATCGTTATATGCATTCCATTCTTTGTTAATTATAGTAGTAGTAATTAAATATATAAAAATTATTTAATGATTACCGCTATATGTGGGTTAATTCATTTAACATATAATATGTTTTTTGGATATCTTAAGGATTAATGTTAGATAAACTTTTACATGTTTAATTATGTTGGTTTAGTGGCTTTTGGTTGGAAGATAAGGTATCTAGGTTTGTTTTGGAAGAGGTCTGGAGATCAATACTTGCTAGCAAGTAATTTAGCCCAGGCCCAAACCGTCACTTTTAGTGTCAAACATTTTAAAATTAAAATGTTAAGTTGTTGTTACAAGGAATTGAACTCTAGCCCTCATTGTTGCAAAAATCACACTCAAACCAACTGCACCAACAAATCTATTATATTAATACGCAGATTCATATATTTGCTTTTAACAATAATAGATCATTAGTTATCATATTCACATTTTTTTTAAAAAAATTGTGTGCCAATTTCATTTATATTAATATGAATTGGTAGTTAATAATTATAATGTTTAATTGCTGAATTTTCATAATGTTGTAATTATTAAATGTGAATATGCATGCATGTTAGTTTACATGTTTATATTTATTAATATGGGATATTAGTATAATTATTATATTTTTAAATAAATAAAAATCCTCATTTTTATATAAATAAAAATTCAAGTGGGAGAAAGAATTATATGTCTTACGGCTTCCATCATTGGTCCATTATATTGATACATGTATCTAATCTCAAATTTTGTGAGTTCCCTTCGGAATATACATGAATCTAGTTATATTAGATATGGATTTCCTTGTGATAAATTTATTTAAAATTTTATTATGAATTATTTCCCATCGAAATATTTGTATTAAAATTTTAAAGAAAATTTAAAAGGATGGTATACACTTGACAAAACATAAATAAAAATTTTTTCCATCGGAGTGATACTTATTATTATTGTTTTGGGCTGAATTAAATGATGAATTATTTTTATTTCATATGATGTCAAGATATAAAAATAATAGTAATTTCAAATTATTCTTATTTTTCCCTTCGAAAAGAGAATTATTTAAAATTAAGTTGCCATGTTTATTTTATGTTTGTGTTTGAGGATTACACTTTCATATTATATGCAAAAGTCTATTTATATTGAATGACCATTTAATTTATGCATATTGTATAATTGTACAGATTATCATGTCGTCTTTTAATGCCCTTGTTGTTATCCTTAAAGAAAATAAGTTAACTGGACCAAATTATGTGGATTGGAAAAAAAATATTGACATTGTGTTGACTGCTGAGGACTACAAGTTTTTGTTGACTGAACCGTGCCCAGTTCTTCCAGAAAATACTACTGTTGCACAAAAGAATAACCATAAGAAGTGGCTAAAGGTAGATGATATGGCTCGTTGCTATATATTGGTATCTTTGTCAAATATATTGCAACACCAATATTAGTCTACTACTACTGCTAAAGAGATCTTGGATAGCCTTCATGAAATGTTTGCTGACCAGAGTCGTGCTGCATGATAGACTGTGATGAAAACACTCATGAATTCTAAGATGTCCGAGGGATCTTCAGTTCGAGATCATTGTTTAAAAATTATTTCTTACTTAAACAAACTAGAAATCCTGGGAGCAACAGTTGATGGGGAAACCCAGGTTGACATGTTGCTAGAGACCTTGCCTGATTCCTTCAATCAGTTCAAACTTAATTACACTATGAACAAAATGTCATTATATTTTCTTAAACAGATGAAGGAACTCCAAGCAGCAGAGGGTATTCTTCGTGCAAAAGGAAGCATTCATGTTGCAGAAACTGGTACTTCTAAGGGAAAGCCTAAGGGCAAGAACCGAAAAAAGAATAGCGGTAAGAAAACTTTAAATGGAAACCTACCTCCATCTGGAGGGGTTGGGAAGAAAAGGGCAAAAGTAAAACCTCAAGGAAAATGTTTCCACTGTAGGGAAAAAGGTCACTGGAAAAGAAATTATTCTACTTACCTAGCCAAGATCAAAAATCAAGGTATGATTGATTGTCTGATTGATCAGTTTGGCAAGATAGGTAAATATCAATCTTTCGTTTATGAAACATGTTTTGTGGGCCGTTCTACTGAATCCTGGTGTGTAGATTCGGGAACCACTAATCATGTCTGCAATTCTTTGCAGGGGTTTCAAGAAACCAGAAAATTGAATAAAGGCGAGATTTATCTACACCTTGGTTCTAGCGCAAAAGTAACAGCTATTGCAGTGGGAGTTGTGCATCTCAATTTTAATAATGATAGGACTTTAGAATTAGTAGATTGTCTTTATGTTCCAGACATTTGTAGAAATTTAATTTTAGTTTCCTGCTTGTTTAAACATGGATATTCAGTTAATTTTGATTCCAAAGTTGTTATTCGCAAGAATAAAAATTTCATTTGTTCTGGTTCATTGGTGGATAATTTATATATTCTTACTCATAATTATTATTCATTAATGCAAACCGAATGTAGTCAACATATACCATTAAAAAGAAAAGTTTCTTCAGTTAATCAAACTTATCTATGGCATCTACGATTAGGTCATATTAATCTAAATAGGATCTAAAGACTGGTTAAAGATGGTCCTCTAAACTCATTAGAAGTCGAAAATCTTCCAGTTTGCGAATCCTGTATAGAAAGAAAAATGACCAAAGGGCCTTCCAAGGCAAAGAAACATAGAGCTAGTGATAAGTTAGAATTAATTCATACAGATGTATGTGGACCATGTGGTCCTATGAATATCCGAGCACGAGGAGGTTTTGAGTATTTCATCACTTTTACTGATGATTACTCAAGATTTGGTTATGTGTACCTTATGCATCGAAAGTCTGAAGCAATTAAAAAATTCAAAGAATTTCAGGCAGAAGTAGAAAGACAATCTGGTAAAAACATAAAGGCCCTTCGATCGGATCGAGGAGGTAAATACCTCCTTGGGGAATTCAAAGATTACTTATCTGATAAAGAAATTATATCTGAATTGACTGCACCGGGTACACCCCAGCAAAATAGTGTGGCAGAAAGAAGAAACAGAACTCTTTTGGATATGGTAAGGTCTATGATGAGTTTTTCTACTCTTCCTATTTCCTTTTGGGGTTATGCATTAGAAACGATAATGTACTTAATGAATCTTGTACCATCAAAGTTTGTTCCTTTAACACCTAGAGAATTGTGGAGTGGGCGAAAGCCAGTATCGCACCATATTCATATATGGGGCACACCTGCACATGTACAAAAAGGAAAGGTAGACTTAGATAAGTTAGGTTCAAGAACAGAAGTATGTTTGTTTGTAAGATATCCAAAAGGAACTAGAGGTGGTCTATTTTATAGTCCTTTAGACCAGAAAGTATTTGTTAGCGCAAATGCAGTTTTTCTAAAAAATGACTATATAATGGATCACAAGCCAAGTAGTAAAATTGTCTTAGAAGAAATGTCAAGTACATCAATTACTCAATCAATTAATCCACCACAAGACTTGGATGAATTGCCACAAACTAATCAACCTGATTCTTCTAATACACTAGAGTTTCGTCGTAGTGGGAGGAATATCAGGCCTCTTGAAAGACTTTCACTTCTTGGAGAAACTTACGATGTTATTCCGGAAGAAGTAGAGTCGGATCCCTCTAACTACCATGAAGCTATTAATGATGTAGATGCATCCAACTGGCACATGGCTATGAAATAAGAAATGGATTCCATGTACTCAAATAAAGTATGGGAACTTGTAGAAGTACTTAATGGGGTCAAACCTATAGGGTGCAAGTGGGTCTACAAAAGAAAAAGAGGGGTAGATGGAAAGGTAGAAACCTTTAAAGCACGGTTGGTAGCAAAAAGTTTTACTCAAAAAGAAGATATCGATTATGAGAAAAACCTTTTCACCAGTAGCTATGCTTAAATCTATCAGAATACTCTTATCCATTGCAGCTCATCTCGATTATGAAATATGGCAAATGGATGTCAAGACTGTTTTTCTAAATGGATATCTTGATGAAGAAATCTATATGAAGCAGCCTGATGGTTTCATAGTTAAAGGCCAAGAAAATATGGTATGCAAATTACAAAAGTCCATTTATGGACTTAAGCAAGCATCAAGGTCTTGGAATATAAGGTTTGATCAAGCAATCAAATCTTATGGTTTTGAATAGAATCCAGAAGAATCTTGTGTGTACAAAAAGAATAAAGATGGGGTGGTGGTATTCTTAGTTCTTTATGTGGATGATATATTGCTTATGGGTAATAATGTGGGAGTATTATCTAGCGTCAAAATTTGGCTGTCTAGTAATTTTGAGATGAAGGACTTAGGAGAGGCTAATTACATTCTAGGGATCAAACTTTGGCGTGATCGCAAGAATAGAATGTTGGGCCTATCCCAAGCTGCATATATAGATATAATTTTGGCTAGGTTCAACATGCAGAATTCCAAGAAAGGACTACTTCCTATCAGACATGGAATTTCTCTTACTAAGGAGCACTGTCCTAAGACACCTCGAGAGCAAGAGCGCATGAAGACAATCCCTTATGCTTTGGCGGTGGGAAGTCTTATGTATGTAATGTTGTGCACTAGACCAGATATTTGGTTTGCAGTAGGCCTGGTCAGCAGATATCAGTCTAACCCTGGACTCGAACATTAGATAGCAGTAAAACATATAGTTAAGTATCTACGACGAATAAGAGATTATATGCTTGTCTATTCTAGTGATGATCTTGTCACGAAAGGATATACAGATTCAGATTTTCAGTCAGATAAAGACTTTAGAAAGTCAACATCTGGTAATGTGTTTACTCTTGGAAGTGGAGCTGTTAGTTGGAGGAGTGTTAAACAGTCTTGCATAGCTGACTCCACCATGGAAGTTGAATATGTTGCTGTTTCCGAAGCTGCAAAAGAAGCTGTATGGATCAAGAAGTTCTTGTTAGAAATAGGAATGGTACCTTCAGTATCATATCCTATTGTCCTGTTTTGTGACAATAATGGGGCGATTGGACAATCAAAGGAGCCTAGGAACCACAAGAAAGGCAAACACATTGAAAGAAAATATCACCTCCTCCAAGATATAGTTCAACGAGGAGATGTGATAGTTTCAAAGATAGCTTCTGCACAAAATTTGTCTGATCCTTTTACGAAGACCTTGTCTTCTAAAGTTTTTGATTTTCATCTTGAGGGGATGGGTATTAGACATATGATAGATTGAGTTTAGGGCTAGTGGAAGATTGTAAGGTTTTAAGCCCAGAAAAACCCAATGTTGATATTTATTTTATTATTTTAATAATAAAATCTAATTTCATTTTGCATAATTAAATGTGTCATAAATTTTGTCCATAATTATACATTTTATAATTTATGTATATGAAGGAGTGTCATATACAGAAGACATAAATCATATGTTATGTATAATTAAAGAAATATATTGTTCTCAATCTTAGATGGAAATGGATATACCATTCTAGTAGATTGTAATACACTCGATTGAATGATTTGTCTTAGTCATATAAAGTGAAGACTTTAATCTAGTGTATTGATGTATTTTTGAAATACATAGAACTGGATCGTTACGAAAAATTATTTGTTAAATTCTATTATTATAAATAATTTTTCAATCACTCTTAATCCTGAGAGAATAATGAACTTGATTTTATAATGTATGTCACTTTAATATATTAAAGAGTGAGATTTTTTAATACAATCAATATCTCAATATGTTGGGTGATATATGTTATGAAATTAGGAACATGTATTTTTCAAGATGGAATTCTGTAATCAAATTATAATATCTCCTTGATATAATTTATTGGTTGATCACTAGAATCTTGGCCAAGTATTTTAGTAATTCAAATTACTAAAGTATTAATTTAATTTATTAAATTAATGTGTGATCAAAAGTTTATAAATTATGTAATCAAGGATATAAGCAGTAAACGTAATGGGTTAACAGTTTTATTCCTATACGCGTTTATGGATATTATTGTAGAGAAATATTTTTGCAAGATACTAATAGTGGAAGGATTTAATTAATTATTTTTATTTCTAGAGTGCAATTATAACTATTTAGTGGAATTAGTTATAATTAATATAATTCTAATTGATTAAAGAGTTAATCATAAATTAGTATTATATTGGAGCTAGAATTATAGAATCATGCTTGATCTCCACTCTAGCCCTTATTAAGATATAACAAAATAGCAGGATAAAATATATCAGAAAAGTTTTCAAATATCCTAATAAATATCAGGGAGTTGAGGACTCTATATATAGTATTTTGAGCCCACACTCAGAAAAGTACGTGATATCAAAATAAGGGTCATAAAGAGGAAGATCAGGAGGGAGAAAAAATTCATCATCAGAATAAGCTCCATTTTGCTACAACCGAGCACGAGGTATGTAATATAGTTTTCTGATTATGCTAAATTATAAGAACGATTTTGGATAATAATTTTAAAAATAAAAATTATTAATTTGTGTGGAAATCGTTTCCTACACCTACCGCTACGTTGAAGGTTGAAGAAGATGAAGGCTTCTAGAATGAAGTTACATTATATTACACGTAGATGACTAGTGCGCTGATGCAACCAACAACCAACAACCAAATCAGCATGGTGACGTTCTTATGTATATCACCCAGCACTTGTACTGATTTGCTTCAACTAATATATATATATATGAACCGATCAATTATAAATACAGCAGCTAGCTAGACTTGGACTTGTCTAACTAATTAATATTGGACGACGTAGTAAACAATTATTTTTAATACTAATACACAGCTAGCATATGTTCTTCTGACTCCTCATACACGCACATTTATTTAATTGAAATTAATGAAAATACCCTTCTATTAATATATATATATATATATATATATAGAGAGAGAGAGAGAGAGAGAGAGGTTAATGAATGAATGTTGAAGGTAGATGCTTGTAATTAAATGGAGGGTTTGGTTCAGTGCTCAGCTAACTACATACCTTTGTCTCCCATAAGCTTCTTAGAGCAAGCAGCATTTGTGTGTGGTGAAAGGGTGTCAATCATTTATGGAAATACAAGGTATTCTTGGAGACAAACCCATGAAAGATGCCTCAAGCTCGCCTCTGCTCTATCCCTATTGGGAATTAGACGCGGCCATGTTGTAAGTTTTTTCTTAATTGATTCATCTGCGCGCATGCTACCTATTTTTTTCTTTAATCAATCAGGTTCCACACTAACATATGGTATGGTGACATGATATCGATGTAACAATTTTCTTGTGTTTTTCTTACATGCCATAGATTTAAAATGTTCAAGTCTCTCAAATTTCTGTCTTCTTGATCATCGATCTTATAATAATTAATTTTCTCATAGCTAGCTAGCTATCTATCTAAACTTTGCATATACATTCAGCTTGCTCGAATCGAATTAATTATGTAATTGCAGTAATTTTCTTATAGCTAGCTAGCTAACTAAACTTCTATAGGAGAAATTTCAGATGTTTGAAAATAAGCGTAGATGGGAAGCACCACGGAAATTTCTTGATGTGACAATGTCAACCGCAAGTGTCAACAAGACTTTCGATCGTGACATGTTGTTGTTTTACTTATATATATATATATATGACAATATGGTTAGTGGTCCCAAAAAAAATGTTAGATGCATAAAATGATAAAATTCTGTCCAGTTGATTATGTTGACCTGCAGCTATGCTACCTTATTTTTCAAATTGTAAATGAAAGGAGGAATGGGTAATTAAGTACTCTAGCAATGACAATTGGCACATGAAATTACCTGTTTTCCTTTACTTTTCACATTTGATTAATGAGATTAATTATATACCCCGACAATTTGTTCATGAACTATGTATGTGTCAATAATATTCAAGAAACTGTCGTAATTTTGTCAAATTTCACCTATATATGTTAACTGATGTATACATACATGTTAGTAAAGGTTGCAGCTTTGGCCCCAAATATTCCAGCACTCTATGAGCTGCATTTTGGTGTTCCAATGAGCGGTGGTGTCCTTTCGGCACTTAACACAAAGCTGGACGCAACCGTGTTAGCATTTTTACTAGAGCAGTTGGAAGCTAAAGCTATTTTTGTAGATTATCAGTGTGTTGAAGTTGTTGTTGAAGCATTAGAAACTCTTTCCCAGCTGGTAAAAAACAAGCCACCAATCCTAATCTTGATACCGGAAAGTAATGATGATGATGATGATGGTCAACAAGTAGTATCTTCACAACTCCCAATTGGTAGCCTGACTTATAGTGGCCTACTTTCTATGGGGGGAGGACAAACTGACTTCAAGGTTATACATCCCGAAAATGAATGTGATCCGATCTCGGTGAGTTACACTTCTGGCTCCACGGGGAAGCCTAAAGGAGTGGTATATAGCCATAGAGCAGCCTATCTCAATTCTCTGGCTGCAAATTTTAGGTTTGCTATCAGCACAAAATTGCCCGTGTTTTTATGGACAGTTGACATGTTTCGCTGCAACGGTTGGTGCTTCACTTGGGCATTGGCTGCTCTCGGTGGCACAAATATCTGCCTCAGAAACGTCACGACACAAGTCATTTTTGATGCCATAGCTCTTCATAAGGTAACACACATGTGCGGTGCACCCACAATCTTAAACAAGATTGCAGAGGCTAGGAATTATATACCGAGAAGCGCTTGCAAAGTGGAAATAGTAGTTGCTGGAGCATTGCCACCTTTTCGAGTTGTAACTAGAGTTCAGGCATTAGGATTTAATGTCACTCATGCATATGGAATGACAGAAGCCCTTGGTCCCGTGACAGTTAATAAATTTCAGCAAGTACCGGATGATCATAGGTCGGCCGCAAACATAATAAAATACTACCCACAAGGGATCCTGCAGGAACAAGTGGATGTAAAAGATTGGGTGAGCATGAAAAGCGTGCCGGCTGATGGGAAAACCGTTGGGGAGGTGATGTTTAGGAGCAATACCATGATGTCGGGTTACCTTAAAAACATGGAAGGAACTCGACAAGCCTTTAAAGGGGGTTGGTATAGAACAGGGGACCTTGGAATTAAACACCCTGATGGTTGTATACAAATGAAAGATCGCGCTATCGACATGATCAAGTCCGGGGGAGAGACTATAAGTTCACTCGAGGTTGAAGCTGTTTTAGTTAGTCATCCCAAGGTTTTGGAGGCTGCTGTTGTTGCGAGGCCCGACAATATTTTGGGGGAGACGCCGTGTGCTTTTGTCAAGTTGAAAGAGGGCTACTTTGTTGAAGATCATGAACATGAACATGAAGTAATCACTAGTGAAGAAGAGATTATAAAGTTTTGTATGGAAGTATTGCCGCGTTATATGGCTCCTAAGACCGTAATTTTTGATGATTTGCCAGTTAATTCAACTGGTAAGATTCAGAAATTTGTTCTCAGGGAGAAAGCCTTGGCCATGGGTAGCCTTCCCGATAGTACTCCATCAGCATAGAATCAGCTCAATTACGTACATGTCACATTAATTCTTACGCTTCCTATTAATTATACAAGTATTTTGGATCAATGTCCAGTTCCTCACTCCATAGATAGAGATATCTCAAAAGTTATTTTAAAAAAATACTGAGATAAGGAAAAATGCATTTACTCTTCATGACTTATCCTAATACATTATTAGAGAGAGAAAATTATATACATGTCAATAAATATTTGATGAAGCTGAATTGCGACCAAAGTGTAAGTGTATACGATAAAATAGAATAAATTAAAGTGAGACCTTTCTTAACTCTTACTTTTCTCATGTATGCATATACGTTGCAATCATAATTCAACTGAAAACTTTCGCAATATATGTATAGCAGGACTCATTAGAGAGAGAGGAGATGGACATATCATAAAAGAAAGAAGAGAGAAAAAGGAAAGGAAGAAAAAATTTACTCCTCAACTAGTGTAAAAGAGAGACTATAGAGAGAGGAAGTGCTAAACTTTAATTTTTCACATTTTTACCTGTCCTTTCCTTTTAAAAAAGAAAAGACTTCCAAAAAGTTTTTTTTTATAAAGAGTGCTTCTCAATGATCATTGTTAACGTCAAAATCTGTCCGTTCACAGAATCACCAAATAATGAGCGAGAAACCTACACAGGGAACAAAAGAACACACTGAGGAGACTGACAACCTTGGCCGTCGGGGGATAGCTCCAGTGTGAGAATCAGTACAGGGCAGAAACGTCAACTGATGTGATAAAAATATGCAAATGCAAATGCACAGTGTCAAATTGAAGAACTAGTAAGTACAGGTCGAACCCACAGAGACTAGATTAATTTTAATGTATCCTTAATATCTATTTTAGGCGAATTAGAAATAAAAATTGAGAATCAATTAACTATAATTAAACTAACTAATAATAAGGAAGCAATCTAGGAATCCGAATCCATTAAATAATAAACATAACAAGTAATTCAATCTCTTCTATTTTTATAACTTAATTATGATTTTGATCTCCCTTCCCTTTAATTTAGTAATTTTATAATTAACGTGGGCAATCATAGACTATGAAAATTTAAGGACTAACTATAACCCATCAAAACTTCTTTGAGCAAACATGGATTATGAAAAACTCATATCTTAACAATAATCTATCAAAACCTCTTAATTAATTTAAAATCACATAAGAACTATAAAACGAAGGTATTTCAATGATGAAACATGAAGGCGAAATCAATTAAACATAAAAGCATAAATAATAGAAGAGATAAAAAAATATTATCATGAATAATTATTTAATTTCATCTTCATCCTAGATTAAAGAAATTAACTAGACATGAAAATAAATAAGCTAACTAAAATAAAGAAGAAGTAGAAAATTAAAAATAAAATAAGAAAACTCCCTTTAATTAACAATCCTCCAACAAGCGTACAATGAAAAATAATTTAATTTACTCATACTCCTAACCAAAACTGATACCCCCCTCTCTAAAACAAGAGACCTAACTATAGGGAAAATAAATTTGTGCCCTAATTATCATTCATTGAACTTGGCCTCTTTTATTCCCTTTTTTTTCCTTCTTTCCTTCTTGATTTAAATCTCTATATGGTAATCTCTCAAGAGTCCTTTTCCATGTAGGTTTCAACTTCCTAGTGGCAATCAACTTCTCAAAGATATCTTCTAGATTGACTTTCCTTTCTCTCATTGGATTTGACTTGTACACCAAGATTGTTCCACCTCCTTCCTTCTCCTTATAGGATTCTTCTTGGATATTTTCTTACATGAATAAGAGCATTAAATATTGCTTGATCAATAAGACTTTGACTTTATTGCAACAAAATATTAAATCCTACAAACTAGAATAAAACATATTAATTAAATAAACTTATATAATAAAAGGACAAAATTAGGGATAATAAAATGTATGAATTATGTGTCTATCAAATACCCTCATACCTAGCTTTTGCTCGTCCTCGAGTAAAAGAAAAAGAAAATAAAATAAAAACAAAAATTATACTACCCCATTTTCGTAGGAAACACGTTTGCACTTAGCATGTGCAACAAGCATTTAAACCCCAAGGTTAACCCAAGTGGACGAGTTGTGTCTTGTGAGGGTTTGCAGTGAATATACCGACAAAATTCAAAATTCAAAATCTTTTTGAGTTTAACCAATTATGAAATCGAAAGAAAACTTCTAAATATCCATGGGCATTATACATAAGCAAAATCAAATTCAAAATCACACTTTTACCTTATCAAAAATACTCTATTTTCATTCTAGACACCATCCTTCATGAAATTTATTCCATGTGATGCATACATGTGTATTTGATGTAACTTTTAATAGGGATTTTTACCATGAAAATCAAGTAAATTCATTTTTCTTTTTCTTTTCCTCCTTTTTTATTTTTTCATTTTTTTCCTTTTTTTTCTTGACTTGTGCAATGTCTCATTTTCTTAGGTTTTTTAGAGTTACCCGTGTAGCGAGCGTTGGATCAATGACTCCTAAACCAGTTGGCTTTAGGGCACTAGGTGTAGAGACACCCCTAAGGGCTTACTAACTCGAGTAACAAAGGCCACAAAACTAGACTAGTCAAGCTGCTTATATTCATCACACTTTTTAGCGTGAATATCGATGCTTCTTGAGGCTTGGATACCCAGTTATTTCGTTCAATGGACATTGAAGCAGTTATTTTCTTTTTTCAATTTTTTTTCAACTTTTCTGTTTCTTTTCTTTTTCTTCAATTTTTTTTCTTTTTTTTTTCTTGAAATTGCTCAAATCATAGTTTATACCCCACAACTAAGAGTTAGTGCGAACGTGAAGTGCCAAAAATGCATAGGAACTTTATTTTACTCAAGATGGTGTTTCGAACTAGGATTTTGTATCTTATCAAAGGTTCAAGAGTTCTAAATCTTTTAATCTTACTCATGAGTTTTAACTCCACGGACACTTATTAGAATTAATCCAACTCATACAAAAATTAAGCAATTTGTTTTTATTTTCTGTGTCATTTTTTTTAAATAAAAAAAAATCTTAAATTTTTCCTAAATTCCTAAAGAAAAAAAATCTAATACTATAATACAAACTCTCCCCCATACCTAAATCATGCATTGTCCTCAATGTATGCAAATGAAAAATAGAGAACAAAGAAATAAATGAATTGTAACTTGTATGTGGGGTCGTAGTGCTACAACAAATGCGGTGAAAAAGAAAACAAATGTACATACCTACGAATTTCATAAATCCTAAAACACATATAATGATAAAAGAGTGATACAAATGAGTATGTGAGTGTGGTCTCCTCATAATTTTTCGGAGGTCTAGGAAATTGAAAATAACCATAATTTTTATCACAGTTATGTTTAAAGTCTACTTCGGGAAAATATTTACGAATATGCTCAAAGTATGGACGAATTAGTTCAAATGTATGTTCCAATTTGGGTGACTTATGTGTAGTGGATCTCAACAGCTCATTGACCTTATCTAAATATTCAGATTCATTCTAATTTTGGTTAAAATGATTTAAGAAAAAATCAATTGGATCATCTTCAATCACGAGTCTATTTTCAATTATTTCTTGGATCATGGACAACTCTTGGATCATGTTTACTTTTATGGGTCGGTCTACAAAATCACTCGGTTGTTTTCTAGGAACAAGTCTTTCAGGATATCGAACTTTAGGCTTATAGACTTTTTCAATCGACTCATTAAATGTGACATGATCAATTTTAGGCATAGACTCATAATTTTTAGACTCCTCAAATTGGCTTGACTCAAAGTATGTATAATTAAATCTAAAATTTTTATTTTTTCTCATCATTTTCACAGTCATCATGATTTTTAAAATTAACCTCAGAATCACTATAAATTCATCTACCTCTTGTTCATTTATTATGGTGGCTAACCGACTCATTTGAATTTCTAGACGAGATATAGCTTGATTCGTGTTAAATTGATTTTCCATTAAAGCTTCCATAATTTTCTCTAAGGTACTGAGTCTTTCCTCTTCTTCATTTGAAAAATTTTGTGCATATTGAGGTTCTGGATCCGAATATGGATATGAGTATGAACTTAGATAAGGATTTTCATAAGTTGAAAAAAATTGATTTACTTGGTGTGCATTAAAATTTTCATAAGGTTCTTGATTTCAAGCAAAATTATTATTCCAACTATAATAGGAGTGCATCTTTCCACAAATCACAAGACAAATAAACAACTAGCCACGAAAGTCGCACAAAAGGAAAAAAAATTAAAAATAAATAAATATCCTAATTCTACGGCTAACCTAAATAAAATCTAGACAGCTCCTAACTATTCTAAGTTACACCTTAAGGTCCACAAAATTTAAAATTAATCATGCCACTAGCCAGGTAAGTGTAAGAATGGTGGGAGTCTCTCCGTGGGTACGGTGACTAATTAAATAACCACATGTTCTTTAGGCGTTTGCCTTTGGAACCACTTGCCTAGACACCAGTAGTTTGATTAATTTAAAATTTAGCCTACTCTTGGAGTCCCTTGTCCTAATTGAGCTCAAAATTCCTAGGGGCTAACGTTTACTTGATTTTATTAAGTCAAGTTATGCAAAATGCAGGTTGGGTTACTTGTGGGCCAAGGAAGGGTAATGAAATTCCAACCTTATCTTGTTATAGGTTGTGCCCTTAATGTTAGATTAAAAATAAAAATGCACAAATAAAATAAAAAAAATTGTAAACAAATAAAATGTCCTAAAACTATGTGGATTACGAAGTAAAGAGAAAATTGACGTACCTCAATCCTCCAGCAATCACCACAGTTTATATTTGACAAAAAATAAATAAAATAAAAACCTAAACAGGATGTGCTCTACGTGAGTGAATGCATGTATGCGGTAATTAGTTTTCTAACTAACAATAAAAACTAAATAAAAAATAAAAAAAATAAAACTAAGCTACTATTTTTTTTTTAGTTAAGATACAAAATACCAGGAATAGCGTAACAATAAAATCTTTATCTTTTCGCACCTTTGAACCGCTTTGATAATCCTGAAAAAAAATAATATTAGAACTAAAAAAAAAACTAATTCGAATAAATAAAAATTATGGAATATAAAATTAAATCTAGTCCCCGGAAACGGCGCCAAAAATTTGATGTGATAAAAATATGTAATTGCAAGTGCACAATATCAAATTGAAAAACTGGCAAGTACAGGTCGAACCCACAGAGACTAGATTAATTTTAATGTATCCTTAATATCTATTTTAGGCGAATTAGAAAAAAAGATTGAGAATCAATTAACTATAATTAAACTAACTAATAATAAGGAAGCAATCTAGGAATCCGAATCCATTAAACAATAAACATAACAAGTAATTCAATCTCTTCTATTTTTATAACTTAATTATGATTTTGATCTCACTTCCCTTTAATTTAGTAATTTTATAATTAACGTGGGCAATCATAGACTATGAAAATTTAAGGATTAACTATAACCCATCAAAACTTCTTTGAGCAAGCATGGATTATGAAAAACTCATATCTTAACAATAATATATCAAAACCTCTTAATTAATTTAAAATCACATAAGAACTATAAAACGAAGGTATTTCAATGATGAAACATGAAGGCGAAATCAATTAAACATAAAAGCATAAATAATAGAAGAGATAAAAAAATATTATCATGAATAATTATTTAATTTCATCTTCATCCTAGATTAAAGAAATTAACTAGACATGAAAATAAATAAGCTAACTAAAATAATGAAGAAGTAGAAAATTAAAAATAAAATAAGAAAACTCCCTTTAATTAACAATCCTCCAACAAGCGTACAATGAAAAATAATTTACTTTACTCATACTCCGAACCAAAACTGATACCTCCCCTCTCTAAAACAAGAGACCTAACTATAGGGAAAATAAATTTGTGCCCTAATTATCATTCATTGAACTTGGCCTCTTTTATTCCCTTTTTTTTCCTTCTTTCCTTCTTGATTTAAATCTCTATATGGTAATCTCTCAAGAGTCCTTTTCCATGTAGGTTTCAACTTCCTAGTGGCAATCAACTTCTCAAAGATATCTTCTAGATTGACTTTCCTTTCTCTCATTGGATTTGACTTGTACACCAAGATTGTTCCACCTCCTTCCTTCTCCTTATAGGATTCTTCTTGGATATTTTCTTACATGAATAAGAGCATTAAATATTGCTTGATCACCAAGACTTTGACTTTATTGCAACAAAATATTAAATCCTACAAAATAAAATAAAACATATTAATTAAATAAACTAATATAATAAAAGGACAAAATTAGGGATAATAAAATGTATGAATTATGTGTCTATCATATACCCCCATACCTAGTTTTTGCTCGTCGTCGAGTAAAATAAAAAGAAAATAAAATAAAAACAAAAACTATACTACCCCATTTTCGTAAGAAACACGATTGCACTTAGCATGTGCAACAAGCATTTAAACCCCAAGGTTAACCCAAGTGGACGAGTTGTGTCTTGTGAGGGTTTGCAGTGAATATACCGACAAAATTCAAAATTCAAAATCTTTTTGAGTTTAACCAATTATGAAATCGAAAGAAAACTTCTAAATATCCATGGGCATTATACATAAGCAAAATCAAATTCAAAATCACACTTTTACCTTATCAAAAATACTCTATTTTCATTCTAGACACCATCCTTCATGAAATTTATTCCATGTGATGCATACATGTGTATGTGATGTAACTTTTAGTAGGAATTTTTACCATGAAAATCAAGCAAATTCATTTTTCTTTTTCTTTTCCTCCTTTTTTATTTTTTCATTTTTTTCCTTTTTTTTCTTGACTTGTGCAATGTCTCATTTTCTTAGGTTTTTTAGAGTTACCCGTGTAGCGAGCGTTGGATCAATGACTCCTAAACCAGTTGGCTTTAGGGCACTAGGTGTAGAGACACCCCTAAGGGCTTACTAACTCGAGTAACAAATGCCATAAAACTAGACTAAAAAACCTAAACAGGATGTGCTCTACGTGAGTGAATGCATGTATGCGGTAATTAGTTTTCTAACTAACAATAAAAACTAAATAAAAAATAAAAAAAATAAAACTAAGCTACTATTTTTTTTTGAGTTAAGATACAAAATACCAGGAATAGCGTAACAATAAAATCTTTATCTTTTCGCACCTTTGAACCGCTTTGATAATCCTGAAAAAAAATAATAATAGAACTAAAAAAAAACTAATTCGAATAAATAAAAATTATGGAATATAAAATTAAATCTAGTCCCCGGAAACGGCGCCAAAAATTTGATGTGATAAAAATATGTAATTGCAAGTGCACAATATCAAATTGAAAAACTGGCAAGTACAGGTCGAACCCTAGAGACTAGATTAATTTTAATGTATCCTTAATATCTATTTTAGGCGAATTAGAAATAAAGATTGAGAATCAATTAACTATAATTAAACTAACTAATAATAAGGAAGCAATCTATGAATCCGAATCCATTAAATAATAAACATAACAAGTAATTCAATCTTTTCTATTTTTATAACTTAATTATGATTTTGATCTCACTTTCCTTTAATTTAGTAATTTTATAATTAACGTGGGCAATCATAGACTATGGGCTACCAATTATGAAATCGAAAGAAAACTTCTAAATATCCATGGGCATTATACATAAGCAAAATTAAATTCAAAATCACACTTTTACCTTATCAAAAATACTCTATTTTCATTCTAGACACCATCCTTCATGAAATTTATTCCATGTGATGCATACATGTGTATTTGATGTAACTTTTAATAGGGATTTTTACCATGAAAATCAAGTAAATTCATTTTTCTTTTTCTTTTCCTCCTTTTTTATTTTTTCATTTTTTTCCTTTTTTTTCTTGACTTGTGCAATGTCTCATTTTCTTAGGTTTTTTAGAGTTACCCGTGTAGCGAGCGTTGGATCAATGACTCCTAAACCAGTTGGCTTTAGGAAACTAGGTGTAGAGACACCCCTAAGGGCTTACTAACTCGAATAACAAAGGCCACAAAACTAGACTAGTCAAGCTATTTATATCCATCACACTTTTCAGCGTGAATATCGATGCTTCTTGAGGCTTGGATACCCAGTTATTTCGTTCAATGGACATTGAAGCAGTTATTTTCTTTTTTTAATTTTTTTTCAACTTTTCTGTTTCTTTTCTTTTTCTTCAATTTTTTTTCTTTTTTTTTTGAAATTGCTCAAATCATAGTTTATACCCCACAACTAAGAGTTAGTGCGAACGTGAAGTGCCCAAAATACATAGGAACTTTATTTTACTCAAGATGGTGTTTCGAACTAGGATTTTGTATCTTATCAAAGGTTCAAGAGTTCTAAATCTTTTAATCTTACTCATGAGTTTTAACTCCACGGACACTTATTAGAATTAATCCAACTCATAAATAAATTAAGTAATTTTTTTTATTTTCTGTGTCATTTTTTTAAAATAAAAAAAATCTTAAATTTTTCCTAAATTCCTAAAGAAAATAAAAAATAAAAAAAATCTAATACTATAATACAAACTCCCCCCATACCTAAATCATGCATTGTCTTCAATGTATGCAAATGAAAAATAGAGAACAAAGAAATGAAAGAATTGTACCTTGTATGTGGGGCCGTAGTGCTACAACAAATGCGGTGAAAAAGAAAACAAATGTACATACCTACGAATTTCATAAATCCTAAAACACATGTAATGATAAAAGAGTGATACAAATGAGTATGTGAGTGTGGTCTCCTCATGATTTTCCGGAGGTCTAGAAAATTGAAAATAACCATAATTTTCATCACAGTTATGCTTAAAGTCTACTTCGGAAAAATATTTACGAATATGCTCAAAGTGTGGACGAATTAGTTCAAATGTATGTTCCAATTTGGGTGACTTATGTGTAGTGGATCTCAACAGCTCATTGACTTGATCTAAATATTCAGATTCATTCCAATTTTGGTTAAAATGATTTAAGAAAAAATCAATTGGATCATCTTCAATCACGAAGAACGTCGTTCGTTCGGGAGGATGTTTCTCCGTCCCGAAAAATGTTAGGTCCGTCCCAAAGAACGTTGTTCGTTCGAGAGGACGTTAAGTCCATCCCGAAGAACACTAAGTCCGTTCAAGATAACGTTAAGTCTGTCCCGAAGAACGCTAAGTCCGTTCGGGAGGACCTTTATCCGCCTCAAAAGATGTTTTGATTGCCCCAAGGGATACTTTGACCACCCCGGAGGGGATTAGTCCGTTTGGGAGGACATTTGTCCGTCCCAAAGAACATCAGATCCAAGTTCTGAAGAACTACCCGACCTTATACCTCCGTAATATTGCTCCCGGCCCCTAAGGGAGACTTTTGACTTAGGTTCTAAAGAATTTTCCGCCTTATATCTCCGCAATATTGCTCCCGAAACCCTAGAGAGGTTTTAAATAGATGTTTCGGACCACAATCCGACCTTATACTGCCATAACAATGCTCCCAATCCCTAGGGAGGCTTTTTATGTAGAGGTTCCGGAGAACAATCTGGCCTTATATCGCTATAACAATGCTCCCGATCCCCAAGGTAGCTTTATTTAGAAGTTCCAGAAAACCATTCGGCCATATATCACCATAACAATGCTCCCGATCCCCTAGGAAGGTTTTCTGTAGAAGTTCTGGAGAACCATCTGACCTTATAACCGTCGAAGATGGATGACCGACCTTATAACCGTCGAAAGTGAATGACCAACCTTATAACCGCCGAAGGTAAATAACTGACCTTATAACCGCTGAAGTCCGAATTGGAATGGATGGCAGCATTGTTAGAGTTTGTTATATGAAGATGAAGTTCTACGCTTGGTAAAATTAAATTGTGAAGGCGACAATTTGGACTAGCTGAAGGCATAATAAAGTCGATATGATGTAATCCGAGGTGAGGTACCATCGTCCGAAGTGAGTCGTTACTGCTCGAAGTGTCACGGGTGAACATCTTGGACTGTCAAAGCTTGTATCAGGCTCGTACATTTTGCCCCCCAGCCAATTCAGCCCGAATCAAATACCAACTTTATATCTTGCCCAAAAAATTTCTCCTTCGCCAATTTTGTTGTTATGCCGAAGAAACAGACAATAGGCTGTAACCGAAGTCTGAAGTAAGATGTCATTGTCCGAAATGATACGAAATTTAATTTGGTATGGAAATTAGTTCGAGTGACGAAGCTGTCCGAATCCATTGTATAATTTAATTTGACATGCTAAAGTGGAGATGAACATCACAATAAAGAATGGGTGGTGGTAGAGCTTATCTTTTAGTTTTATCTGATCGTCCAAAAATCATGGTGATATGAAGCTTTAATCTCCCGAACCAAAATAAACACAATGGTAAGAGATGCACGGGATTTGCGCAGCCCCGAATGTGGCACCACAATAAAAATCCAAACCGTCCCACCGAAATCTTAAGAAAATTCCCTCGAACTTGTGCATAAAGCAGCTTGTATTCACTAATTAATGGTTGAAAAAAGATCCCACATATAAAGCCCGTCTGACATGGATTCCTTTTAGTTACTTGCTCTTGGATTAACACTTTTTGAGATGCAAGTCCGCAAATTGAGATGTTGATGCTAATTTCTCCCACCGCTTATAGACCCTTCTTTACAAAATCAGGAACCCAGTAAGTTCCTTTGTTATTCTCTAATAGTTGATCTTATAACTTCTCCACTGTGACGAACCAGCTGGGAACTGCTCTGTATATAAGAGTCTCTAATAAAAGGGATACGAATGAGTAAAACTTCCAGATTTGACAAGCCTACCCTTCTCCTGCACTGCCGAATCTCATGCTTTTACGAGAAACTTAGCTTGATTTCACAAGGACCAGATTCTGACGACGAGGGTTTGAGAATAAGAGGCGATTTTCGAGTGGAATCTGCATCATCGGAATCATCAATCGGGGGATCGGAAGTCTCGAAGGTAAGAGATTTGTCGAAAGAGCCATGAACGATCGTCTAATTTGATAAATAACTACAGGAAGAAGAATGAGTAGTTTTGCTGGTGCTGTTAATGATATCGCTGCATGTTGTCCACGCATCAGACCTTGGTAATAACACCTTACACATTTTCCTATAATGAATGAGGAGGATCAGTACTGGATCCCCACTCTTAGATTTTCACGTTTTATCTCTTTTCCCATATTGTTATATATACACGAATATGTGTGTATATATATATATATATATATATATATTTTGCCTTATTGTAGTATAAATACAAATCCTTGATTGCCAATTAAGAAAATGAGAGGGTGAGATATATCCATAGAGAAAAAATAACTTTTCACAATTGCCAACGACGTCCTTCGGAGATATGCCCAGTAAGTACTTTCTTCTCTTCCTCACAAACGCACCCTCTGAAGCTTTCGGGCTCATCTTCATAAATAAAATCCAATTTTCTGTTCCTGCACATAGCATGTCCCATCATCAAATTTTTGGCACCCAAATACCGCAGAAACTCCGTGTATGGATTTGTATTCATAATATGTATGCAAGTAAAGTAAGTATCAATGACGATACTACAACTTTAATTATTATGAACATATCAGATTAATAACAAAAGTCTCATGTACATATTGGATATATATTATTGATATGATAAAAAAAGCAACTTGCCTTTATATGTAGGCTCTCAAATTAAATTTAGTGATTTAATATGACACTAGAAGAGTCCTCCTTCTAGTGTCAATGTTAAAGCCAAAATCTGTCTGTTTGCAGAATCACCAAACAACGAGCGAGAAACTTGCACGGAGAACAAAAGAACACACTGAAAAGCCTGACGACCGGGGCCGTCGGGGGATAGCTTCGATGTGAGAATTAGTACAGACCGAAAATGTCAACAATGGAGGAATATAAGTATTCTAATGCGTAAAAGTAAATAATATGTAAGGTCCCTAGAACCTGAATTATAGCCATGTATTTATAGTTGATCACACTTCCTTAAGTTTATGCGCACTTTTCCGAATAAGAATAAGAATATTTATGTAAAGTTCTATTTATAACCGCAATCCTCATGATTGGATTGGATTTGGTTTCCTTAAAAGTATGAAGTCAAATTAGGTATAGGAATTACAAGTCAGTTAGGACCGTGAATCTCTCAAAAGTCAAGTCCCCTAAGTGAAATATTCTGTCACGTGGCGTAGCCCACCGAATCATTCGGGCCCACAAAATCATGCCCCAACAATTATTAATAAGCATAATTTAGCAAATTTATTCATTTTTTCAATATGTCGAAAAAGTTAAAAGAAGTATGTTTGCTTATACTGGGACCAAGGGAATAAATATTATAAATATGATTGAAATTTAATAAAATTGAGAGATTTAACATTTTTAGAGAATTATATTATACGAGTGAGAAGGCACATAGAATAACTCAAGGGGTTGTTTCAGTAATGGTTATAAGTATTTCTAGAAAAAGATATTTATAGGTTATGGATTCATAGATGCACACAAAAAAAAGTAGTAGTAGTAGTAGTCATTGGCGGTTTATATGGAATTTTGGGATACCACTCAGTTAGATTTTTTGCATTCCTTCCCCTCATTCAAAAAAGATGAAAAAAAAATTTTGAAACCCCATTTTTTGAGGTTTACAATATAATTTATAATGTAATACCCATGTCTTTGTCCCACATCAGCCAAATACTAAAGTCTTCCCCCTTTCCTTACCTATATATATATAACTAATATTTTGTTTATTTTATTTATTTATTAAACAATAAGAATTTTCTTATTTTAAGAAAAGACTTTTTGTAAGAGTGACTTTTTAGTAAGGACCTCTTTAGTTAAAAAAATTTCAGTATCGAGGGCGTAGGCAGACTGCGAACCTCATAATTTCGGGTACGTTTTTTTTCTTCTTTTGTATTTATTCAATTTAATTTTCTGTATTATTAGTTTATAACTTTAATTAGTATATTTTAGTTAGTTTGTTAGTTAATATTGTGATATTATTTTGGCTAGATATTATGTATCTCTTTAATATTATTGAGGGTTCAATATATGCATAAATCAGTTAAATACTAATATTGTACTATTTAATAAAATGTATTATTTTGGTGAATAGATTATATTGAGCGAGTCTAACCAATTGCATTTGTAATTGTGGGTATTACATTACGTACTCCAGGTACGGATTTTTGTACTCGTTCAGCGATACTCCTTTAATTTTAATTTGTTCGTTTTGTTCCTCATTCAGAATTCAAATATTGTGTCGATATTTTGTTCATAGTTAAATTCATATGATAGATTTATTTGATTTTAGATATTCGAAAATTCGTTATTTGTACTCTTTAGACTTATTGAGCATGTCTAGTATTTATTTTTGTAGAAACGTACATGCTAATATATTTTGGGAGATTGTTTCAATTCATTTCGATTTAGCATGTGCGTATTAGAACCCTTTTGTTGGTATTATGTCGCTTATATTGTGACAGGATATTTTTATTAGATGATATCATAGGGTGTACCTTGAGCTAACCACCTGTGGGGGTACCACAGGCATGTCGTCTTGGCACAAGAGACATGACACTTCCGTGGCGGTGTGATTAGTCCACGGCGTCTCTGTTTTGTGCTCCGATGGGAGTTGGCCATTTGGTGATTTATCGTGAGAGGCGTATGGGTCGACCCTAGTTTTCTGTTCTGTTCTGCGGATTGTTGATGTTGTGCCAAACACACTTTTCGATTTTGCATGCATTTGGATCTGCAGTCCAATGTGTGATTTGTTTATGTGGCATTATTTGACTTGTCTCTGTGGCAAGCTATATTTCTGAGCTCGGTATGAAATAACCTCAGTCATTCGATTCAGCCTATTATGTTATTCAATTCAGTTCAGCTATGTTATTCAGTTCAGTTCAGTTCAGTTATGTTATTGAGATATTTGTTATTCAGTTCAGTTCAGTTCAGCTATGTTATTCAGTTCAGTTCAGCTCAGTTATGTTATTGTGATATTTGTTATTCAGTTCAGTTCAGTTAAGCTATGTTATTCAGTTCAGTTCAGTTCAGCTATGTTATTCAGTTCAGTTCAGTTCAGCTATGTTATTCAGTTTAGTTCAGTTCAGTTATGTTATTGTGATATTTGTTAATCAGTTCAGTTCAGCTATGTTATTCAGTTCAGTTCAGTTCAGCTATGTTATTAAGTTCAGTTCAGTTCAGCTATGTTATTCAGTTCAGTTCAGTTCAGCTATGTTATTCAGTTCAGTTCAGTTCAGCTATGTTATTCAGTTCAGTTCAGTTCAGCTATGTTATTCAATTCAGTTCAGTTCGGCTATTTAAGTTCAGTTCAGTTCAGTTCGACTATGTTATTAAGTTCAGTTCAGTTCAGCTATGTTATTGAGTTTAGTTGAGTTTGATTCCGTTATTCAGTTCATCTATGTTATTGAGTTTAGTTCAGCTTGATTTTGTTATTCATTTCGGTTCTCATTTTTGTACTTTATATTCGTACTGGGCAATTGGCTCATGCTATGTTTTTCTTTCGGCAGGTATTCAAGGGGTTCAAGGGCAAGTGTGAAGAGATGTTCCTTTTAGTTTGATATCCTGCTTAGAGTTTGTTCATGCGTGACCTCCCTTTCCCATTTCGGGAAGGGGGTGTTACAGAGTTGGTATCAGAGCTTAGGTTTCTTTCTTGTAGAAAACTTATTTAGGTTTGACCTGTGAGTTATGGGTAAACTTTTGAGTTAGGTTTTTATTCTGTTTGATACTCTATTCAGTTGTCACATCAATTTGTATTTGAATTTGTCGTTAATCAATTTCGTTTTCATCTGTTATTTTATTTCATCAATAAATCATTCGGAACGAGAGGCAACTTGGGAGATGAAGGAGTCTATCCGGGCAGAGTATCCGCATATTTTTGATAATTAGGCCCATTTCTTTTCTTTTGATTCCGAGGCCGGAATCCTTTTTAAGGGGGAAGTAATGTAATACCCATGTCTTTGTCCCACATCGGCCAAATACTAAAGTTTTCCCCCTTTCCTTACCTGTATATATATAACTAATATTTTGTTTATTTTATTTATTTATTAAACAATAAGAATTTTCTTAGTTTAAGAAAAGACTTTTTGTAAGAGTGACTTTTTAGTAAGGACCTCTTTAGTTAAAAAAATTTCAGTATCGAGGGCGTAGGCAGACTGCGAACCTCATAATTTCGGGTACGTTTTTTTTCTTCTTTTATATTTATTCAATTTAATTTTCTGTATTATTAGTTTATAACTTTAATTAGTATATTTTAGTTAGTTTGTTAGTTAATATTGTGATATTATTTTGGCTAGATATTATGTATCTCTTTAATATTATTGAGGGTTCAATATATGCATAAATCAGTTAAATACTAATATTGTAGTATTTAATAAAATGTATTATTTTGGTGAATAGATTATATTGAGCGAGTTTAACCAATTGCATCTTTAATTGTGGGTATTACATTACGTACTCCATGTACGGATTTTTGTACTCTTTCAGCGATACTCCTTTAATTTTAATTTGTTCGTTTTGTTCCTCATTCAGAATTCAAATATTGTGTCGATATTTTGTTCATAGTTAAATTCATATGATAGATTTGTTTGATTTTAGATATTCAAAAATTCGTTATTTGTACTCTTTAGACTTATTGAGCATGTCTAGTATTTATTTTTGTAGAAACGTACATACTAATATATTTTGGGAGATTGTTTCAATTCGTTTCGATTTAGCATGTGCGTATTAGAACCCTTTTGTTGGTATTATGTCGCTTATATTGTGACAGGATATTTTTATTAGATGATATCGTAGGGTATACCTTGAGCTAACCACCTGTGGGGGTACCACAGGCATGTCGTCTTGGCACAAGAGACATGACACTTCCGTGGCAGTGTGATTAGTCCACAGCGTCTCTGTTTTGTGCTCCGATGGGAGTTGGCCATTTGGTGATTTATTGTGAGAGGCGTATGGGTCGACCCTAGTTTTCTGTTCTGTTCTGCGGATTGTTGATGTTGTGCCAAACACACTTTTCGATTTTGCATGCATTTGGATCTGCAGTCCAATGTGTGATTTGTTTATGTGGCATTATTTGACTTGTCTATGTGGCAAGCTATATTTCTGAGCTCGGTATGAAATAACCTCAGCCATTCGATTCAGCCTATTATGTTATTCAGTTCAGTTCAGCTATGTTATTCAGTTCAGTTCAGTTCAACTATGTTATTCAGTTCAATTCAGTTTAGCTATGTTATTCAGTTCAGTTCAGTTCAGCTATGTTATTCAATTCAGTTCAGTTCAGTTCGACTATGTTATTAAGTTCAGTTCAGTTCGGCTATGTAAGTTCAGTTCAGTTCAGTTCGGCTATGTTATTGAGTTTAGTTGAGTTTGATTCCGTTATTCAGTTCATCTATGTTATTGAGTTTAGTTTAGCTTGATTTTGTTATTCATTTCGGTTCTCATTTTTGTACTTTATATTTGTACTGGACAATTGGCTCATGCTGTGTTTTTCTTTCGGCAGGTATTCAAGGGGTTCAAGGGCAAGTGTGAAGAGATGTTCCTTTTAGTTTGATATTCTGCTTAGAGTTTGTTCGTGTGTGACCTCCCTTTCCTATTTCGGGAAGAGGGTGTTACATATAATCAAATACATCATAAGATTCAATCAAGCCTCATTAGAAGAAGAAATAAACTCACAAACCAACAAACCAAACAAGTCTCACATAAAGAGAAAACAAACTAAACAAGCCTCACATAAAGAGAAAACAAGTTTTTCAATGAAAAAATAAACTCACTTAAGTGAGAATGGAACCTGAAACCTAAAGATAACAGTATCTCAATCTTAATCACTATGCTAAGATCTCAGCTTAAAAAAATAACTTGATTAGGCTCAACTCTTGAAGTGATCTAATTTACAAATTCAAAATATATTCATATACAAGTAGATCAATCAAATTTACAATCTAGAGCGTTTTACTATCTTTCTGTTTAATTTTTTATTTTGTTTTTACACGTGAAAGAAAAAAAATCATAAAAAATAGTCTCATTATTTCTTGAAAGATTGAAAAGTACTCGATAATTTCTTTGTGAGAATAATTTTTTTAAGAATGGCCGCAAATTATTGATTTTACAACATCAAATAGAAATATTCTACCTCTGGATTCTTAAAATAAAAATCAAGGAATTTTAATTATTTTATTTTGACAAAATTAATCCTGTAATAAAAATAGAGAATAATTCTCATTAATAAATGAATCACAAAAATATTAGCATCAAGGGAATACCTCATCCCGTCTCAAATTGAAACTCGTGAACATATAGATTAACATATTCAAAAATAAACAGACTTGAGCAATTCTTCAACATGAACAACAACAAAAATTTATCGTGATCACCACACACCTAAATTTGAATAAATTTGTCTTCATGAATTGATGTAAATCAAACTTTTTCCGCGAAGAGATCATAAACTTAGGAGTATTGATTGATTTTCTCTTAGAAGATGTATTTGTATTTAATGTTCTAAAACTACTAGTTTAGAGATATTATTTATAGAATTTATTTTATTTCACTTGTATCTTTTTTTTCAATTGGCATAAGTAAATTATTTTTGCCCTTCGAGAGAAATATTAATTTCATCTATGTACCCTTGCCACTTGTAACTTGAAGCACTTCACAAAATTTGAGTATTGTGCAAAACTAGGGTTCCATTAAATTAATGAACCTACAAGATTTTGCCGAGGTATTGAAATTCGAGCTTCCAACCTTCATTTCCAGCCTTAATTAGAAATTGATAAACCTATTTATTTGAACTTGTTCTATTTTCTTGGACACACTGATTTTTGATATTCCATCAAAAGCTGTCCTCAAATTGTTCTACGAAATTTGTCCCGTGCCAAGCCAATTTAGTCGTATTTTTTAAAAATTTTATTTTTCCCCCTTTTTTTTGCATATATTTTCTATTTATTTTTGTAAGAGGTACTTTTTATGTTTTGTGATTAGAGACACATTTTTATATATATATATTTATTTATTATTAAATGTATCTTTAATTTTAAAGCAGAGATTGTTTATACCAGACATTTTATATAATTGAATTTATATTTTATTTGTCATTGTCTTATCTCTATTATAAGCTAGAGATTCTCCCACCGGTTACTAATAGTGTAGTTTATTTATATGTGTGTAGAATAAATAAGAGAATGTTGAAGAGAAAATAGAATTTGATAGGAGTGGAGAGGGAGAAAATTAAAGTTTTTAAATTTTAAGTAGTAAGTGATCCTAAAAACTTTCATTTTCTATTTCCGCACTCTTTTATTAAATCTTGTTTCTTTTCAACATTCTCTCATTTATTATACACACGAGAGAAGAGTTGACAGTTATTTTGTATAAATAAAAAAGTAAAATGTTTTGCTTTCTCATTTTACCCTTTAAATTAATGATAGGAGCACTTACTTCTTAAAATTTAAAAACTTTCATTCTCTCTCCCCACTCCTTGATCAAATCTTATTTTCTCTCCAACATTCTCTCATTTATTCTAGATTTGACTTCCCTCCATTACATATTAGTTATTACTCTAATTCTATCCAATATATCATATCTTTATAATTTTAGATGGATAATTAAAATCAACACGATCAATTAACTTATAATATTGAGCAGTATAGTTGTTTCAAAAATAAAAATAATCCGACATTTTTTCACTATTTGATGAACATGTGGATATTTTATCAAAATTTCAATGGTTGAAAATTCTTTTAAATTTTTAACAGTAAAATTATTTTTAATGATTCTAATTTTTTGTATGAATGATTTTAATAGCATCAACTATTTATTAACATATTTTGCTCATTACTAACAAAATTACTAAGATAAAATAATTGGCGTATTGGATGAAATTAAAGAGAATGTGTAATGGAGGGAAGCCAAATCCATTTATTCTACACACGTAGCGTGTGCCAAGATACTAATATTATTACGGGAGAACAGGGTCTTTAGTCTTTCTTGATTTTCTCATTTTATAATCTCAATTATATCATTTCTTTTTAACCTATTTTTTTTTTTAATTTCATGATTATTAACGTATTTTAAGACTCTTACGTAACTTTTGATTTTTCGGATCAAACTCACTTATTACAACTTTCAACATGGGCTAACCATAATCTTTCCACTTCTCTATTTTTTTTCCATTTATTCTTTCAACCTAAATTTCTTACATGATTTGACTTCTATCTCACACGATCTTACGTTAAATTTTATTGTGCATACGCTAGTGTGTGCCCAGATGCTATAGTAAAAGTTGAAGGCAGAGAAATATATACAAATGTTCTTATAAAATTATCTTTTGCTTCTGTGATTTCTTTTTCTCTTGCATTTTTCTCACATACCAAACAAGTGGAGAAGGAAATTGGTCCACAGAGTTGAGAAAATAAAAACAGAAGCTACCTTTGACTATTTTGTCAATCATTTAGATACAATCAGAATTAGCCGCTGAGGAGGGGGAAGAAGACCAAACAGCCTATGGAAAGTTTAAGATATCATGGAAGAATCAAAGTATGCAGATAATAGAGATTTCCAACAAATACATTGCTGCATGTTGAAAATATTCCAAGTAGTAAGATATTATTTTCTTTTCATATTGTTACCGCAAATGTATTAAGGTTAGTTTTCTTGATAATGACAACTTGTTCACACCAAGTTAAAAAGAGTTCTACTAATTTTCTTGGTTTATTTAATTCTTAGTGTCATTTTCCGTTGTTGCAAAATAAAACACGTGTTGGGCTAGGAATATTTATTTGTTTTTCAATTATTGATTTGTATTATTGATCGAGGGACGAGGGTATGATGAACAACCACCACAAACACTTGCAATCAATTATTTAAGTTGTAACTTGTAGGGACAGATGTTTCAACAAATCTACCTATCAAATTGAACAAAAAGTTACTAATCTAAAATCTCTCACACACAAATATATGCTCAAATATAAGTAAAAGTATAAAAAATTAAAAGTATTGATCACTTTATATAATTGTATGGGATCATTAAAGATAAATTTAAATTTTTTTTTCCTTTCTTTCTTCTATTTTTACTTTTTTTAATATGCTTATAAATTGTATTTTGCGCATCCTTTTAGGGATGGAAGGAGTAATAGAATATGCAACAAGGTTAAATACTCTTCCGTTACACAAAATATCATCAAATTATAATTTGACCCCTGAAATAATTGGGCTTACAAAACAATACATAAAGTTCCTAATTACTTATAATGTTGACTCCAAAATTAAATATCGGCAAAAATTGACCGAAATACCCAATTTGTCGGCAACCCATTTGGTTTTATACGATTTGATCGTATTCAGATACAGTTTGAGTTAATTAAAAAATTAAAATACTTGTAATGAATACACAAAATATAACAAATGAATAAAATACTATATGCAACCATGATTTCTTTCTATTCTCAAACTTCCACCACTACCAAGTTCTCCCTCCCCTCCCATCAACGCCACTCTCTTTCTCCTCTGTCATTCCACCTCCGTCTCACCTCCCTAACCCCTCACCATTACTATCGATGCCACTGCCTCGTGATTCGGGCTATTGATCCACCTCCGTCTCACCTCCTTAACCTCGCAATCATCATAATCGAAAATATGATCGGAAATACCATCATCGAGGTTCCATCACTTGTGGCGGAGAAAAACCCACAATAATTACTGAAGAAATAAAAAGGCTTGTTAACGATGATAATTCTCGGGTTCTGATCACGGGGTGAATGGAGGTCTTTCAGACCTGTAAAAGGAGGAATAACCACAAATATCTTTGACGTCCGGAGTCGTCAGGGGATACCTCCGGTGTAGAAGTGAGTAACAGAAGGAAGAAGATAATCAGAAATATGCAATGGAGGGTTAAAGATGTTTCACACACACAGAGGAAAATTAGAGAAATTAGAACTTAGGTTTTAACTCCAAATGTCTATGATATTTGTAGGTAGGTAGAGTTGGTCACATGCCTTGTGCTTGTTCCCTTCCTTATACATTTCTCATTGGTTGGACTAGTATATTCACATATAAGGAGTGTTTTTTACTTGGCGGGAAAGCAAGGCTCCTTTCTAACAGCCTTCTAGAAGGCCGAGCGTGCTTCTAGCATTGCTTTCCTAGGACCACTGTCAAATGTCGATATATGACACTTCGTTATTAGGGCCGAGGAGGTTAGTTTATGGGTAGGGATGTCGCCCCTACTCCTGACTTCAACTACCTTCTTCTCTCTTGTTTGTGGCATGTACTTTTCATCTTCTCCTTTTTGTGCGAAGGGTTTATAAAAGTCCAAGGACTATATGGAGACCCGAAGACTAAGTTCTGACCCGAAAGTGCAAAGTATATCCTTTGAGGGAGGTATATATATCCTAACAATACTTATAATTAATATTATAAGTTAACTTAAAAATACAAATTTTCTTAAAATTCATCATTTTCTAAATATATACTCCCTCCATCCTAAAATAAATGTCTTAGTTAGATTTTTAAGGTCAAATTAACTATTTTTAGAATCAATTTTATAATATTATACATAAATATATGAGGAAAGACAATTATAGTAATATTTTACATTGAATTTAATACTTAACCCTTGTTTGAGATTTCAATTTTTTTTAATAACATACTTAATTATTAATTTCAAAAATAATTATATTTGATCATAAAAATCAAATTAAGAAGAAATCTTTTTAATAACATGCTTAATTATTAATTTCAAAAACTATTATATTTGATCATAAGAATCAAATTAAGACATTTAATTTTAAGACAGGGTACTATCTGATGTGGGTACAAATAGCTCATCAATGACGAGTTACCACGTATTGTTTATAGATCTCTATTAATAAAGGGCAATATAACAATTTTGCTCGCGGAGTATTTTAGAAGTATATTAAATCAAATAGATGATAAAATACTCATGAATTTTAATCAACTAAGGATTAACAACCTGGAAGGTATCTAAAGCCAATTAGGATTTTAATTCTTAACTCTTGAAGTAGAAAACTCTCATGCTATAAATAAGGAATGTTCCAACATATTTAAGGTACACAATCTGAAACCCTATAATAATTCTCTCTCAATATCAGTGTTCTGACTTAAGTATCGGAGAGTTCTCTCAGAACCCCCAACTACGACGAATTTTTTTTAGGTTTTCCGACGAGATTAATGTTGTAAAGCAGTAGTCAAAGTCAAAATTTATGAGTTGACCAAAATCCTAATTTGGAGTAGCTGATTGATGCATCAGATTGGTGCCGTATAAGGAAAACGAACAAAAAGTCATATTTCTCTTTCTCACAATTCAAAAAATCATGGTGAATACTCGTGTTTCAACACCAAATCAATCCACCATTATGATCATTTTTTTGTTGTGAAAACCCTTTCATCATACAACATAATCCTTGGTAGGATATAACTGAATAAATTTAAAGCTATCCCTCTACGTATCATATGAAATTGAAGTTCTCAACAATAAGTGGAACAGAGGAAGTCAAGGGTGATTAGAAAATGGCTTGGAGGCAAGTTTTGCCTATTGATTCTTTAGATTAGACATGGCAAACGGGTCGGGCCAGCCCAAACGGGTCGGGCCAAAACGGCCCGAATTTTGGCGGGCTAAAAATATGCGGCCCGTGGCCCGGGTTGGGCCGGCCCGGCTCGCGGGCTTTTTTTTTTTGCAAAATAAGAAAGTTGCCAAGGTTTGAACTCAAGACCTCCCTATTTTTTGAAGAAGTTGTTAAACCAACTTTGCTATATCAACTTGTTTTTCTAAATTCAAACAATTAAATGATAGAGAAACAAATCTTTTGTTTCCACTAAAAAGATTTATTATATGAAAATATAAATACACTTTTATATAACTTATATATATATATATATATATATATATATATATATAACGTCAATTGTGTGTGTGTGTGTATATATATATATAACAATAACGTATATATATAACAATTTTTGTAAAATTTTTAGAATTCTTGGGAAACGAAAAGGTAACTTAGAAAGAGGAAAATAAATAATAACAAATATTATTATATATACACATTAATAATATATATATAATGTCAATAATATATATACATTATATATATAACAATAACATATATATATAACAATTTTTGTAAAACTTAGAGAGAAAGGAAAATGTAACTTAGAGAGAGGAAAATAAATAATAACAAATATTGTTATATATGTATACATTAATAATATATATAATGTCAATAATATATATATAACAATAACATATACATATATAACAATTTTTGTAAAACTTTTAGAAATTTTGAGAAAGGAAAATGTAACTTAGAGAGAGGAAAATAAATATAAACACATATTGTTATATATGTCTTATACATTAAAAATATATATAATGACACTAATATATATACATATATATATATATATATATATATATATATCTATATATATATATATAACAATAACATATATATATAACAATTTTTGTAAAACTTTTGAAAATTTTGAGAAAGGAAAAATGTAACTTAGAGAGAGGAAAATAAATATTAACAAATACCGTTATATATGTATACATTAATAATATATATATAACAATAACATATATATATATATAACAATTTTTGTAAAACTTTTGAAAATTTTGAGAAAGGAAAATTTAATTCAGAGAGAGAAAAATAAATAATAACAAATATTATTATATACATATACATTAATAATATATATATATATATAACAATAACGTATATATATACAAGAATAACGTCAAACTTTTGAAAATCTTGGGAAAGGAAAAAGTAACTTAGAGAGAGGAAAATAAATAATAACAAATATTATTATTATTATATATATACATTAATAATATATATAATGTCAATAATATATATACATATATATCTATATATATATATATAACAATAACATATATATATATATAACAATTTTTGTAAAACTTTTGGAAATTTTAAGAAAGGAAATGTAACTTAGAGAGAGGAAAATAAATAATAACAAATATTGTTATATATATATATATACACACACGTTATTATTATATATATAACGTCAATAATATATATACATATATATATATATACACATCTATATATATATAATAATAACGTGTGTGTGTATATATATATATATATATATATAACGTTAATAATATATATATATATATACACACACACATTAATAATATATATATATACACACACACACACACGTTAATAATATATATATATAGACATATATATAACACATATATAACAATAACTATTGTAGCTGAGTTGGTCTAAACACTTATTTGTGAAGTTTGAGAGGTCTTGGGTTCAAGTCTTCTTGGAAGCATTGGCATTGAATTTTTGTAAAAAAACATACGGGCGGGCCGAGCCACCACGGGCCAGGCCAAATCCAGGCCGGGCCAAAACGGCCCAACTTTTCATGGGCTAAAAATCTTAAGCCCGTAGCCCAATTTTTACGGGTCGGCCCGGCCCGCGGGCCTAATTTGTCAGGTACTTTAGATGTAAGAGAGGAGGATAAAGTGCAAATAAGAGAACTTGTAGAGGAACTAGTCCCAATTGTTGGAAATGGGTTAAGAATTGAATGAGAAAATTGACTCCAAACCTACCCACTTGAAATGTTGAAACTTGCAAAAGTCCCACATAGAGTATTAGAGGGAAAAATGAAGTATTTATATATGGAATGTTTGTTCAATGGGAAGGGCCCCAAGGGGCACCCCACTTTTGTGGAAGGGAGAGGACCTAGCCAACGCTTGGTTCGAACCCACACGCGCGCGCCGCCGCCGCCGTCCGTCCGGGCGGGCCGGGCCAGGGTCGTGGGCTTTGTATATATAATTTTTTGGACAAAATTTTTGTTTAATTTATTATCATAACTACCACTGATACTGCGTCGTTTTGCATACGAACAGATGCGTCCCATCTGAACGGTCACGAAATTATCCTATAAATAAGAAGGAGGGCAGCCCATTTTCGATACTTCATTTTTCCTCCAGTCACTGCATTATTTCCTTTCATTCATTCATCGCATAGAAGTTTAAGTTCGAGTACAGTACATACTAAGTTCGAAGAATTCTTAATTTTGAAGTGCTTCTAATTAAGAATTGGAAATCCGTTTTATCTTGGGAAGTAATTATTCAGAAAACCTTTAGCACCGTGAGGGAATAAATTTGCTTCAAGGAGACTTTGTGAATTCAAAGGACTCGGATTTACTTTCTTCAAATTCTGATATTTCCAAGTAAGTTGTTTTCAATTTATTAAATAAAAAACATTTCAATTACAGGAACTACACCAATTTTATTGGAAGATGTAGATCGGTAAAGGAGACTCATACTATATAAAAAAAGGAGTTTTGCATTGAAAAGACATTAGGCCATCAATAAAGAAGTGGAGAAGTTGTTCGATGCCATAATTAAGGTCATGACTACTTAAAATTAAGGTCTTGTAGCCCAGAATCAAGACCATAAATGCCCGAAATTAAGGTCATGAAGGCTAGAATCAAGGTCATGGAGTCCAGAATTAAGGCCCTAGAGGCCTAGAATCAAGGTCATTGAGCCAAGAATCAAGGCCATAGATGCCTAGAATTAAGACCATGGAGGCCCAGAATCAAGACCATAGAGCCTAGAATCAAGGCCATTGAGGCCTAAAGCCAAGTCCACAGAGGCCAAGAATTAAGGCCATAGAGACCCATAATTAGCGTCATTGGCGCCAAGAATTAAAGTTATAGAGGCCAGAATTAACATTGTGCAAGCCCAGAATTAAGGTTATGAAGCCCAGAATTATAGCCATGGAGCCCAGAATCAAGGACATGAAGGCCTAGAATCAAAGCCATGTAGCCTAAAATTAAGGTCATGGAAATCCAAAATCAAGGCCATAATGGCCCAGAATCAAGGATCCCAAAATCAAGGTAATGAAAGCCCATAATTAAGGCATTGGAGCCCAAAATTAAGGCCATGAAGACCCTAAATTAAGGTCATGGAGTCAAGAACTAAGGTCATAGAGCCCAGAATTAACTCCGCGGGTGCTAGGAATTAAGGCCATGGAACGCAGAATTATGGTCATAGAAGCTAAGAATTAGCACCATGACCACCAAGAATTAAGGTTACCGAGCCAAAATTAAAGGCCATGGAGGCCAAGAATTAGCTCCATGAGGGCAAAAATTTAGTGCATGAAAAAAACTCTATTATTATTCAATTACTCCTTTTTATTTTTAAAGGAGTAGGGGGCAAATGATGTGGGTAAAAATAACCCACAAATGGCGAGTTGTCACGTATTATTTGTAGATTCTTATTAATAAAGGGCAATATAATAATTTTACTCGCGGAGTATTTTAGAAATATATTAAATCCAATAAAAGATAGAATTCCCATGAAATTTAACCGGATTAATAAGCCGGAAGGTCTCTAAAGTCAATTAGGATTCTAATTCCCAACTCCTGAAAAAGAGGACTCTCATGCTATAAATAAGGGATGTTCTAAAACATTCAAGGTACACAATCTGAAACCTCATAATAATTCTCTCTCTAGTGTTCTAACTTAAGCATCGGAGAGTCTTCCCGGAGCCCCCAACTTTCGTCGATATCAAGAGAGCAAAATGCAAAAGTTCCCCCTATATTATAGGAGTATTTGGATGATTCTTATTCCCGGTCTTAACTCTTCCCATCAATTTCTATAGGAGAAACTAGACATAGAGAGAAAATTTGGTTTTATCTCTTTCTTTTGTCAAAATTATCTTATTTTTTCTTTAACATTAATGTATATTAATAACAATAATATTGTAATATATTGATATTATTAATAACATTAATATATCATAATATCTAATAAGTAATATCTAATCAGTAATATTATAATATTATTAAGATAATATATTTTATATTTAACTAAGAAGTAAAATCATATTAAAAAGAATTACTAATAACTAATAAGTAATTACTAACAGCTTATTAATAATATTACTAATAACCAATAAGTTGTATTAATACTATTACTGTTAGTAATAATTTTCTAAAAGATAACATTAATATTATTAACTTAGTTGATAATCAAATGTTTTGTTAGTTTTGGGAGTATGAAATTTTAGGTTCAAATCTTGAGAGAATAGATATTTTAGTCCAAATGTATTAAATTAACATGTCAACGTGTCATCTGTACAAGTTAACGCCACATAGCACAATAAGATTCATAATCTAAATTTTTAGATAGTAAAGGATTCGTTTTGTATTGACTAAAAAAACAAGACGCAATATCTAAATATTCTTATAATACAAGGATCACTTTTGTATTTTATTCAAATTAAGATGATAAAACGATAGTTAAAATTAAAATTCGTGAATGGACCAAAACATAATTCGGAGGTAGCTGATTGCCGCTTCGGTATCTAATTTTAAGAAGGTAATATTTACTTTTTTAAAACCCGTGCTTAATCAATTGAATGTTTCACGTGGTCTGTTAGAACTGTGCCACCGTGGTGGGAAGAAATGAATAATATTTGGGACCCACCGAAAAATTGTTGAATTGATATTCACATACGGTCTGAGACACACATTCTCCAACTACCCTTCTCTGCTCTTCTCTCTCTCCTCTTGTCTTCAATTCTCCCTCCGTTAGTCTTCATGTTACAGCAACTATCACTTGCATTACATATAATTCTAATATAGATAGATATAAGCATAAACTATACATGTTATTATATGCATATGTTTCTCGACTTCTGCTGGTATCTTTCCTCAATTGAAACCACAGGTAAATTTTCTTCCTAAACCTCTTTTGGCTCTTCTCTTTGTTATTATTATGTTTTTCCCACAATTTGCAGTTCTTTATCTTCTCATGATACGTTTGGATTGATGCAATGGAATGAATGAAGGAATTGAACGATTTTCAAGTGTATGTTTGATTGTTGTTGGTGGTGGGTGGTGGCTGGTGTGATAGGATGGCAAAGTTGTTACCTACATTCATCCCATCGGAATGGATCTCATTGGAATGGATCTCACCTTCCACATGGAATGAAAATCTAAGGGAATAAAATGAATTTTCATTCTATTGGAATAGTTTATTCGCATAAATGATCACTAATTACACTATTTTTCATTCCATTAATTCCTCCATTCCATTCCTCCAAACGTCGTTTGTTGTAGCATTTCCTTTTCTGGGTTAATGAAATTTTGATTGCTTGATGTTTATGGGAAACGTAAAAAGAAGAAGGGAGAAAAGGTTGCATTGTTATAGTATCCAATGCCTGGTTTCTGAAGAAATGAAACAGATATAGGCTAAAAATTGTAGAGTAGCAGGAACAATTTAAAGTTGGAACTTTATTTCTTTTCCCTTATTTTCACAGTAAACGAACAATGCTGAATTGATCTTTGAACATTTGCAGATATTTACCCTAGTCTTAGTTCAGTCTGACATATTGTCCTATTGGGTGCAAAATGGAAGCTGTAAATCTTTCCGGCGCAGTGACTTGTGAAATTATTGGTAACAAGTTTGAGAGAAGGGGGAATAGGGAAATTTCTGTGGTCAAAACCTCAATTATAGTTCCTCTCTGTCGTTATCTTGGGGCTCATAGAAGAGTACCTAGATCATACAATGTAGTCAAGAACTGTGGACTAACTAGTGATCAACAGTCTTTGGATTATGACTTGCATCCTTCTGGTGTGGGGGAGAAAGTAGCTTCAACCAGAAAGAGACTCATCAACAGTTCAAGTGACGGAACCATGTAAGGCTCATTACCCAACCTATACCAATTTTTTATAGGTCATCATACTTGTCATGTGTACCTCTAATCTTGTTAACTAGAATTTCTGACTAAGGTAGTTTTCGTTTCACGCGGATGCGTTTACAAGCAAGAATCATTTGCTACTGGAAAGCATTTTCACCTCATATTGCCATCCAAAAATGTCCCAAGTCCATTATATTCTTCCTGAAATAAAGTATCAAATTTATGCCTACAATGTGTTTGTAGTTTCTTTCTTATCAAAATTCTGAGTTTTTATTTTCAGTGCACTGACAGGGACTTCTACCAATCAATCACGGCCTCAAAGTGTCCAAACTGAGCTTATAATGCTTTCTTTACCCGCTATTGCAGGGCAAGCAATAGAACCCTTGGCGCAACTTATGGAGACAGCTTATATTGGTAGACTTGGTAAGTCTTTGGTACTTCCTATTTGGTTGTTCGGAGCTAGGTTTTATACTTTTCATTACCGATAAAATCCTTTTCTGCGTTTTAGTTGGCTGCCGAATTTTTCTTAGATGCTTGTTGATTTCATCGAGGAAATTGTTGTGAAGGTTGGTGAGATATTCTAAGTGTTTCGATAATTGGCCTTTCAAAATGCCTGCAGAAGCCAGATCTAATTGTGTTCGGGATCCCAGCAGACATATGATAATAAGAAAACAAGAAACCCCTAATATAGGATGAAAATGAAGAACAAGACAACACAGAGAATATGAAATTTAATGTATTTCAGTAAAAATTGCCCAACGTCCAGGGAGAGAAGAACTTATAGTACAATAAACTTAACTAGATTTATAGAATTATAGTACAATACATAGTTTTCTTTTGTATTTGTCACCCAATCCCAAATCCCCTTGTACACTCTCTCTTAAACCCCAAGATCCTATCCTCTCTCACTCACTAGAATTTTCCTTGTACTCTCTATATCTTCTCTTGTTTTCTCAAAGAGACCTCAAGTTCCCCTTCTATAGAACTTGGGATTTGAGACTCACATCCATAATAGAATAGCAAACCCAAATTCTTCATGGAATATGATTCAACTATTCAAGTAACATCACAACACTAACTTGTGCATTTCCTGTCCTTGATATTTCGTGAATAACTGAGTAATATCTTTGCTAGATCTTGTTTGATTACATGAATTTGAACAATTACTAATTCACAACTTTCCTTGTTATTCCTGCTTCTTATGTTTGTCAAGAGTCAGTTCTGACATATGAAATAGATATTTCCTCTTTTACAAATTCTTTCTTTATTTTGATATTTCAAAACTATAATTTGTTCCCGCTCCACTGATTGATGAGCTCTTATGTTAATGATTTCTGTTTTAAAGGTTCCCTGGAGTTGGCATCAGCTGGTGTTTCCATATCGATTTTTAACATAATATCGAAGGTATTCAACATTCCTCTCCTTAGTGTTGCAACTTCATTTGTTGCTGAAGACATCTCTAAACATTCAAGCGAAGGTTTTACTTCAGGTAAAACTAGAATTTTTACTAAAACAACATTTACTTTCTGCCTTGCAATTGTTGTAAAAAAAGATAAACATGGTAAACTAAATTGACACGAGTTTGTTGCTTCAACAGCTGAAAGAAGGCTACTGCCATCAGTTTCTACTGCACTAGTCTTATCTGTAGGGATTGGCATAGTTGAGGCTGCAGCTTTGTATTTTGGATCTGGAGTGTTTCTCAGCATGATGGGTATATCAACAGTAAGTAGTACTTAAAAAGAGTACAGAAAGAAATCAGCTTATGTTCATGTCTTTATTTGTTAAGCTGTAACTCTTTTTGTGCTTTTTGTTCACATAAGTACTTATCTTTGCATAATTTCATGAACTTAACTCTCATTTTGATTTGGGGGGGTGGGCACTTTAGTTAAACTTAATTCTTTGAACAGGCTTCACCAATGCGCATTCCAGCACAACAGTTTCTTCAACTTAGAGCATTTGGTTGCCCAGCAGTTGTACTTTCCCTGGCTATTCAAGGCATCTTTCGTGGTTTCAAAGACACAAAGACTCCTGTACAATGTCTTGGCAAGTGTTCGTTATGTATCATTTGTTTGTTATGTATTATTTGCCTGCCTAACTAATGATGATGCTCCTCATTATTGTCTACAGTACATGTTCTTATTCTTGTCTTGACATAATTTTTGCATAGCCAGAGATCCAGGCTTACATAAGCAGCTTGACCTGCAATTAGACACATTATAGGAAATTTTCACTATTTTTTTTAGTTTCATTAAGGTAAAGGGTAAGTAAGACTTGAAATTTACACTCTTCATGAATGTGGAATGGGTGTTTAGCTGGCTAAAAGTGAAGATCCCTACTTTCAGAGACACGGCCTTTTCTACAATGGTCTTACCTTCAACATCATTCTCGATAATTATCGTTAAAATCAGCTGTATTGTAGTTCAAAAATCAGGATATGCACTATAGGATCTGATATAATCACGGTTTTTCTTGTGGCAATATAGCTATTTTTGCGGTGATTTTATTAGAAGAAAGGTGGGGTATGTATGTGGTAGTTTTCGGTATGAATTCTTGATTATTCAATAGTGAAGCACTTGTGAAAGAAATTTCATATGTCAAGACTATTGAATTGTATTGGTAAGGCTATTACGAAAATATATAAGTAGGTTTTGGTTTATACTATAGCTGGATGTACTCAGACAGAATTTCTTCCGCCAAATAACTAATTTATTTTTATTAAGATATGTTGCGATCACCATTTTCCGCTTCTGCTATATTTTTTCACCTTATGTTCTATATTACCAGCAACATGCCTCAAGTCCTTCACTTATGCTTTCCCTATGATATTTAATGGCTACGTCAGTTACTGAAACAGACAGTGAATGTGCAGGACTTGGAAATCTGGCAGCAGTATTCTTTTTTCCCATACTTATGTATGTATTCCGCTTGGGCGTAACTGGTGCAGCCATTTCCACAATTGCATCTCAGTATGTTTGATTACACTCGCTCATAATAATACTACTTTTATTATATAATTAATAATGTGATTACTGTACCTAGAAGAGATTGTCACAGTTCTTTGATTCAAATTTTCAGATACATAGTGACATTTTCGATGATATGGCATCTTAATAAGAGGACTGTATTGGTACCCAGTTTGAACAATCTGCAGTTTGGTGGCTACCTAAAATCTGGTGAGTTTGCATGGAGGAATTGTTAATCCTCATCATTGTAAAATAATAAGCTTGACAAGGTTATTCTTAAATACTGGCAATAGCTGTTTCGTAGCCACAATTTCTCTACTCTACTGTCACGTAGCATAGTTTTCATAGTTCCCCTTGTGATTTTCTACATTGGTGGGTAGAACTCTTCATTTTGTTGTAGATGAATTTAATTAGTAAGATGTCACTTAGACATGATAATATGATGTTATGTATTTTTTGTGCTGAATCAAAAGAGGTGGAGGTTAGGGAGAGACACCCAGTCCCGCATCAAAACATGTAGGATGTGCTATCTTGTTCATAAGACTTAAGGTTACTACAAAGAGTACTAACATCATGACATTTTGGGTGGGCTTGTGGTAGTTCAAGATAACCCCATGGTACTCCTAGGCAGTATATTTGAGAATTGATCTGAGCTTGGGTTTGTGTCGGGCCATTACAGACCTAGCTAGCATAGTGTAGAATGTATAAAATCTGTACATTTTTGTTATATTTTTCATTACAATAGGTTCCTAATTACCTGTTTTCCTCAGTGGAGTATACACGTACACAGCTCATACACACACACACAACACAAACACTTCTAACACTCCCCCTCAAGTTGGTGTATAGATATCTCGCATACCCAACTTGAAACACAAGGGATGAAACATCTTACCACTAAGACCCTTAGTCAGAATATCAGCTAGCTGATGTTCTGTTTTTACAAAAGGTAAGCAGATAAGACCATTGACTAATTTTTCTTTGATGAAGTGTCGGTCAATCTCAATGTGCTTTGTTCTATCATGTTATACCGGATCATTTGCAATACTAATGGCTGCCTTGTTATCACAAAACAACTGCATTGGCCTTTTAGTTGAAACACCCAAATCTTCTAGCAAGGTTCGAAGCCACATTAGTTCACATATACCCAAGGCGATAGCCCGGTATTCAGCCTCAGCACTAGATCTTGCCACAACAGACTGTTTCTTACTACGCCAAGTGACAAGATTACCTCCAACAAATGAACAATAGCCTGATGTAGATCGACGATCCTCTACAGAGCCAGCCCAATCTGAGTCGGAAAAAGCTTCGACTCTCATATGACCATGTGGTGCAAACAATAAACCTTTACCGGGTGCAGACTTGAGATACCTCAAAATTCTGTAAACGGTTTCCATATGACTTTGTCGAGGATCATGCATATATTGGCTGACTATACCCACAACATAAGATATATCGGGTCTAGTATGGGACAGGTATATCAGTCGTCCCACTAGACGTTGATATCCTTCTCTATCAACCGTAGGTCATGTGCCTCCTTCTAGATGATGATTGACTTCAATAGGAGAATCTGCAGGTTTACATCCTAGCATGCCAGTTTCTGTCAAGAGATCAAGAACATACTTCCGTTGAGATAGAAAAATTCTACTGGAAGATCTTGCAATTTCAATGCCAAGAAAATATTTCAAGGTGCCCAGATCTTTGATGTCAAACTCTTTAGCTAGGCTCGCCTTGAGATTAATTATCTCTTCTTTATTATCCCCTGTCACAACAATGTCATCAACATAAACAATAAGAATGACAGTCTTACCATTTATTTGTTTGACAAATAGAGTGTGATCTGCTCGACTCTGCTTGTACCTAAGTTTTACCATTGCTTTGTGGAATTTACCAAACCAGGCTCGAGGAGATTGCTTCAATCCGTATAAAGCCTTTCGCAGTCTACAAACCTTACCCCTGGTGACAAGTGAGGCAAAACCAGAGGGTATTTCCATATATACCTCTTCTTCCAGGTCACCATGAAGAAATGCATTTTTCAAATCCAATTGCTGAATATCCCAGCCAAAGTTTGTTGCACATGAGATAATGGTACGAACGGAGTTCATCTTTGCCACGGGAGCAAAAGTCTCCTGGTAATCAATCTCGTGAGTCTGAGTGTACCCTTTTGCAACTAGCCTGGCTTTGAGTCTTTCAACTGTCCCATCTGCCTTTTGTTTCACTGTATATACCCATTTGCAACCAACTGGTCTTTTCCCATAAGGAAGAGTAACTAGTTCCCAAGTATCATTCTTTTTTAGGGCATTCATCTCTTCTATCATAGCATGTTTCTATTTCTCGTTGCTAATTACTTCTTTCCACCCCTGAGGAATAGATATAAAGGACAAAGAAGAAACAAAGGAATGGTAGGATGCAGATAATTTATCATATGAAACAAAATTTGAGATAGGATGTTGTGTACAAGACCTGACACATTTTCTAAGAGCAATAGGAATGTCAGTATCATCAGAAGTACAAATAGGATCAGGATTCATACCATTAGTATTACCAAGACTCGGTTCAGGGCAAGGTTGGTGTGGTGGTGCAGCAATAAGGACCTTATTCTTCCCTTTTCGAGTATAGGTTCTCAACTCAGGCTCGGACTGTAACTGTAGCTCCCCCTGTGTAGCAGTATCAGAAACAACAATAGGAGTAGAGGAAGATGGTTCGTGTAACTGTAACTCCCCCTGTGTAGCATTATCAGAAACAACAACAGGAGTAGAAGAAGATGGTATAATAATATTTGTACTTGTATTTGTAATACCGGTTTCAAAAGACTCAAAAGACGTCTCCTCATAAACATCCTCCCCCTGAGGAGACGGTGAAGAAAAATAAAAAGGTTCAGACTCCCAAAAAGTGACATCCCGAGTGACAAACACTTTGTGAGAAGGGGGATGATAACATTTATAACCTTTTTGAGTTGGAGAATAACCAATAAAAACACACCGAAGAGCTTTGGGATCTAATTTACCTCGAGTGGGGGATTTATCATGAACATAGCACACACATCCGAAAACTCGGGGTGAGGGAGAAGGAGTGGTTATGTGCTGGAGAAGGGAGATAGGACTTTTGTTTCCTAGGCTTCTAGAAGGAAGGCGGTTGATTAGGAATGCCGCAGTAAGAACCGCATCACCCCAAAAAAATTTAGGAGTTTTCATGGTAAACATAAGTGTGTGGGCAACTTCTAGTAGGTGTCGATTTTTCCTTTCCGCTACTCCATTTTGCTCTGGAATTTGGACACAGGTGGTTTGAAGAATGATGCCATGCCAGGAGAGGTAAGATTCAAAAGCATGATTATTACTGTATTCACGACCGTTATCACTATGGAGGATTTTGATTTTAGCGTTAAATTGAGCTTGAATCATTTTATGAAAGTCCTGAAAGCAATCAAAAACTTCATTTTTGGAACGCAAAAGGTAAATCCAAGTGACACGAGAATGACAGTCAATAAAGCTAACAAACCATCTAAAACCAGAACGAGAAACAATCCGAGATGGCCCCCATACATCTGTATGGATAATAGCAAAAGACTCAGACTGACGACTGTTAATAGCAGAATAAGTCGAACGTTTGTGTTTACCGAGTTCACATGTTTCACACAAAAACTGAGTTTTGTTACAATTCTTAACTAAAGATGGAAACAAAAATTCCAATACTGAAAAAGAAGGATGACCCAAGCGACGATGCCATTAATGGAGAGAGGCTAGGTTGGAGTCTGAAACAGAGTGAAGAGCCTGAGTAGGGACCCTTTTTGATGAGGGAACATCTAAATAATAGAGACCATCAACTGCACTACCACTGCCAATCTGTTGTCCCGTCACCAAGTCCTGAAAAATACAATGATTTGGAAAAAAGGTTACTGAACAATGCATAGATTCAGAAAGACGTTGGACAGATAATAAATTTATAGTGAAGGAAGGAATATGAAGAACAGATGATAAAGTTAATGAAGGGGTACAAACTACAGAACCACTCCCTGAGATAGAGGACAGAGAGCCATCAGCAACTCGAACCTTGTCCTTTCCCGAACGGGCCATATATGAAGTAAAAAGATTTGAGGACCCAGTCATATGCTCGGAGGCACCTGTATCTATAATCCAACTATGACAAGTAGGTGAAACATGAAAAGCACGAGGAGGGATACCTATCTGGGCATAATGAGAGGAAGTAGGATTGGAATAGAATTTCCGAAAGGCAGTGATTTCCTCAGGAGTCAGTGCATGAGTAGTGTCTGTGGTACTAGGTACATCTGCAGAATGTGGAGGAGTAGACATGTAGGCATGAGATCCACGTCCTCGACCAGAACGACCGCCACGTCCTTTAGGACGCCCATGAAGCTTAAAACAACGGTCTCTGGTATGATTCTTCCCCCCACAATAGTCACAGTCACGGGACTCCTTCTCAACAGGAGAGGGAATGGGAAAGCCAGGCTTAGGATACGAGGCAATCAAGACTGATCGGTCAACAAGATTTGGTTTGAGTACCATTACCCGACGCCTACTTTCCTCTTGCTGGACTCTAGCATGAGCCTCTCTTAGTGATGGAAAAGGTGTCTGGCCAAGCAGCTGCGCTCGAATTTGATCAAATTCTATATTCAACCCAGCCAAGAAATCTACAACCCTATCTTCATTAATAAACTTTTGATAAGTTGCTGCATCTTCCGGACATTTAGCTGAGAAAACCAGATAATGATCAAGCTCCTGCCAGAGTGCATTAATCTCTGCAAAATATTGTGCCACAGACTTCTCTCCTTGGCCCAACTCACGGATTCGTTTACAAATATCATAGGCCTTAGACATATCACCAGAGATAGAGAAGGTTTGAGAGATAGCTTCCCAAAGTGCATATGCAGTGTCTAAGAACATGTAACTACTCCTCAGACTAGGTTCCATTGAGTTAAAAATCCATGTTTTTACCATGGAGTTATCAGATTTCCATTCTTCTTGAGCAGTACCTGTTTGTACAGGCATGGTGTTTGTACCAGTGATAAAGTGCTGCATTCGGTTTGCTTCAATTGACATACGACATGCTTGGGACCAGGCAAGATAATTGTTTCCATCCAATTTAAAAGGACTAAGAACCAAGGAGGAATTGAGATGATGATTTCTAAACATCTGTCCCTTATTGGTTTCGATAATAGGACCAACTTCTGCCATGGTGATATAATAGGAGCAACAAGAATTTATCCAAGGAATTTACCAACAAGGATAATATACAGGCTTCCAACAGTGAGCAGTAGTTGTATGAAAATAGCCCAAACAATAATGCTTAACAAGGCAGTGTGATGAGACAGTTGAAAAAAAAAAAAGGGCCAAACACTTAATACTGTAAGCCAAACAGGTTAACACTTGACACTGATATTAAGCAAGTTAAACAGTAGCCAAACAATAGCCTATGCATGCCAGTTCAAGCCGAAGAGAAAAAAAGGTCATTAAAGCAACATAACAGAGACAATCTCCATAAGAGGCTTATGCAGTGTATATCATAGTTCGAAAACAGGCCAAATTAGCAGCCAACAGATATAACAGTCAGTAACCAAAGGGCCGACCGAACCAAATTTAAGCTAAATCCAAGCAAACTTGATTTTCTCTCTATAAGACCACTATGGGCAGGAAGAGGAGAGAGAGGCGACCGCCTTGGAAGAAGCCGCGACCGCGAAGGTCGCCGGAAAACAGGTCACGCGCCGGCGCGTGGGATCGGCAGCGAGGCGCGTGAGCGGCGCGTAGCGGCGCGTGCGGCGGTGGATCGAAAAACTGAAAACTCCGGCTTGGTCGCCCGGCAACAGGTAGCTCAATTATGATGTTAATTTCTCAATATCTAATCGTTGGACTAGTTTTCTGATTAAAAATAGGAGCAGTAGCAACGCGGAAGGCAAAAAAAATTTCGTACTGCTAGAATAGATTATGCAGTAGGCTCTGATACCATGTAGAATGTATAAAATCTGTACATTTTTGTTATATTTTTCATTACAATAGGTCCCTAATTTATACAACTTGTTTGGAGCTAGTGGAGGAGGAAAACAGCACGTACACAGCTCATACACACACACAGCACAAACACTTCTAACACATAGCAATCAATCAGCAAGCTTTAACGAGGAACTCTGATGCAATTAGGCCTCCTCTGATGCAATTAGGCCTCCACTGATGCAGTTAGCATAAAAAGTCAAAAAGGTGTTACGTAAACGGGACTTAGGAGGGAGAGACAGAGTGGATCATAAAGTCAAAAAGTTGTGTTTGCTTGACCACTCTTTGGTAAGTAATTATTCTTAAAATATAAATAGCTAACAGAAAAGCAAAATCGTTACTCTTTTCTTAATATGTGTGAAAAATGTACTTTGCTCATTCTTTTGAAAACGGAGGGAGTATATGTATTATATTATATACACACTATCTAGTAGTCGGTTCAGGCCTAAAATAGAAATTTTTTACTCCACACCGAGATCGACCGACCAACTCGGTTTTTACAATCATTCAACCGGCTGCTTTTTTATTTTGGGAAATTATTCCGGTTTGATTCTTTCCGATCGGGCCAATTATCTCACTTTTGGTCGGTTTTCACTGCAGCCTAAATGCAATTAAGGAATCTGTTCTCGAGTCCAAATTAGATTTTGTCTATAAAACTTCATATTGGCATTACTTTTTATCTAAAAAGAGTTATGGGGCTTATAATATATGAAATCGAAGCTCTCGACGAGCTCTACAATACTCATATATTAGGCCATGAATGATGTTTTGTGCCTGAAAAACCTGTTTAAAGGAGAATTCTGGATGGTCAAAGTTTTGGTCATACTTCGAATTATTTTCAATTTTTGCTTTATTGTTTTTTAACTTTTCTAAGTAGGCTTGGGAAGTGGTCTAACACTGTAAATATGTTTTCTTAGGGTTTTTATAACATTCTTTTTGACAATTATCGATATTATTATGACAGCGAAAGACGATGAAGAATAGAAATAATCACAGGAATTGAATCTATGTAACTTTGCAATCACAGAAATTCACAAAGTTGGATAAATTGACTATAAGCAGCCTCAAGGTTTATAAAATCTGAATAATAAGAGTTCTTCTCTAATAATAACCCTAAGAGACTATTTATACTACTTAAACCCTAAAAATAAATAAAATCCAATAAACTTAAAAAGCAAGCCCAAAACATAAACGGGTCCTAAAATAATTATACCTGCTAGGTTATCTTAATTAATAAATAAAAATACATCAAATATTTAAATTGTCCATAAATATCAAAACATAAATTATAATGAATCTTGACGGATAACTCTTCCCGTGTCATTCCCCTTTTCTTGGAGAAAATTCGACCTCAAATTTTAAATGAAGTAGTATCAAGCACCAACAGGTAGACTCGCAATCTTCTTTGTACCATGTATTCACGATATTGTTTCTCAAAGAAAAATTTTATAAATAATTCTGAAATAATCAAAGCCTTCATACTAACCTGCACTTTCAACAAATGATTAGGCATGACGAAATCAAAATTTTCCAAGCTGGCGAACAAAGGATTATGAACAATCTCATGATCAATCTCAATTTCTATGATATCTGCATCCTTATGTTGCTTTGACTCCAAATCATGATTCTCCTCAACCACTAAACTTGGTTCGCCTTCAACTATAACCGTTTCTTCAACTACCTCCTTTGTGTCTTCCACACTTTCTACTAAAAGGGACAAATCACATGTCTGAGAAATAGGATTGATGACACTACAACTTTCAGCTTTCTTGAAGATTTTCCGTGCAAGCTATCAAATTCTTGCAACAACACCTACTAACTTCATTAATCAGAAAAGAAATCTCCTTTTGTCGTTCTTCTCTAGCTCATCTTTTCTCAACTTAAAGAAATCTCTTTTTGTCGCTCTTCTCTAGCTCTTCTTTTCTCAACTTGATACTGATGTTTCAATCCGGCAAGTCTATACGTGCTTCCTCTAATTCCATCATATTAGGGCAACAAGTTTTTACAATAGCAAACATAAATCTCATAATGCAACAAATCGCATTCACTGTTAAGAAAGTCAATATAATCCCTTACCTGTTCAATTTTTGCCTTTGTATTTTTAGACATTTTCGATACATAGATTAAGAGAGCTTTTGGTCAAATTGTAATTAATCAGAACTTGAGGCAACAATAAGCAAGTGTACCAACTATCAAGAATCCGAGAAAAGCTTATGATTAACAACAATAATCAAAGTGAAATTTTGTCAATACTAACCCAATATCAAATCATGTTACCTTGCTGCCTTGTTTCATTGGTGACTGTATGACAATTGATTTCTTCTCTGAGCAGCGGTTGTATAATTCGACAACAATAATTTTCTTTTCTTTTTCTTTTTTTTCCTTCCAGCGGCGGCAACGACTTCTATAGCGATTTTTTTTTTTTTTTGTAAACAGAAAATTAATAGATAGATTCGACTAGCTTTAACTAGTCCCCACGATGAACGAACGGTTGCTTGCAATCCACTGCTAAGCAGCTTCGATCGACATCATTCTCCTTCACATCGACATCGGAGTGTGTTATCTCTAGCTTAATCAGTAGAATCGTCCTTGTCGTGGGTTAACTCCCAGGCTCTTATGCTAACTGACACAGCGGAAGACGGTAAAGAGAATAGAAACAATTACAAGAATTGAATCTATGTAACTTTGCAATCACAGAAATTCACAAAGTTGGATAAATTGACTATAAGCAACCTCAAGGTTTATAAAATCTGAATAATAAGAGTTCTTCCCTAATAATAACCCTAAGAGACTATTTATACTACCTAAACCCTAAAAATAAATAAAATCCAATAAACTTAAAAAGTAAGCCCAAAACATAAACGGACCCAAAAATAATTATACCTACTGGTTATCCTAATTAATAAATAAAAATACATCAAATATTTAAATTGTTCATAAATATCAAAACATAAATTATAACGAATCTTGACAGATAACTCTTCCCGTGTCAACATTTTCTCTTGGAGAATTCTTTATCTATCTTGTGGAATCTAGTGTTTATGACTTTATTCTATCTTTGTGTTAGTAGGTTAAACTAACCAACATTCCGCTACTTCAAACTCCAAGACGCTAACCCTTGATCTCAAAGATATTTGGCTAACTGCCTACTATTGGACCATCCAACATGGTGATAGACGAGATATATTGTGCCTTAACTTCGGAGGACATTGTAAGGAGTTTTAGTTATGGTTTGAAATCTTTGAAAAATAATGAGAGGCTATAGCTCTACCAATTGAAGTTAAATAGATCATCATCCTGAAAATTAATGTAGGAATAGGCAGGGGCATAGAAGAAGTAATATTAGATTAGTAATATTACATTGAGGTAGTAGTATTTTTTAAGTAGTTGCATATGACGTGTAATTCTCATTTTTTGGATTATGAATGATAATGTGAATTTCCTCTCTTTCCATGGTTCTCTCTCTAATTTCTTCCCTCTCTGTCTTCTTACCCGAATTCCTTCTTAATTCTTCTCAAAATCCTTGTTCTATTTCTCTGTTCATGATACTTAGAAAATTAAAAATTCTTTTTGATTTATATAATTTCAAAATTCAGAATTAAAAATTAGGAGACCAATTGTACTGGCACAATATGCAAATTTAATTAGGAGGAGCAGTGAACAGTTGATGTATGCTAATTTATATGGCTCTCGATTAATTACTTACGAACCAAGTCAATTAACTTCTGGAGTGGCGAGTTGTTGGTTTCTTAATTACTCCCTCCATCCTCCAAAGGATGTCCAAAGTAAATTTTGCACACAAATTAAGAAAAGTAAAGTACAGGAAAGAGAGTATAAAAAGTTACAAGTTTATCCTTAGTGGCCCCACAAAATTACATAAAATGATGAGTATTTCTTTTTTTATATACTAGTGGACCCTACAAAATGACATATTTGCCTTTTACTTTATGCACTAATTGACATCCTTTTTTAGGACAAAAAAATTTGTACCTTAAGCCATCATTTTGAAGACGGAGGGAGTATAATAATATGGAACATGATTAAGTTATATTTATTTCTTTCATAGTTGGTGAGGAGTTTGCTTGAAAATAACAATGCAGCAAAAACAATAGCAAAAGAGAATTTTAAAGAAAAACAGTCATCACAAAAGACAAAATTTTACGTTGTTCGCTTAAAGGTTGTGTTACTTAAGGTCAGTGGCAGATCACTCCCAAAAGTACAAAACTACCATATTTGTCGACCCTCCACTAGGATCAGGCCCAATCACCTTATAGATAGCTTTATAATAATTTCTGAATAAAAGTCGGATCAAGCTTCACTAATAACATAATTTGAAGCACCTGGTGTGCCTCATATGTTCTTATTGTACGTACTTGGGTTCGTACGGGGTTGTTTATGTGAAGAAAATGTCTACTTTTCCCCCATCATATATAGTCTGTATTCAGGTGGTTTTCTTCTTGGGAGAACTCTGGCTGCTGTTATGACTATAACTTTAAGCACTTCGATGGCTGCACGTCAAGGACCATTAGCCATGGCTGCTCATCAGATAATCCTGCAAGTATGGTTGTCTGTATCTCTCCTTGCTGATGCCCAAGCTGCATCTGGTCAGGTAATAATTAATTTTATATGTTTTCTAGCCATAAATTTTACCATGTGATTTTTACCCTATTGTTATTTTTGGGCAATTTTTGCTCATTATATTGCCCAAAAATGTGAATTTTACCGTGTGATTTTTACCCTATTGATATTTTTTGCTCATTGTATTGCCCGAAAATGTTCAAGGCCAAACAAATGTTATTGATTGATGGTTGTAAGGAATATCTATCCAGCTAAATGGCAAAATCTGTGTTACTCATATTTTACCTATTTGGGTAACCGCACTAAGATTTTTTTCTACTGCCCAACATCTGTAGTTTTATTGTTACATTGTCAAGGAGAGGATAATAATGTAGAAGATTAGTTTAACTGTTCAAGGGACCAGGCTAGGGCAGTCGCATCAAGTATTTGTTTTACTTGACTCTCTTTCTTGTATAATCACAATTATGAGTCAGAGTTGAAGCTTCCATAGAAGCTTGTAATCTTCTAGTTCATGCCATGGAATATTAATTTGTAACCTGTCAGGTTTCTTGATGTTAAGTATTATCATGGGAACTTTTTTTTTTAATATTTGATTTTTGTTTATAAAAATAACTTTATGTGTAGGCTCTTATTGCAAGTTCTTTTGCAAAAGGTGACTACGACAGGGTTAAGGAGATCACTTATTCTGCTATAAAGGTGATTTTGTTTCGCTTCTTACTCTCATTTGAGTCAGTCGTCTGTTTTAACTTTGAAGACTGTGTTGTAATTTTGTATTTCCTTTGTTTCTATTATTCATTGGTTTTTCTTCTCTCTTTTTTTTTTGTAGTTTTTATTTCATTCGCTTTTTCTTTTTCTCCAGACAGGATTATTTACTGGCATCTCGTTAGCTATCATACTGGGTTTGTCTTTTGGTTCTTTAGCCACTTTGTTCACGAAGGATATAGAAGTACTAAATATTGTTAGATCTGGATTACTGGTTAGTACACATTTTCAGCATTAGCTTAGGGTGTTTAAGGATATCTTTTTGATTACATTCTGTCTACTTCTGCACAGTTTATCAGTGCCAGTCAACCTATCACTGCTCTGGCTTATATTTTCGACGGTCTTCATTATGGTGTTTCAGATTTCCCATTTGCTGCTTGCTCAATGGTAAGTGGCCTCTTCTATGTTTAACTAAGGCTGTAAACGAACTGTAGAAGGTGTAGAAAATCTATACACAATGTTATGATTTCATATTGCAAGAGTTTACAATTTATACAAGTTTGGTGCTCTATTCTAGGAGTAAAACAAGGAGCATAAAATAGGGAGAGGAAAACAAGGAACATGTTTTCCTCCTTAGTGCAGCACTTCTAACACTCCCCCTCAAGTTGGTGTATAGATATCTCGCATACCCAACTTGAAACACAAGGGATGAAACATCTTACCACTAAGACCCTTAGTCAGAATATCAGCTAGCTGATGTTCTGTTTTTACAAAAGATAAGCAAATAAGACCACTGACTAATTTTTCTTTGATGAAGTGTCGGTCAATCTCAATGTGCTTCGTTCTATCATGTTGTACCGGATCATTTGCAATACTAATGGCTGCCTTGTTGTCACAAAACAACTGCATAGGCCCTTTAGTTGTAACACCCAAATCTTCTAGCAAGGTTCGAAGCCACATTAGTTCACATATACCCAAGGCGATAGCTCGATATTCAGCCTCAGCACTAGATCTTGCCACCACAGACTGTTTTTTACTACGCCAAGTAACAAGATTACCTCCAACAAATGAACAATAACCTGATGTAGATCGACGATCCTCTATAGAGCCAGCCCAATCTGAGTCGGAAAAAGCTTCAACTCTCATATGACCATTTGGTGCAAACAATAAACCTTTGCCAGGAGCAGACTTGAGATATCTCAAAATTCTGTACACGGTTTCCATATGACTTTGTCGAGGATCATGCATATATTGACTAACTATACCAACAGCATAAGATATATCAGGTCTAGTATGAGAAAGGTATATCAATCGTCCCACCAAACGTTGATATCTTTCTCTATCAACCGTAGGTCCTGTGCCACCTACTAGATGATGATTAACTTCAATAGGAGAATCAGCAGGCTTACATCCCAACATGCCAGTTTCTGTTAAAAGATCAAGTACATACTTCCTTTGAGATAGAAAAATTCCACTGGAAGATCTTGCAACTTCAATACCAAGGAAATATTTCAAAGGACCAAGATCCTTGTTCTCAAACTCTTTGGCTAGTCTTGCTTTGAGGTTAACTATTTCTTCTCTATTATCCCCTGTCACCACAATGTCATCAACATAAACAATAAGAATGGTAGTCTTACCCTTTATTTGTTTGACAAATAGAGTATGATCTGCTCGACTCTGCTTGTACCCAAACCTTATCATTGCCTTATGGAATTTACCAAACCAGGCTCTAGGAGATTGCTTCAAACCATACAGAGCCTTTCGCAGCTTACAGACCTTACCCTCAGTTGCAGATGAAACAAAACCAGGGGGTATTTCCATATATACCTCTTCTTGTAGGTCACCATGAAGAAATGCATTTTTCACATCCAATTGCTGAATATCCCAGCCAAAGTTTGCTGCACATGAGATTATGGTACGAACAGAGTTCATCTTTGCCACGGGAGCAAAAGTCTCCTGGTAATCAATCCCGTGAGTCTGAGTGTACCCTTTTGCAACTAACCTGGCTTTGAGTCTTTCAACTGTCCCATCTGCCTTTTGTTTCACTGTATATACCCATTTGCAACCAACTGGTCTTTTCCCATAAGGAAGAGTAACTAGTTCCCAAGTATCATTTTTTTTCAAGGCATTCATCTCTTCTATCATAGCATGTTTCCATTTCTCGTTGCTAATTGCTTCTTTCCACCCCTGAGGAATAGATATAGAGGACAGAGAAGAAACAAAGGAATGGTAGGATGCAGATAATTTATCATATGAAACAAAGTTCGAGATAGGATGTTGTGTACAAGACCTGACACCTTTTTCTAAGAGCAATAGGAATGTCAGTATCATCAGGAGAACAAATAGGATCAGGATTCATACCATTAGTATTACCAAGACTCGGTTCAGGGCAAGGTTGGTGTAGTGGTGCAGCAATGGTGACCTTATTCTTCCCTTTTCGAGTATAGGTCCTCAACTCAGGCTCGGACTGTAACTGTAACTCCCCCTGTGTAGCATTATCAGAAACAACAACAGGAGTAGAGGAAAATGGCTCGAACTCCCCCTGTGTAGTATTATCAGAAACAACAACAGGAGTAGAAGAAGATGGTATAATAATACCTGTACTTGTACTAGTTTCAAAAGACGTCTCCTCATCAATAACATGTTCCTCCCCCTGAGGAGACGGTGAAGAAGAATAAAAAGGTTCAGACTCCCAAAAAGTTACATCCCGAGTGACAAACACTTTGTGAGAAGGGGGGTGATAACATTTATAACCTTTTTGGGTTGGAGAATAACCAATGAAAACACACCGAAGAGCTTTGGGATCTAATTTACCCCGAGTGGGAGATTTTTCATGAACATAACACACACACCCAAAAACTCGAGGTGAAGGAGAAGGACTTGTCATGTGTTGGAGGAAAGAAATGGGACTTCTATTCCCAAGAATTCTAGAAGGAAGCCGATTTATAAGAAATGTAGCAGTTAAAACGGCATCTCCCCATAGAAATTTAGGTGTGTTCATAGTGAACATAAGAGAGTGCGTGCTACCTCTAGTAAGTGTCGATTTTTCCTTTCTGCCACCCCATTTTGTTCTGGGGTTGTGACACAGGAGGTTTGAAGTATGATGCCATGCTGAGAGAGATAGGATGCAAAAGTATTATTATTACTATATTCTCGACCATTATCGCTATGGAGAATCTTGACTTTAGCTTCAAATTGAGTTTGGATCATCTTATGAAAATTTTGAAAACAGTCAAACACCTCATTTTTGGAATGAAGAAGATAAATCCAAGTTGTACGAGAATAGCAATCAATAAAACTAACAAACCATCTATGACCAGAACGAGAGACAACCCGAGAGGGTCCCCACACATCAGTATGTATAATAGCAAAAGGTTCAGAATGTCGACTGTTAATAGCAGAATAAGTAGAACGTTTGTGTTTACCTAATTCACATGGTTCACATAAAAACGGAGTTTTGTGACACTGCTTAACTAAAGAAGGGAATAAAGACCCTAGTATTGATAAAGGAGGATGTCCCAAACGTCGATGCCATTGATGAAGAGAAGTCAGGTTAGATTCAAAAGTAGATTGAAGAGCCTGAGTAGCAGTTCCATCTGTAATCAAAGGCATGTTAGATGTGACACCATCCAAATAATATAGACCACCAACTGCACTACCACTACCAATCTTTTTGCCCTGTCACCAAGTCCTGAAAAATACAATGAGTTGGAAAAAAATGACTGAGCAATGTAAGGATTCAGTAAGACGTTGGATAGATAATAGGTTTGCGGTAAACGAAGGAATATGAAGAACGGATGATAATGTTAATAAAGGAGTACAAACTACTGAACCTCTCCCAGAGATAGGAGAAAGAAAACCATCAGCTACTCGGACCTTGTCTTTGCCAGAACAAGGCGTGTATGAGGTAAAGAGATTGGAAGACCCAGTCATATGCTCGGAAGCACCTGTGTCAATGATCCAACTAGGACCAGTAGATGAGACATTAAGAGCACAAGAGTGTATACCTGATTGTGCATAATGAGAAATAGATTTGGAACCTTGTTGTCCCATGCTACTGTTATGAACCCTACTGCTAGCACCACTTTGTTCCGCCATGTAAAAGATGAGTACAATATATATCCGAGGAGAATAAACTTTCCAAAGGATATCAAATAATTGCACTACACTTAGAGACAGAATTCCCTGGGAAAAACACGCTGGAAAAGGCTGCCGGAAAAATTTGCCGGAAAAAACTGCCGGAAAAAGTCGCCGGAAAAAGTCGACTGATAAATGATCAGAACCACGCCGGTAAAAAACTGTCGGAAAAAGTCGCCGGAAAAACTGCTGGAAAAAGTCGCCGGAAAAAGTCGCCGGAAAAAGTCGCCTGATAAAGGATCAGAGCTTTGATACCATGTAGAAGGTGTAGAAAATCTATACACAATGTTATGATTTCATATTGCAAGAGTTTACAATTTATACAAGTTTGGTGCTCTATTCTAGGAGTAAAACAAGGAGCATAAAATAGGGAGAGGAAAACAAGGAACATGTTTTCCTCCTTAGTGCAGCACTTCTAACACGAACCAAACAGTTTGGGCTCGATTCGGGCTCGACTCGAAAAAATACGAAGGAGACTCAAATTCGTTAATAATATGATTCAAATCTGAGCATAAAAAATAGTTCGAATAAAAATATGAGTAGAATCTGAGTAAGGTTATACTCGACTCGTTTAAGATTCAAACTACTTGAATTCTCGATTGTGATTCGATATATACTCGATTGATACAGATTCGATTAGATACTCGATACATTCTCTTATAATATATACAAAATTAAATCAAATTAGAATAATTAATTATTATTTTATTTTGTTTTTAATTTTAATTGTGATTTTATATTTGTAAAGTGTAATTGGTAAATGTATTTTCTCATTTCTAAGTAAAATAACAAATTCAATTTATAATTATATTTATTACAAAGCTAGTTATTATGTGGAGACTCGAATTCGAGCTTGAATTTGAAGGTCGCGAGTAGTTTGAATATAATTCGATCCGAGTCAGATCGAATTCAAGTAATAAATATTTGAGTCGAGCCGAATCTTAGTAGAATTTTTCAAGTACAATTCGAATTCGAGTATGAATTTAACGTTTCGAGTCGAATTCGAGCAGCTGTCTGTTCGCTTCGGTTCGACTCGTTTATACCCTTATGTGTAATATCAGAATAATATTGTAGTTTGTCATGCATACTGTATTTATCACCTGTTGCTAATAACATACAAATTTATTATAGATGGTGGTTGGAGCAATGTCATCAGCGTTTCTGCTCTGTGCTCCTTCAATAATTGGTCTTTCAGGAGTTTGGTCGGGTTTGACTCTCTTCATGGGGTTGCGTACTGTGGCTGGATTTATGAGGTAAAACACAGTTATATTGAAATATTTACTCTTCAAACTCTGATGTTGACAGTTATGAGGTAATGCGTCCATGCATCTTCCTTTTCACTATGTTCTCATTCAAGTAATTTAATGTAGCTACTTCTTGAAAATTTATTCGTTGTTAAACTATTTAAGAGTATGTTATCTGGTAGCCTTTCACTTATATATGCAATGTTGAATGCTGTTCTTTTATCTGATTAATCACAAGAAAATAAAATTAGAATATAAACAGATCTTCAAGATGATTAATTTTGAGAATCCATCTGATGTATAGCATCAGCAAAATGTTGTTTTAGGTATTTCTTAAGTTTTACTAATTTGTTCATATATAATGTGCTGGAAATATTTTCTATTATGGGACGTGTGATAAATATTATTCTGCTGACATCTAGGTATCCTTTAGGCAGTGGAAATATAATGGCATAATGGTCACTTATTCTAATCTATATATCACCTATGCCATTACATTAGCAAATGCTGCAACTTAGAGTGAAATACTGAGGATAATGAAATTCTATTTGCTATGCTGCTCAGAAATACTCAATAGTCAACTTGGCATCGTTGTACTAAGCGAATGATTATCTCAAGTTAGTTAAGAATATTGCTGTAAAAGAGAGAATCTAGTTTCTATTTTAGATAACCATGCCTATATGGACTTGGATATTAAATCCAAAAAAGATCCACATAAGGCTCATAATAGGAGGATGAATGTAGGTGAATGGAAGTCATCTTTGGTAGAACATGCCAAAGTTTCTCTCCCATGACTAAACTAGGGTAGGCTGAGTCCTGATATTTAGAGCATGCTGATGGTGTTATATGTTTTCTTCAGGGATACTCATAGTTTTGCAGTTATATCTAGACTTGATATGTTCTCATGAAATATTTAAGAAGTCCTCTTAACTTTTTGTAAGCTAGGAAGGTTTCACAATAAAAGTGTTCCGAGTAAAAGAAGTTGCATGCGCAACCTTTAATAAATGAAGAAACTTGCATATAACAACTATAACCTTGATATTATATAGTTTTTTACTGTATATTTGTGGATTGCTCCAGTTTTACAAGTTAGAACTAGAAGGATGAGAAGCGATTTTTTTCTTTCTGTTTTTTGTGATATTGTAGGCAGTGGTCGCAGTTTGTCCATCCACAATAAGATTATGTTTGTACATCTGGTGCTTTTGTGAAGCCCATGTGTATATATATTCAAGAAATTGACAGCTTGATTGTTATAGCATCATAGACCACTGTGCATTTTATCAATCATGTAATGGTATGGTCCTTCTATATAGTTCAATTGATTGGCTCAAAAAAGTCAGGGGGAAGTATTCATCACAGTAGTATCTAATGATCAAGATCAGAAAATCTATATCAGCATATACTCACTCTAATGGGACTGAAAAGATTGAAGTGGAAATCTTATAGAGAAGCCCATAAGAATTTGTTTTTTCTAACTATTTTAGTATTGCTTGGTGAGTCAATAGTTGCATTCGGTCTAAACTAATTTACATATGTTATCAAGGTGTTATTGGGTGGGGATAATCACACTATTGAAGTGCCTTGATTGATTCAAGGTAAGGTAGCAGTAAGTTGGCACTTGACATAGAAGATCTGATTTTATTTTTATTTTTTTGGAGTGACAAATGTGTGCTACTCGGTGCATGTATATATCATCTTAATATTCTAAAGGAAGGAACAAATAATTGTTTCATCATATATTTGAGCCACAAGATAATCTGAGTTTTCCGTAATAAAGACCACAACTACTTGCATGAAGAGTAACGATCTTTGTGTCAAAGTAGTTTAGCATTTTCAGAAAATGCCGTGAAATTAAAATCTGGTAGTTTAACTTTTTCAGCTTTACGATTTTATGAACAAGTTGTGTAGATTTGTAACATATCCAGTTGACTTACATAAGAACTGCATGATCCCCAAGAACCCCAAACCAAGTTAATGTCCATCTGAAGGACTTTTAGTTAATTTCAATATTTCATTCTCGTGGACTAACACTTTCTAATCATGTGATATGTTATGTGCTATTTATTATTCAATAGGCCATCCATTTTTTCAATAACTATTTTACCAGTCTTGCACCAGCTTGAGATAGAGAGGAAATGGAAAAAGCTTCATTTGTCGTGGAGGAAAACCTCAACAAAGTCTGTCCTTGTGTAGGATGTACAGTGTCAAAAGTAATATTGTGTGTTGCAAAATCTTACCTTGCTTCTAGGTGGCTTGTACATTCTGGAGGAAATATTCTTGTTTTTATTTTTTTTTATTTGCAGTTTTCAGGGAACTGGTCTTACATGCATGTACACAGGATTTGAGAATCTCTCTCTCTCTCTCACTCTCACTCTCACTCTTACATCAATGCATAAAGAGCAGGAGGTCATCTGGCCTTCCGAAAATAAGTTTAAGTCTTGACTTAGCCTGCAAATATTTATCTTCAATTTCCTTGTAATTTTGTAATGCAAATATTTGTCTTCATTTTCCTTGTAATTTTTTTTGATGAAAGAAAATTAAATGCTGTCTATGTTCTACCTACACTGTTTTAATTTTTCTTTATCTTCAGATTAACATTTACAGAAAATTTCTTTGTCATTGTTTTCAGATTATCAGCAAAGAATGGCCCGTGGTGGTTCTTGCAGGACGTCCATAAAACTGAGGTTGGTTTATAGATGTACCATGTATTGCCCGCTAAGTTGCTAGTATACATGCATGCATGAATCATTCTTTAACAATCCAAAAGCCCATTGTATTACTGCAACCATTTTCTTCAATGATTGGTATATATCACCACGTCTTTGCTTATGAATTATGATTGGGAGGCTAAAAGCGCTAAAGGGTCTTAAGATTATCAAGCTCTGTTCTGTTCAAAGACTCCAAACTTAATGCATCCATAATAATTATCAATTCATAACTATGAAAACTCTTGTTAAGACTGAGTTACATATGATTAACTCCTATTTCCAGATGGCTATTTGACAGCAGAATGTTGCATGGACCAGTGTGACTTATGCAATTCTGCTCGTGGCAAATAAGTATTAAAATTACTTTTTATTTTCTTTCCTTTAATTGTTCTTTTCGTGATTTATTTATGCTATAAAATGTAATAATCAATTTATGTCGGTCTTATAGAGATCAATTCATTTCTGTTTCCTTGTTTAAGTTAAATAATTATACTTTTTTTTTCGTCCAAATTCTATATTTGTTTTGGATGTTAAAGGTGGAGGTTTGAATTTTGTAATAAATTTGTATTGCTGCATCCTTTCGTCTACCGAAAAATGCACGGTTAAGTTCGACGGGAACTATCGAAAACAAGAAATAATATATGTAATATATTGTTGAAAACAATGTATATGAAAGCAAGAATGAATTGTAATGGAGGAATGAGAGAAAAGCTTCAGCTCATATTGATATCGAAAAATGTTACAAAAGACTAACTAAAATCATATTGGTTCTAACTATATATATACAGAATTGTATTGCTTAAAATTGAAGCTAACTACAACTAACTCAAGTTAAGTCTATTTAACTACAGTTATAACTTAGCTAACTGTCACTGTCACACTACCGGTAATATTTCTATGTTTTTCAGCTCCAGCATAAGGACTAGCTGTGTCAACTGCCTTGTCATCATTCCTTCTGTTTCTTGTTACTGCATTATTGCATTAGCTGTTAGACTGTGTATGCACTTGATCATGGACAGCTTCATTCTGTGTGGCTTAGCAGCATATTGATGTTGTGTACCTGAAAGTACTGGTGCACGTGTTAATTGTGACATGTGATGTATGTGCTGTGTCGATTGGCTTTGATACAGTACAGTACTGGCTGCATTCCTTGGTTCACTGGCTGCACTCCTTGATGCACTGATTGCCCATGTATCCTCAATATCTCCCCCGCAAGTTGAAGGTGTGCAAAGATTGCACATGTTCAACTTGGAAATTGTATTCCAGTAGGTATAACGAGCCAAAGGCTTGGTGAAAATGTCAGTCAACTGATCCTTAGTAGAAGCAAAAACTAGTTTAATAACACCCTCAAGAACTTTGTCTCTAACAAAGTGGCACTCCCAACTCAATATACTTGGTTCTAGCATGTTACACAGGATTGGAAGCAATGGTAGTGGCAGCATCATTGTCTACATAAAGCACAGTTGGTTTGGAAACCATAACTTGTAAATCATTCAGGAGACCATGAATCCATAATAAACCACATGTAGTCATTGCTAGTGTTCGATATTCTGCCTCAGCAGAAGATCTAGAGACCACTGTTTGCTTTTTAGCTTGCCATGAAATCAAAGATCCTAGCTCCTAATAAGAAATAATAACCAGTAATTCATCTACTACGAGATTGCTTGCAAGTGCCCCAATCACTATCACTATAGCCAGTGAGCTGAAGAGAGTTATGAGAAGAGAACTGTAATCCTTGCCCAATTGTGAGCTTAACAAATCTGAGAACCCTGATCAGTGCTTTGAAATGAGGTTCTCTAGGAGCAGAGACAAACTGACTTAAATGTTGAGCCACAAAGGAAAGGTCAGGTCAAGTAATAGTCAGGTACATAAGTTTGCCAACAAGCCTTCCATACACAGATACATCAGTATCAGATAATAAAACTCCATCATCAGCTCTCAATCTTTTACTAGTGTCCATGGGAATATTTAATGGTTTAGCTGTCAACAGATCAGCATCATTAACCAAATCCAGAGCATACTTCTTTTGGCTTAGGAACATACCAGTTGAATCTCTGAGAACTTAAAACCCCAGATAATAAGAAATGAAACCAAGGTCCTTGATACTGCATTGGTCATTTAAAAACTTCTTTAAAAGAGAAATATGAGTTTCATTATTTCCACAAACTAAGATGTCATCAACATTGTGACAGCCCGGATTTTTGGGAACTGTTATAATAAGAATTTAATAACGAAATTCTTATTATGAGGTGTAATGTGTAGCTTGATAATTTGAGCTGACAAATATTATTAAATAAAATAGAGTTTTATTAATAATATTATTTATTAAGCGTTTAAAGGTTGTGTTATAACCTAGATTATGTGTATGCAATGGTTAGTAAGTGAAAGTTTTCGTTTAAGTGAATACGGTGATTTCGAGAAATATCGTTGAATTGTTATTCACGTGGGCACTATATACGCCCAAAGATGTTATTTATTGGATTAAATAAATAGTTTGATGGAGATTATTATGGAATGAGTTATTTGGTGTAAAAATGTTACCCAAATATAGGAGGGACGTATGTACATTATGTACATAATTATGGGAAGTTAATTGAGAAGAATAACGATCGCAAATAGCGAATACCTTTGTAATTAGGGTTTATTGATATTACGAGATTAATTAAATATTATTTTTATGTGATGTGTTTTAAGGTTATTTTATAACCTGGATATTGTGAAAGTATGAATTTTATGTGTTGTGTCTCGTAGGAGTGAATAAATTGAATTCGCGAAAAATCGTAAAATCACTATTCACTGGACACGCTTCCCAAGGTACTATTCACGGCACTATTCACGTCAATTATTTTTACGTCTTTTTCGATTTTATTAATTTCGTTAAAGCGTGTACGCTAAGAAATAATTTTTCAAGCGTTGGAATTTTTATTTGAACTCCTTCGAGATTTAATTAGTAATCCAAATACTTTACAAGGGTGGCCCAAATTAATGGCCCAACCTAAGACCCATTATTTTTACCCATGACCCAACCCATGTTGCATGACCCATGTGAGGATTTAATAGAGAAAGAAGATTTGCATGTAGGAATTAAAAGAAGAAGTATTCGGGTGAGTTAGAGAGAGAGAAAACCAATTGGATGAAGAAAATATTGGTTGTCTATCTAAGAGGGAACCACCAAGCATGAAGGGCCAATGAGAATTAAGGAGAGGAGAGGAAGTAGCCAGCATACTAGTCAAATGCTAAGCACCATGCATTGAGAAGCCAAATGTGGCAAACATTCCTCCTCAAAAATCATTTCAAGGAGCTCGGGTAAACCAACTCCTCCTTTCCAAACATTCCATCCAATTTCCTTCATTCCTTAGTCCAAACTTCAGTTCATTGCAAAAGGAAGGAGAGCTAAGTTGAGAGAAGTAGCAAAGAGGGGAAGAAGAGCTCGGACATGGCATGAGAAAGAGGAGAGAAAACTATGCCTACACTCATCCTCCATCCATTCTTATACATCTAAATCTCACCCAAATCTCTAAAGAACCAAAGAGGTGAGTAAAGGTTGAAGTAAAGGTATGGGAGCATCCATGGAGGAAGATAAGGAAGCATTGCCAAGCTCTAGAGGAGTTCTAGCATTCAAGAGGAAGAAGCCAAGAAGTAAGTTCTTAAAACCCTTGAACTTCCATTTTCTCTTAAGTTTGATATCTTTGATGGATATTGTTGTTGTTGAGTTTTATGGGTTAAGGACACCCTAAGAATGTTGTTCAGTGAGTTAATAAGTCATTAAAGTCAAGAAAGTGGAACAATGATGAATGAAATCCGAACTTATGCATAAGGAGAAAGAAAAAGGAAGAAATTGACATTTTTGGACATTACGGACTGTTTGGACCAAAAATTTGCGTAAATCTCTTAAGCTAGATGTTATATTTGAGGGTGTTATGATGTACTCTGGTAAGTTAGGATCATCACCCAATTGGAATGGACTAAAAAACTTTTAAAACGAATCTATAGTAAAGATTTTAGTAAAACATGTCAAGAACATGAAAACTAGATAAACAGTGGCCATTGTGTCAAATTCTAGTATTGTTGGGTTAGATGAAAATTTTTGAATTTTTGTGTAGTTGTAATGCACTGATTTAGGAAGCCATGGGCTTTGGAACGAATGCATTTCGACCTCGGATGAGGGAGTTATGGCATTTGGGAGAAGAAATGTCCAAACTGTCAAACAGAAGAAAATCAGTTCGGGAGGGGAGTTTCGGGACAAAGTTTTGGCTAGTTAGAGTTACAAAAAAATTGTGGGCTTTAGATATGTTTTAGTTTATGTTCCAAGCTTTCCATAGCCTCCAGAACGAACTAATTTCGAGTTCGGACGACCAAGTTATGAAGGTGCGAAGTAAGCGCGTCAAAACTGTCCAATCTGGAAAACCAGATTCGGACCAACCTATTGTAAGAATTTTCTGGACTTGTGTGTTCTGAATTTAAAAATGTTTAAAGCATAAAGGTTATAGCCCCGGAAGTTAACTTCGCGTGGGCGTAAGAATCGCTCAAAAAAGTTTAGAAATGAATTAGTTATGACTGTTTTAATGAGAGAGGGTAAAGCTGACCAGATTTTTTATAGTAATCTGACCTTGGTTGTAAAAAGTAAAAATCTGTTTCGTTTAAAGAAGGGATTGGAACCATGGCCTGGATGGCGACTATGTGATTATATTGTTCTATGTGGAACTTGAGTTATTGTAAACATACAATATGAGATGCATGAGGTGTGCTATGAGATATATGATGCAACTAAAACTTGCACGTTAAGAGATGTATGATGCATGTGTAGATGCATTACATAAGACTTAAAATGCATGATTAAGATGCATAGTATGAAAATGATGATGCATAAGTAGAAGGCAAATTATATGTTATGTGAAGCATGTAAGGTGTAAACTGTTAGTTCCTGTTGAGCCGTGGTGCTCATGCTTGTAAAAATAAAACTTTTGCAGATTTTAGATGTGACGAATTATCTTGGTATCGCGATGCTAAGGACTAGAGACGCATGGATACAAGAAGGTTGCTAAATGTTTTTCTTTATTGAACTTATTTAGCTGTGATGATGGTACACGATATATGTGAAATAGACTATTCTGTATTGAATTAGAATTAGAAAGTTTCATATTTCGAATCAAGAAGCGACTATATAAGTTACTTTGTACGGTAAAGTAGTACGATAACATTGTTGTATAAGGACATTATATAGCGAATGAACGTTTATTGAATAACTCTACGATTATTCAGGGAACGATTAAATTCAGAAGCTGAACTTTGTGTTTATAGATGGAATTTTGTAAGGATCATGGTATTTACTCAACCTTGATCATAAGAGTAGAGGTTTAATAGTTACGGAACCTGGAATTGAGAAAGTTTGTAAGAATAAGTTTAAATTTTCCGCAATTTTTATTGATTATATCATTTATTAATGATGTAAGCTTAGAGAGTAAATGTTTATTAACGACCGAAGTCGGGCGCCGAGGTCGCCCCGATTTTCGAGTCGTTACAAACATAGACTAGCACAGCTGTGAAAGATTATGAAGTAGAGATAGTGAACAAAGAGTAGTCAGCATAAGATTGCTTATATCCCAAATGAAGTAGAGCTAAAGTTAATTTCTCAAACTACTTTTCGGATGCCTACAAACTGGTTTAGTGACAGAAGAAGAATAAAAAGCTAATTTATAGCCCTGAGGTAGGTCCATATAAACCTCCTCATCCAAATCACCATGGAGGAATGTATTATTGACATCAAATTGATGCACATTCCAATGCTTAGCTGTAGCTAGAGCCAGGATAGTTCTTACAGAGTTACAGTAACCATTTTCCTACAGGAGCAAAGGTTTCAAGGCAGTCTATGCCCTCAGAAGTAAAACCTTTAGCAACTAATCGTGCCTTGTATCTTTCAATTGAGCCATCAGCATGATATTTTATTTTATAGACCCACTTACAACCTATAACCTTCTTGCCAGGTGGTAAATCTTGAATTTTCCAATATAAAATTAATAGTTCGACCTAATAACAAAGTATACTTACTCTACTAATATTATGTTAACTTAGAATATTTAAATATGAAACTAAAGATTTATAAATCTATGTTATTTAATTCATTTATATGAAAATAATCTTAGGGTTTTTTTTTTCTTAATTCAAATGTTGTGCATAAAAATTAATATCTAAAAGTACAACGTAGCATATATATGTAGCATCTAAAATCTTATTTAGACAAACAAATGAATCTTAGAGAAAAGAAGAAATTAGAATTTTGATGAAATTTACAAGATTTTATTTTCTACCTAAAAATTTATCTAGAATGAAAATCAATTTTAAACATAAATTATAGGATGAAATTTGTGATTTAGTCTAAAAACTTAATTATAACAACCCAAACTTCTATAGTGCACATCTTATAATTCTATTAATTTGGGGAAATTGGTTATAGTTGTTTATATTTAAATTAAATAATTTTGTATTAATTTTAAATTTTAATATTTCATAAATTGACTTTTAACACTCAAAATGAATCCTTAGTTTTGAAACAGCGAGAATAATAAATTTGAAAAAAAAAATATTTAATATATTATTGATAATAAAATAAGAATAAAGGGTCAAATAACTAAGATGACTTTTGGTACTATTAATCTATTTTCCCATCATTAAGATTAAAAAAAACAGAAACTTAAGAAAAATTAATTAATTAATATTTATCCTAATTACATAAGCTCATGTCAATTTATTGTTTTTTAAAAAATAAATAAATCATAAATGATTATTAAAAAAATGTAATTAATTATACAAATTAAAACAAAATTAATAAATATAAATAATCCCACGCGCGTGGGATCTATATAAATGTTTGAGGAAGAGTCAAAATCTGTGTCTCGGAGGCGACGTCGATCGGGACAGTATTGGTTTTGACAAACAAAACCAATGGAGATAATATTAATATAATATAATATAATATAATATATACTAGCTAGCTAGACAGAGTAGTTGTTCATAAAAGAAGACTAGTACTAGTACTACTGTGCTAGAAAATAAAAGTAATAAGGAAACTAATGGCTGGCTCAACTATGCATTCTAACTCATCTTCTTCTTCTTCTTCTTCTTTGCACCCTATAGCTATTAGTAAAAGAAGCGGCAGCAGCATCATGCAGTTACTAGTGGTAATTATATTGGTTCCAGTTATAGCATCGGTTCTGCTGTATCAACTCGACTCCTTGGACCCGGCTCCACTTCCCGCCCATGAGTTGACTCGGGATTCCATCCCCGTGCCCCGCCGTAATGCTCACATGCTCCGAGGTTCCCATAACATCGGCGCCGGACGACTGTTGGGGCCCGAAGACTTGGCTTATGATTCCATCTCCGGACTCATATACACCGGATGCCACGACGGCTGGATCAAGCGAGTCGCCCTCAACGACTCGGTGGAGGACTGGGTTCACACGGGTGGTCGCCCTTTGGGACTCGCCCATGCTCACCACCACCTCCTTGGTCAAGTACTTATCATTGCAGATGCTGATAAGGTTCGTTTAGTAATTTCTTCTCTTGCCTTCCGTGGCCGTTTGGTTTTTTTTGGGAGTTTCTTACAAGGAATAGATCGATGACAAACAAGTTTTTGGAAGCTTGTAAATAATAAATGGATAAAATATACTAGTAGTCGTATTGTACTATTAGTGGCCGGTCCATGCCTTCTTGATAAATAATTGTATCAGTATAGTATGAAGTATATATGAAGAATAAGTCTAGGGGAACGGTCTGACCGAATAAGGGATCAGACCATTTTTAAAAACAAAATCTCATAGTTCGATCGGAGCCCAGCTCCAACTACTTCTTCGATAAGTGAGCAAATTAAAAAATAAAAATAATATATATATATATATATATATATGAATTTCAAATTTGAGACTCTTTATATTATTCCATTTTATATTCATCAAAACATTTTCTTCTAATTTTGGTAAACTAATTATCCATGTTCTGTTGTGTGTTGAATACAAATGAATAATTACATCTTACTGATAATTTGTAGCCTAAAAGTAAATATTGAAGTGGTCCTGCATTCAAGTAAATATTGAAGTGGTCCTGCATTCAACTTATCAATTTGAACACCTGTACAATAATTGATTGCCTATATTTAAATTAGAAGCTACAGCTTTTCTTCTGCATGCTAAATTGAATTATATCTCAACTTAATTCAACAAAGCCTTTTTTTTGTTCAAACTAGTTGGAGCATGCTGAAAATTAATGAATATCACATATAACAAGGAATAACAAATCAAATAATATATAATAATATATAATAATAATAATGAGAAAAAGGCTGAAAGTATAATTTACAACCCAAGGAAAAAGGGATAAAATTATATGAATTATAGTAATAATAATAATTAATATTAACGTCAATAATTAATGATAAGAAAATCGGTGTCCTCCACCCCATTCTATATATTCAAGGCCAACTAAAGTCTCTGTAATATTTTTCTCCTGCATCTCTTTGTCAACTTTCACTCGGTAAGTTTTGGTCTCCCCGTTCTTATTAGTTATTACATCATGCATCCTCCTAATACATTATTATACCTCTTCACAGGTGCGTCTATACGACGACACTTCATTATGACCAATTCTCAACCAATATTCCATCATCTTGATCACTCTAAGTTGGTGTCACTTCAAATATATATTCTCATTTCTAATCCTGACAAACCTTGTGTGTCTACACATCCTCCTTTCATTTTCATCTCAACAACTCTCATCTTATACACACGTTGTTTTGGTGATGAACTCCGTACTGTTGGTCTCAATCGTGATGTAAAAACTTTGCTTCAACTTGACAGAAAAGTTTAAGATCACACAGTTAACTGATCTGATGCACCATGCCACTTCAGTCTACCTGCTCTTATATTGTGACTTGTATATATCTCTCTCGCGCCTTTCTTCAGCTTGAGGGTTCGCCTCCTTCGGTGGAGAAAGGCTTTCACAATCCAGTTAAAATCTGCGATTCTTTAAGTTCATTTAATGACACGTGGTTATCCGAAACCGATTTGACATAAATAAGTAGGCCTTAGGGACAAACAAAGGCGAAGATCCCGACCGTGGAGGTTTTTGGTAACCAATGAGGAACTACCTCTTCTTCATAACTTGAAAACCCTATTTCTCAATCTTTTATAGATGTCTTTTCGAGTGTTGGAGCTATGAATCATCTTAGAGTATTCAATTTCTTCAGGGATCAAATAAGCTCTCTCAAAAATAGGAAGAGGACGCTGCTCGAGAATTAGCTTCCGAGATCGAGCAATCTCAATTTCCTCCAACCCCTGCTTTGCTTCCAGATTTTTGGTCGAGAAAGAGAAAGACAGGCTTTTGATCTATTTCACTGCTGGAGCCTTCATCAATATTTGTGCAATATTAATCGATCACAAATATTTAACTAAAACCTATTTAGGCATGAACCTCCAGCCCTAAAATATTCACAATTCCTGCATCTATTCTTCTAATATACTCCCTCCTTTCATCATATAAGTCGTTTTAAAAGAATTTTTTTTCCCATAATACAAGACATGTTTTACATATATTTAGGGGGAAAAAATAATATTTTTCTATTTTGCCCCTAAAAAAATAGAGTAATTAAGAGAGAGGAAGATTAATTAATTAGTGTATAGGTAGTAATGAAATTTCAAACCAACATTAATTACCCAACATTAGAATTAATGAGATTTCTTAATATGTGTGATATCAATATTGAACTCACGCTTCAAATACTTTGATTACCTAGACTTGATCAAAACCACTTTGCTTCTGATGTACTCCCTCTGTTCCTAAAAGATTGTCGTTTTAAGAAGTAATTTTTGTTTCAAAAAGATTGACGTTTTGAGTTTATCAATGCAGATGGAGTAATTTTTTCCAACTTTACCCTTATTTAAAGTTCTCCTACTTAATAATTTTTCTCAAAAAAATACAAAACCCTTCTTGGTTGTTGAAATGTCTTTACAAATCTCTTCCCTTCCCAACACTTCTACTTCATAATCTCATGCTTGGTAGTATACTCCTTTTTGGAATCTACAAAGTTAATAATTAGTTGAGATAATTAAAACAAGGGTAATATAGTATTTTTCATAAGGAGTAGTTGCATTCCTTAATCTACGTGAATTAACCTTAAACGACAATCTTTTAGGAACAGAGGGAGTACTTCTCCAAATCATCAACTTAGCATTAACGCTTCCTTAATTAGTATTATTAATTAACACAATATAATCATCAAACAATATACGCCAAATTACATCATCGATCAATCTCGTAAATATATTTTGTTCTTTCATTTATAACCAATTAAGTGAAATAGATATGGATTTAAAGTTGGCTCTTATGATGAGTTTGGATTGAAGGAATAGAATGGAGGACGGAATGGAATGATTTTAAGGTATTTTAAGTGTATGCTTAGTTGTTGGTGGTGGTGGGTGTTGTCATATAATGACAAAATTACCACATATATCAATTTCATTGGAATGGATTTTATTTCACCTTCTTCACATGGAATAAAACAACAAAGGGATGAAATGAATTTGTATTACATCGGAATGGTTTATCCTCCAAAATGATCATCAAATACACTATTTTTATTTCATTCATTCCTTTATTTCATTTCCTCAATCCAAATGTAACATAAATGCACTTGTATTTTGATTGGAAAGTGAAAGTCACTTGACATGTCATCACAAGTATTTACACAAGTTGTCTCATTTTAGTGTACTCTTATTTTGCTGCATTATACATGTCCTTAATCATATCTAACATACTTTGTGTACACTTTTTCCTTCTGAAGAATCCACCAGAGAAAACACTGTATAGATTTTTTCTCTTTTCTCTAAACCTCTCCAACTGTCGTCTAATTAGGAAGAATAGCCTCTATAGTATATCTGCTTGTATAAAACCAAATTAGTTGTCTGATACACCCGTCTCTACTTTTAAATGTTTAGCGATTACTCTCTTCCACAACTTCATTTCATGACTGATCATGAGTTCAATTGAACTATACTTTGGCTTGACTAGATTGCGGGTACGGAGCTTAATTTCTTTGGGATAATAGTTTGTAACGTTTAGTACCGCACGCATGTGAATTAAATATGGCTAGCTACTGTATGTAATAAATGATGAATGTGTTCTAGATTTTACCCGTTAAGCTGTAATGTAGAACAAAGTTTGCTTATTTTTGAGCTTATAATGGAGTTAGCGCAAACAGTAAAAGTGGATCGAATTTATCAGCTCCCAATATATATATATTTATATATATGTATCATATGTTGCAGGGGCTACTGAAGGTGAGTGCAAATGGTGTGATCAAGCTTTTGACGGACTCTGCTGAGGGCCAACAGTTCAAATTAACCGACGGTGTAGATATAGGGGACGATGGAATGATCTACTTCACAGATGCTTCACATAAATACAGCTTTAAGGATTTTGCATTTGACTTTTTAGAGGGTAGACCGTACGGTAGATTCATGAGCTATGATCCATCAACTCAACAAACCAAAGTGCTTCTCCGTGACCTCTACTTTCCTAATGGAGTTGCAGTCTCCCCAGATCAGAACTCCGTAGTCTTTTGTGAAACTCCCCTGTATGTTATTTCCTTCATTCTAGACTTAGAGCCCCTGTATGTTATTTCCTTCATTCTAGACTTAGAGATAGATCCGTCAAACTATGCCTTTTAAGAAAATTTTAATTTTTCCAAACATATTGTTAACATTGGCGAGAAATGTAGTGGTGGTGATATGATAACATATTGAATCAACTAAAAATAAAAGTAGTCTGATGTTGAAAAATTCATGTCATTTTATAGTCTCAAAATAAAAATGTCTCGCTAATTTTGGTACCGTGAAAAGAAATGTATATATGATTTAGAAACGAGTGGACTATTAATTACCACCATCTTTTTTTATCTTCTTTAATTTTAAGGGGTTTTTTTCTCTCTACACGTGAAGAAAGAATATGTATAATTAAGCTTGATGCTCGATGATTATATGTATAAAGCTTTTTCCTGTTCTGAAAAATCTAATTAAGGTTATATATAGGTTGACCCAAAAAGAAAAAAGAGATGATGATAATGATTATTTGATTTGAAATTGCAGGAGAAGGTGCAAGAAATACTACATACAAGGTGAAAGGAAAGGATCCACGGAGATATTTGTCAATAATTTACCTGGTATGCCAGACAACATTCGATATGATGGAGAAGGTCACTACTGGATTGCATTATCAACGGTAATTCAGTTTTGAGAATATCAGTATTATTCCTTATTTCCAAAAACTAGACCTAAAGAAGAAACGTTATATATACGCTGGTTAATTGGATGTAAAGCTCATGCAGCAAATACATATAATTCCAATTTCTGGTGAGTAATTCTGTGTGCACTAGGTATTTAAATTAGTTACGAGAGGTTTCTGAATTGTTTCTCTTTATTAGTGCAATTCATGACTGTTACTGCAGGTAGGTACCGAAGAGAAAACAAAATGTAAATTCTTTTTATTTAAATTATTTACAAGGTTTCTGAATTGTTTTCTCTTTACGAATTCTGTGTGTGTGTGTGTGTGTGTGTGTATATAGACATATATAATATATACACACATATATATTTCAATTGTTTCAGTTGGCATATACATGATATTTTGGCAGGAAATGACAGAGGCATGGTACTTAGCGCAAAGATATCCTTTCATCCGAAAAGTTATGGGAATCATGACCAAGTACGTGGGAAGGCCGCACATTGAGAAAAACGGCGGGGCTGTATCTGTTGATTTACAAGGAATGACGAGGGAGCACTATCACGACCCCAGCTTGTCACTGATTTCAAGTGCCATCAAGATTGGAGACTATTTATATTGTGGTTCCATAGCACATCCATACATTATCCGCCTTAATCTGACTCAGTTTCCTGCAATTTCCGGTACATGATGAATTGATGATCACTCTCCATGATAACTTGTACTTAATTACTTTCTGCGTATATTGGAATAAAATATTGTCAAAGACATTGAAGATGATACTCTGCTAAAAAAATATTTAATTAATTTCAACAACCCATATATATATATATATATATATATATATATATATATATATATATATATGTATATATATTCAAGCAATTAATTAAATTGGTAATAGAGCTAATTTTGATGCTAGCACTCTGTTTCCTTGTTATGATCAGAATTTAATATTGCTATATGGCATGGCTTGAAATAGTCTCAGCACTTAATTTCCGTATGTGGGGCTCATCTTTTGGCTTGTACGTGAAAAGCTGCCTGCCCATATATGCATTAATTAATTTGGCCTTCGAATTCTCCCCCAGTACAAGCTACTTAAGCTACCTTCCCAGCTGAATTAAGTTCTTGGCAGATCTTCAAAAACAACTGCCTGTCAAGTGTCAATATTGTATCCCTATAGCTAGCTCCTTCAGTTTCACAAATGCACAAGGCGTACACTTAGGACCCTAGTGATAATATTATATATAGTCTTGCAACCGGAACACATACATTCGTACGTGTGTGTGTGTGTATATATATATATATGGGGGGAATAATCCATAGCACATATGTGTTACGAATTTTTATAGGGCATAAATCATATTCAGCATCCATTTTAAACATCAACGGACTAGACTAAAAAAGTCAAACTCGTCGATCACTACAAATAATAGCGGATGGTTAAAAAAACATAATTCATCAGCTACTAATAGTAACAGATGATGATCAGAACTCTAAATTCTGGTTAATAATCTCTAAATCCCGGTTAATAAACTCTATACTCTAACTAATAAGCCTTAAACCCTAATTAATAAACTCTGGTTAACAAAGTCAAACCCTAACTCATGTGAAAGGATGAATAAACTCTAAATCCTGATTAATAAATCTTAAATTTTAATTAATAAATCTTAAATCTAGTTAATAAACTCGAAACCCTAATTAATGTCGAACCCTAACTCACGTGGAAGGGAAGAAGAATTTTTAGTAACAGACAGTTTAAAATTTTGAACCATGTCCGCTACTATAAGTAATGGATTACATATTTAAAGTTATTACTTCCACCCTCAACCAGACTAGTGTATTCGTAGATACTAGAGTTAACATTTGTAGGAGAGGTGAACCATCAGGTCGGTCAAGTGCTCCAGAAAGTTCAAGCATTTTAACCTTTTTGTAAGTTTTGTAAGTTTTAGGGGCAAGGAATGCTAGGAATTTTTAAGTAAATAGATGATAGGATAGGGAAGGATATAAAATTTATTTTCTTAATTTTGTTTGTAAATTTACTAAAGAAAAGTGTCATTATGTATTGGACATAGATGTCCAAATTTATTTTCGCATGTTAATGTTAAGGGCAATTTAAGAATAATAAAGAAGTTTACTCATTTTACAACCCTTAGCTTTCCTATGATTTTGCCCAAGAAATTTACCTAATTTTCTTTACATTTCAGGAGCTTTTTTAACTATAAAAAAAAATTACAAACTAGAGATTTCTATAAAAAAAATATTGTAATTTTCTTAACGAAAGTTCTATTTTCTCAAATTCATCAATGCTAATGAGAAAAAAATAAAAAAATAAAAGCAACACTTGTATGGTTTTCATTAAACCTTTCTGAGAATAATTAAAGCATGAATCTTTGCAACAGTGGTTCATCAATTGCTCTTTACAGAAGAAAGCATACCTATTCTTGACTTGAATATTATTCAAACAAAAAAATTAATTTTGAGCCATAATGGTGGATGGTAGATATAGCAAAATAAGTAAATGAACCCGTTATCAGAGAAAATTTGGCAAGTTGAATTCGTGAATAGGCTCATCACAAGAGCAGCAACAATAAATGTGTCTTGTCAATTATTCTAGAGCAGCTATGACTGCATCAACAACCTCTTGGGTGGTGCTGTCTCCTCCAAGGTCTTTTGTCCGATATTTTCCCTCCGATATCACACGTTTCACAGCAGTTTCTAAACGATCAGCAAATGATGGAAACTGGAGATGTCTCAGCATCATGGCTGACGAGAGAAGCAGTGCAACAGGGTTTGCTTTCTTCTGATCCAATACTTTAATGTTTCCCACGTTCCCTGCTGAAGCACCTTGTTCAAAAACAGCATGATCAGCGCCAACATTTCCTGAAAATGTAAGTGATCATGACTCAGGGATCCCAGAAGCAACTATGAACATTAGAAATATTTGGAGCAGAACTTGATATGCTCTCGCTCAGACATTTGTACCTAACAAAATAGCTTTCAATAAAATATGGGCATGCCATCTTGTGATGTGAACATAATATGGTACCACCTTCAATCCAAAAGGGAAAATTGCTAAGGACAATATACTCTCCTCTAAGGATCGAATGCCATAAGGGTATACATACGCTATTCATAGATTTCAAAAGAGAATTTTTGGCAACAGAAGTAAGAGGTAAGTATATATTCGGCGATAGTATCTATTAACACACAGAAAACAATTTTTTTAAGGAATTCTGATGGAAGTAGACTTAAAGCAATATATGTAGAGTATTATGAGAGGCTTAGGCACCTTTGAGATCTCCACACCCCCCCCCCCTCTTTTTCTCCAAAACCCCTCCAAAATTGTGGCAGTAGCTATTATGTGGCTTCCATACAACATCCATATCATCTAAAAATCTTATATAAGAAATACAATTTGCTCCATATTTGTGGATTTCCCATCTCTTCATTATTTCTCCTCCCATCATAGCTACCCAATTTATAGGCGTCCTTGTGATGCTGAATTAAGTATTGTAGTGAGTGCTGTAGTAGTACTGTTTTACACATTGTACTTCAAAATTTTCAGGGTTTTAAGCGTTATCTTAGATTAATATGCAGCATTGTAATGAATTTTTGGAATATTAATGAAATTATTGCCTTTTGGATTTTGAGTTCTTAGAACATTTTAGGGTTTTGCTTTTCAGCACCCTTTCAAGGTTTTTGCTTAAGAGACTTGGGCTTTGATTATGGATCAAGTAAAATTATGCCCTTCTTCAACCTTGTCCCCAGATGATCCTAGCAAGGCTGGGAATATCTTACGTCATTGTGTTGTCTATATGGAGTTAACAAACAATTTAATGTGCAGAAATCCAGCCAATCAAGTTTAGAATTTTCACTTGCTACTGGAAGGGCCTATATGAAGAAAAAATTTCACTAGTTCACTATATTGGATCTCCAATTCTCTTCCATTGAGAAAATTGGATCAAGGTCAACCAGATTCTGTTGGTTTTTGTCCTTGGAGAACCTCTTGTCCTACCGATTCTTGCAATCTATTACTATTAATATATGGCTAAGCAAGCAAAAATTCTTTGATTCTCCTCATTACCTATATCATCGAGTGTTGGCTCTTTTGACTTCAATTTTACAGGGAATAAATCCCCACTCCTACGAAACCGATAGTCAAAGGATAAATAATCATTAATCATTTTTGAACTGATAAGGTTGGTCCATTAAGTTAAGGTTAGTCACTCATGTCTTGGTTAATGAGGTCACTCGCTCTCAGAAGTCATTTTGAAGCAGCTCTTAATATATCATCACCTGATCATAAGAATAGCTAAGAATTGTTTCTATCAAGGGTAAAATAAGGATAGATTTGAGATTAGGTAGAGATTAGGAAGAAGGATAGAATTTAGGTAAGAACAAACAGACAGAGAGAAGAGAGAAATTGGGAGCAAACATGTTTCTCAGCTTATCAATTGACATTCATTGCCACCGAAATATTTCTAATTACATATATATAGACAAGGTAACTTACTTTCTTATCCTACACCCCATAGTAACTAATTCACACTAAACATACTTGACACTAGAATATTCTAATAGATACTAACCAACCAATATGCCATTGCCTGACAATAACCAATCTTGGACCAGTGATATGATCTTGTTATTGAGAACAACTATATCACTCTGTCCCATAAACAAGGATACAGCAGCGATACAGTGAAGGAAAAGGCTTGAAAAGGCTCTGATTCCATCATATGGAACTATACAGTTTGCCAACACAAGGGAACTGACTGTGACAGTAAGAGGAATGCCCTCAAGTGGTCATGCATGTCATATTTTTCCAAGTCCTCAGGTTTTGTTCAATTGGTTTTAAATACCAGATTCATGAATGCAAAATGCCTGGTAAAAGTGTTTAACACCAGGTTTAAATTCTAAGGATAATAAACAAGCTACCATGATTACGGAGTGCAAGGATTTAAAATTGAAAATCTACAAGCTTTATTGATCTGGCACTTGCTGAATTTTGTTTCAATTAGCTTAGTGCAGCTAAACTGCCAGCAATTGTTAATTACTCCCTCCGTCCCAAATTAACTGCTTAGTTTTGACTTTTTTTAGTCAAATTGACTATTTTTAAAATTAATAATTAAGCAAATATAAATATATTTTTTAACATTATAAAAATTGGTATTAGTAGTAAATTGTATATACTTTCTTTTGGTTATAATCTCTTCACTTATATTTTGACAAAAATGGTACAAAAATTAGTTTTAAAAATAGTCAATATGACTTTAAAAAGTCAAAACTAAGCAATTAATTTGGGACGGAGGCAGTACTTAGTTTCCACAAGTTCAGAGATAAAAATCATAAAAAGATATTAACACGCTGCACCAAAATGTAAATATGAAGAGTCGGACAAACATATAGGAATAAATCTGAAGTTGGAATGTATTGACAGCTGTACCTCCAGGCATGACACCGGTACCACCAGCTATACCAGCAGCAGTATTTGCAACTAAATTGCCGTACAGGTTGGGTGTCACCTGCAAAATGCAAAAACCTGTCCATCAGCCAAAATTATTCAGAAACTACAACATAAGATACGCTGTCTGACAAACTGTTGCTACTGAGAGTGAATCCATGCAAGAGCATATGTGCATGAGGAGTGAGGACTGTTATCATACTATACTTGCAGATAGCGAAAGGAAATAATCAATGTGCTCTACCTCGACATTCTCCATAATCCATGCTAGCTAATTATATCCAGCCAAACATAGTTCTCTCTCTACTTGACCAAAAACCTTATAGTTTTATAATTAGACATTTTGCATTAGTTAAGGTGATATCCACACTTCAAAGCTTCCTGAAGATATTTGTAAATACACCAGGATAGGTAATTTGGACCTACAAATACTTGTTAAAAAATGGAAAATTATAAGGACCAACTGATGGGATCACAAGTCGAGCAAAACAAAGATTATTTATATTTATTATTTTAGGGGGTGTTTGATAAAAACTGAATGAATCTGAATCTGAATGAGCTGAATCTGAATGAAAAAAGTTGTTTGATAATTGACTTGTCTGAAACATTTGAATGACAGAATTTTATTATTTTACCCATCTAAAAAAATTCAAAATTATTGTAAAATTATTTAATATTACTTAATATAATAGTTAATATTTTTTAAAAAAATTTTAATTTTGCTCATTCAGCCATTCAGCCAAAAAAATCTGACTTAGCCATTCAGCTCAACCATCTGACCGATTCAGCCATTCAGACCAAAACAAACGCACTTACCGATTCAGCCATTCAGCCATTCAGCTCTAAACAAACACCCCCTTAGTCTTTTAGAGTTTTTATTATATTTAATGTAAGAGTAATTGATGTGTAAATTATTAGTGGGGATTTAGGAGATTTAATAGTAGCTAGGATTTTAATATTTAGTAAGGTTATTTTGGTCATTTAGTACTTTTATTCATCCCCAAGTAGTATTAGGGTTTTAGAAGTCTATAAAAATTGATGAATTCACCACAAGTTCATAAGATTATAGAATATTAATTATTGAATGAAGCTACTTAGCTACAGCTACTTTCCTCCCTTTTGTGGTTGAGAAACCCTTGGGGTAGTGGGGCCTCGGGGTAGTGAGGTGCGGAGAGAGGCTCACCCAAGTTAATTTCCCGTGTTTTTTCAGTTATTGTTCTTCTTCAAAATCCTGTCCTACATCACCAACAATGGATTCTAGTTCCATATTCCATAATATTAGTTAATCAAGAAACAACACATTTGTGAATGACTATATGATAGAGGCATTTGAAATAATGTGCAAATAGCAACACAGTGAGGAAAAGTGTATTAAAAAATGAGAAGATAAACTTGAAACCCACTAAGGGAATTTAAAAGGATGTCTTAGTAAACTTCAGTTACGAGCAACATATCTACAGATGGAGGTAGCATAGATAAAAATGGTCAAAACAAGAAAAGGGAAAGAAAAAGTAAATATACATTCAACCAGGAGAAGTAAAGAGTGGCCACCATCAAGACAAATTAGTAGGAATGTCTTAGATGCTTTAGTTATGCCAATGAAAGCCGTCCTAAGAAGCATGTGGATTGCGGGCGCAACAATCCAATAGTAATGGCAAAAAAATCAGGGAAGAAGGTGAGAAATACCATTATCACTGGCACAGTTATTTAAGGAAGAGCATTTCACTAGACAGAGGAAAAAGGCCTGAAATCAAGTAGTTGGAAATTTTCAGCAATCCTTTGGACTATTTGGACTGAAAGGAGTGCAAGGATTTTCAGCAGTTATTCTCTCCCCTTGGATTTAAAAAAAAAAAAAAAAAAAAACAGATTACTTTTCTAGCTCTGGTATACAATTCTTATATGAGTGCTTTTCAAAGGGTGGCTGTTTCTGATGTTCATTGAGGCTGTATGGCATTTCATTGTTATTTTCTTTCTTCTACTATCGTGATATTCTATCTTTTATAACGAATTCTTTAACCCAAAACAAAAAATAGTTGGAACTTAATGATGTCATATATTTCACCATTCCGGTAAATTATACTTAGTGATAAGGAAACAATCCATGTAAATATGATCACAAACATTGGGATTAAATTGCCGTACTACCTTATGTAAGCCTATCTAAGAGCATCTATCTCTACCTGTTACTACTACAAATTCCTCACTCCCTCTTTTTGGACCCACTAGTATGGTTCTTAATATATGCTAATGCTTTCAGAAATAAAAAACATCAAATTAGAAATGTTCACCAACACTAAAAGATATAATAGGAAGAAACACATATTAAACTCATTTCAAAAAATATATATATTATTTGGAACTTAAAAGTGACAAAATTTCACCATTACCAGGTAAAGTATACTTGGTACTAAGAACAATCCATGTATTGGGAGTAAGTTGTTGTACCAACTTAGGTAAGGCTATTTATGAGTATCTATCTCAAACTGTTAGTATTACAAATTCCACACTCCCTCTTTTCCAACACTACTCCCACTAGTTTGGTTCTTAATATATGCTAATGCTAATGCTAATGCTTTCAGAAATAATCAACATCTAAGTAGAAAGGTCCACTAATGGATATCATAAGAATTAACACGTATCAAACTGAAACACCAAAAAAAAGAGAGAACTTAAAGTGTCATGTATTTCACCATTACCAGGTAAAGTACACTTTGGTGATAACTGATAAGAGCAATCCATGTAATATGATCTCAAACATTGGGATTAAATTGCTATACCACATTACGTAAGCCCATTTAAGAGCATCTATCTCAACCTGTTAATTTTACAAAATTCATCACTCCCTCTTTTCCAACACTACTCCCAATAGGTTGGTTCTTAATATTTGCTAAATTGTTAATGCTTTCAAAAATAACCAACATCAAAGTAGAAAGGGTCACTAACAGATACAGTAGGAATACACTTAAAAAACTCAAATTAATTATCAGTCCACTGTTTGAAATCCAGCCAGCAATCAACGTGATCAATTTGACAGCAGAGTAAACCTATACACATCGAGGTGCATCAATACAACACCGCGGGGTGGGGGGAGCAGCAATAATCAGGGAAATAACAATAAACAGTCACTAGTTACTCGCCAGACAAGCATACCATGACATCAAACTGCTCAGGCTTTGAAACAAGTTGCATGCAGCAGTTGTCCACAATAATTTCGTTGTACTTGATCCCAGGATATTTTGTTGCGACCTCTCTACAAGATTCTAGGAAAAGACCATCAGCAAGCTTCATAATGTTTGCTTTGTGCACCGCTGTCACCGTCTTTCTGTTATTTAGGTAAGCATACTCAAAAGCGTACTTCGCAATACGCTCTGAGCAGAACTTTGTGATTACCTAGCAAAATGCATTATCAGACATACAATCTAATTTTAAGTAATGCAAGAAGCAAACATAACTTGCACAAAATCAGTAAATTGTTAGTGATTTAAATTTGTGTTGATTAACATTTGATATTAATGCAACTAATGATTCTAAACTTCAGCAGTCCAATTTTACATTATTTATAGACTTACAGTTTAACAGCAAAAATAAAATCATGGCCACAACTTGCAGGTTAGGATAACCTATTTTCAAGATATCAAGATAAACTCCGTCGATACTTTCTTGCATGACCTTTCCCAATCCAAGATAAAAAATAAAGTAAAAATGACGGTCGCGTCAGACATTACTAACCAATTGTAAAAAGTACTAAGCTACCTCTCATGAAAATGGATCCTAAAAAACATACATATTGGATTCATATTTCAGCACAGCCCAACTAATTTGGGATAAGGTTACGTACTTGCATTGGATACAAGATATCAATTTAGGATTTCATGTGGTCTTTTAGAATTGTGTTATTTTAGCTAAATCACATTCTCCAATGATTTGCAATCTTATGAGATAAAATATTTGCTTTCAAATTACAATATATAGGATCATTTTTCACTTCTGAAGTGGGTTGAAATTTTTTATATTTACATATTTAAAATTGATATAAATTCATTTAATTTTATATAATACAATTATGAAAATTGTAACTATTTAAAAGTTCTACTAATTACAATATTTATTGTTTTCAAAAAATCACTTCAATGTTGAATTTACAAAAATTTCATTAACTTTGAATAATCAAATGTGATATTATATTTCGAAACAGAGGAGTAATTTCCAAAATGTAACTATTAAACAATTTTTTTTATGATGGTGGAACCCTGATGTACAATGGGTCAACCACTGGGAGCACACAATAGTCAATATCCTATAAACAACGCACACCAGATAAGCAATAGTAAACCATGTTTCCCAACATGATTTTTTTTCCTTTTTAGTTTCTCACTGAAGCAAAAATCAAAAAACTTCTCCAAGTAACTTTCCTCTATTTTAAAGTTACTTAATAAGTGTTATCAACCTCAACAATCCCTATGTTTTTTTATTGAAAAGATTATAGATTCTACCAACTTTTATCCAAAGAAAAGCTTCTTTTCTTTTTAAAATAAAAAAGTTTTTGACTTTTATCTAGAGATTCCTTCTGGACTGTGATGCAGGCATAGTGATGATAGCTTAAAGGAATTACATAATTGTTTGTACTATCAGATGTCCACGCGATCAAGCCAGTTTACTAGCGACATCAATTTGGGCCTTGTAACTTCCAAAGCAATATCTTTTAATTCTCTTAAGAGTTACAAGACGAGCGACCCAATTAATAAAGATCTCAACCTTTGGCCTTAGCATATGTGGTTTTAAGCCCAAAAACACATAGGAAAAAGGAGATATGGGGCTCAAAAGTTATTAGACAGTTTTGTTATTTTGTGACTTTTCATAATTTTGTTGTTTCCCTTCACAATAAGTTTACTTCTTTTGATTGGACTATATGCAAAACATGGTGATGATAGCTTAGAGAAATTGTACAATTGTTTGGACCTTCAGAAGTTCACGTGATTAGGTCAATCTAGTGTTATCAAAGCCACGCCTAGGCTCGAGGCACGAGAGTTTTTAAACATCGTTTTCAATGGGCACGCGCCTCGGCGCGGAGGCACAAGGCACCTAAGGCACTCGACTCTTCAAAGGTAAGCAACAAAATCTCATCCATTGGGATCTTTAATTTAGACTCCATCTTAGCCGTTCGTTACAATTAAAAGAAAAAAGGAAAGCCAATCAACCTTAAATAAAGAAGGAAAGAAAGAACTGCGGCATTTTGCATAGCGAGTCGTGATTTCCCTCACTCGACAACTCCCTTAATTGGTCACGGTGACAGTAAGTCTTCCGTTCCATATCATCCCTTCATCCCATCTTGTCTCCATCTTCCATCTCTCTTGATCGGAAGACCATCTCCATTTTTTCACTTCCATGTGTACTGTATATATGTATATATATATAGTGGAGGTGTTTGATGTTCTTGGGTAAATCGTAAACATCCCCTTGTGGGTTTTTTAGTTAATTTCATGTTGGTCTTTTGGTGTAGTTTCACGTGTACTATATATATACATCTTTTGGATTCACTTGATGTTTTAATTTAGTGTAAGTGCCTCATCCTATTTAAAAAATAAAAAGCTTGTTTGAGTAGTGTGCAGTGGTTATATATGTCGCCTCAACTCCCTACGTAGGAAGAGGGGTACTTTTCAAATAGAGCAAATAGCTTCGCGACTATTGTGAGACCTTTGGTTTGCTCTCTCGACATCTTTCTTTTAAGACGGGAATCCCGACCCATTCGGGCAAAGAGAGAATTATATCTTCTCTTGTAGAGATAGGATTCAGTCAGCAATCCAAGTTGAGTATCAGTTTGTCCACTAGAAGCTAGAATAGAGTATAAACATTTTTATTGTTAACAGTATTGAGTTTGTCATTTAATTTGTAGTAGTTTGGTCACTCGTTTGAAATTTTTATTTTTAGTATTGTGTATCCTGTCCTCTCGGCTTGCATGTCTACAGCATATATATACATTTTTTGTTTTTTGTTTTTTTTTTTGTGTTGATGATGATGAGGGCCGAATTGGTGATACATTTTACACTTGGAAAAAAAATATTTTTAGCTATTTTTCTTGTAAATAAAAGTAATAAATAATTTGTTAGTTGAGACAAATTATTTAGTGGATAATTGGATATTTACGTATTGGTTGGTCATATTTTATAGTAGGCCATCAAAATGGTGTATTTAGTAGTAGATATATACTTGTATATATACTCTGTCATAACTTTAGTATGTGCGCTTCACTTCGATAAGGCATGTGCCTCGCCTTGCGCCTAGGCCCTGAGAAGACCTTCACTCAAACCTTAACTAACAATGGACCAATAAATGTTACTAATGGCATCAATTTGAGCTGTCCTACTTCAGACAACAATCCAACTAGAGTTGCAAGACAGGAACCCCAATTTGGAAAGATCTCAACGGTCTATATGGCCCACCTTCTGCCTCATAATATGTGGTTCCAAGCCCAAACAAGCAAGGAAAAGAGTAGTTATGGTCCCCTAAGTTTTTAAACAGATTTTGTTGTTTTTTTTTAATTTGTTTTCTTCATAAATAGGGGTTTGTTCTCTATAAATATGATGTAATCGTGACTCTTTATATATTGTTGGGATATATTCTAAGGCCTAAACTTTGATTGCAATCAATTACTCTTCTGTTCTTGAGGATTTAGGAGTAGTGGAGTGCGAAACTCCACCCTGATAATTAGTTCTTTTATTCGGCTCAAATTTAAATAGGGTTTTGTTCTCTGTAAAACTATGATGTAATCGTGAGACTCTTTACATATTATTGGAATATTATTTGAGGCCTAAACAACCAATTACTCTTCTGGATCCTAGGGGTACTGGAGTGCAAAACTCCACCCTAGTTATAGCTTTCCATTTACAATTATTTTCCAAAAAATACTTGACCCCTTTATTATTTTGGTCAAGTGATGCGAGAAACCTACTAGTGATTGTGCTTGGATTATTAGAAGAGTTTTATTGTCTTGATCCAATTCTTATGGAGCGTTATGAGACTTTTTTTTATAAAATAAAAAATTTTATTAATAGAAAAAAAAAATGATACAAATAAAAGAAGAAACAAGACCTCAATGGACTAAAGAAAAAAAAAATAAAAGAAAAAGAGCACTTAAAATAGTGCGGTCCTGTGATCTCTACACAAATCAGTGAGATGCCTCTAAAGGCCTCCATAATAGAAGCCCAAAGAGATGCAAGTAAAATAATCCGATTACTCAACAGCTTAATGTTAGACTTTCTCAAACAGTTTAACATTACGCTTATTCCAAATTACTCATAAAAAAAATTTAAAAAAAAAAAAAGCAAACTTTCATAAAATTTTGACATCACTTGTGTTTCCAAATCCTCAAAAACGAATTAGCAAAATATCTTTCACCAAAATAGGACACCAACTCCTTTCCTAGCACTCCAAAGAGGGAGCTCCACAAGTTCAAAGCAACAAGACAATGTAAAAATAAATGAACATGAGTCTTATTACTATGCCTGCACATAAAACAAATGTCCTAACACAAAAGTCAAAAGTCTTGACTTTGGAAGGAACCTTGGCTTTCCAAATACACAAAGCCAATGGAAATGGAGCGACTTTCACTTCGTCAGTGGCAAATTCTTCACAGCCACATAGAAATGATAGGGATCTTTTGACGCATCACCATTGATGTGGATGATTTTACTTATTATTTTTAGTTTTTATTTTAGAATTTTATTAAAAATATTGGTACATATTGTTTTTATTAGATTTTTATTCATTGGGCTATTTTAAGTTAGCAACGAATGTCTTGTATCTATGAAGAAAGATTTCTCCCCAGGTTCAGACCCTAAGTGCCATACCTTGCTGTTAGTTCTTTTGTTGGGCCCAAATCCAAATAGAGTTTTGTTCACCGTAACTATGATGTAATTATGAGACTCATTACAGTTATTGAAATATTATTTTGAGAACTAAGTTTGATCGCGATCAATTACTCTTATACAATTGAAGAGGACCCTAAAGGCGGTGGAGTGTGGCACTCCACCGTAGTTATAGCTTTCCTTTTATTTATTCAATAATTTTTCAAAGATACTTAACCCTAAATTTTCCCTACATCACAACTGTTAATTATGCGTTACATTTCAGTTTTATCAAAAAAAAAATTAGGGAATTTTCTCAAACCCGTTAATTTGTGGATTCATGTGGAAATGTCACGTCAGTCACAACTACCAGATGACATTAGGACAAATGGACAATACTTAATCCAAAGCTTTCTACTAGGCCAGACTGAGGGAAGCAAATGTTCCAAACATTCTGAAATCAAATGGCCAGAAGGCCCAAAACCATTCTAGCTTGAGATAAGATATAACTGAGATAAGACATAATTGAGTGCAAAACTATTTAAACCTGAGAGCTATCAAAAAAACACAAAAAAGTACTTAAAAATGAGAGTTAATGAACCGTAAAATTGTTGCAAGGTTATTGTTAACGCCAAATTCTGACCGCTCGCCAAATCACCAAATAACAAGCCGAAAAGACGTTTAACGGTGGAGGATATGCATTTGTTTTAGTGTGTGTAGAATAAAATAATGACACATGGAAATAAAATAATAACACGAGGATTTTACGTGGAAACCCAATTGGGAAAAAACCAGAGAGATCTCATAAATCCACTATGAAAATAATAAGGAAGATACAATATCTCAACTGATAGTTTATTTCTCTAGACCTTCACTTTTGATATTGTTGTTACGGAATACTTCAAACTCTCTTCTACTTGTTGCTTTCTTTCTGAGCTCTCGGATAAGAGTGTATGTATGTTGGTGCTAACTTTCCTCCTCTTCCCTTTTTACTGCTGAGATGATATATATATACAAGAGAGAGGAAGATGAAGAGACTTTTGGTATGTAAAAGGTTTAATCCTTTATATTTCCTGTGAGCTCCGCCATTTATTTTGGTTGCAACCTTCTGAATTCCCAACCTTACGCATTCTTTGTCCTTTCATTTTCCAACTTTCCACATTCCAAAGTACATTATCCAAATAATCAAAGTAATAGTAGAATTATGGGTCCCACTAGATATTACATCCCAACATTGCCCCCCACTCTCTTATTGTAAGGAACATAAAATAAGAGAGTACACAGATTTATACTAACAAAAATCCATAACTGCCGAAGACGAACTGTCACACCCAAATACCTTATCACCACCGAAGATAGATACATGACCGACCTTTTCACAACCGAACCAACCTTATCACAACCGAACCAACCTTATCACAACCGAACCAACTTTATCACAACCAAAGATATAAATAACCAACCTTATCACAACCGAACCAACCTTATCACATCATAATAGCCTTCCTGACCCCTGTAGGAGGCATTGATCCAACCTTATATCATCATCCAACCTTATATCACCATAACAGCCTTCCCGACCCCAGTGGGAGGTATCGACCCAACCTTATAACGACATAATAGCCTTCCCGACCCCTGTGGGAGGCATTGATCCGACCTTATATCACCATCCGACCTTATATCACCATCCGACCTTATAACACCATAATAGCCTTCCCAACCCCTGTGGGAGGCATTGATCCGACCTTATATCACCATCCGACCTTATAACGACATAATAGCCTTCCCGACCCCTGTGGGAGGCATTGATCCGACCTTATATCATCATCCGACCTTATAACACCATAATAGCCTTCCCAACCCCTGTGGGAGGCATTGATCCGACCTTATATCACCATCCGACCTTATAACACCATAATAGCCTTCCCGACCCCTATGGGAGGCATCGACTCAACCTTATAATGCCATAATAGCCTTCTCGACCCCAGTGGGAGGCATTGATCCAACCTTATATCACCATCCGACCTTATATCTTCGGATAAGTGTTTTGACCTCCTCGCAGGGTGTTTGACCTCCCCAGAGGGTGCTTGACCTCTCCGGAAGATGTTTGACCGTCCCGGGGGGTGCTTTGATTGTCCTGAAAGATGTTTGATCGACCTGAAGGGTGCTTTAATTGTCCCGAAAGATGTTTGATCGACCTGAAGGGTGCTTTAATTATCCCGAAAGATGCTTGACTGTCGTGGAGGGTGCTTTGATTGTCCCGGAAGATGTTTAATCGTCCCGGAAGGTGCTTTGTGTCTGTTTGTGCCTCAATGGATTCTGCACTTTCCTTTACTTTTTCTCTTTCCAACGAACTATCACTGGAGCGGCTCCGACACTTGTGAGCGGCTCTTCTGCCTGCTTCTGTCCTGCGGGCGGCTTTTGTGCCTGTTAACGCCTTTCGTGCCTGCTGCGGGTTGGTGAAGGACTCTTTGGCCTACTTTTGTCCTGCGAGCGGCTTTTGCCTACTAGCGGCTTATGTGCCTGCTGCGGATCAGGAAGCGACTCTTTAGCCTGCTCCTCATTTGTCTGGAGTCGTCCGAACGATAGGTCCTGGATTGGCTTCGAATAAAAATAATAAGTTCGCGTGAGCGATAACCGAAGTCCAAATTAGAGTATATGGCATCACTATTAGAGTTTGTTGTCCGAAGTGGACTACTTAGGTTCCGCTAGTGACATTAACCTAGCAATCACGAGTATTCACAACATTTATTAGTATATCATACAATCATGCATATATTGGGCTTTGCCATATATACCACATATCAGTACATATTATTATATTTATTTGAAACATAGACAAAGATTGTGACTTAGCTTTTGGATGTGAGTCTGCCGAAAATAAGTCCACAAAAATTGGAACCATCCTCCTTTAGTTGCTACCTCTCATAATTGTTTAATCAATAGGTAATTTTGATTCAACACTAAAATTGCCCTCCTTCTAGCGCCAATGTTAACGCCAAATTCTGACCGCTTGCCAAATCACCAAATAACAAGCCGAAAAGACGTTTAACGGTGGAGGATATGCATTTGTTTTAGTGTGTGTAGAATAAAATAATGACACATGGAAATAAAATAATAACACGAGGATTTTACGTGGAAACCCAATTGGGAAAAAACCAGAGAGATCTCATAAATCCACTATGAAAATAATAAGGAAGATACAATATCTCAACTGATAGTTTATTTCTCTAGACCTTCACTTTTGATATTGTTGTTACGGAATACTTCAAACTCTCTTCTACTTGCTGCTTTCTTTCTGAGCTCTCGGATAAGAGTGTATGTATGTTGGTGCTAACTTTCCTCCTCTTCCCTTTTTACTGCTGAGATGATATATATATACAAGAGAGAGGAAGATGAAGAGACTTTTGGTATGTAAAAGGTTTAATCCTTTATATTTCCTGTGGGCTCCGCCATTTATTTTGGTTGCAACCTTCTGAATTCCCAACCTTACGCATTCTTTGTCCTTTCATTTTCCAACTTTCCACATTCCAAAGTACATTATCCAAATAATCAAAGTAATAGTAGAATTATGGGTCCCACTAGATATTACATCCCAACAGTTATGATCATCATAATCCTTAAAATTGTAAAGTTATTCCCCAAGGAAAACACAAAAATTCACACTAAATAAGTAGGAAACACAAACACGCTAGCAACACTAATACAACACAAAAGTTACATAACAATAAACACAATCAAGCTAAATTAGAAAGAAAAAAATGCATGGTATAAAATTGAATAAAACAATTACCTTGAGGCTTTCTACAACACCAGGAACGACCTCATGCTCGAGACCAGCGTACTCCCCCTCCGTATTCTCCCTAATCACGACGATATCCACGTTTTGATGCCTTGTGGGCAATCCAGGCAAATTGAAGCAATTGACAAGCGAAGCAAAGAGATCCAGTTCCTTCCTCAACTGAACGTTCAAAGAGCTCACCCCTCCACCTACTGGAGTAATTAACCCGCCCTTGAGACAAACCTTGTTTTTCCTGATGGACTCGAGTACTTCTGAAGGGACTTTCTTCATGTCTCCGTGAACTTCAAATCGCTCGAAGTATACCGGCGCGTGCATCGCGTCCATGACTTGTTCGACGGCGCCGGTGACGAGAGGGCCGATTCCGTCGCCTGGGATAAGGGTTACTGGTCGTGGAGTTCCGTCTCCGGGACGGGGCATGTAGGTGACGAATCGGGTTGAGGTCAGACGAGGAGGAGTGTCGGCGGATTTCAGAAGGTTTTTTAGGAGGATCGGAAAAGTTCTTCGAGCCATTGGGTAGTGCTATAAGATTCTAGTACTGTGAATTGAGATTATTGTACAGATAGACAGATGTTTGCCTTTGTAGCTGCGGTATGAAACGGCGACTTTGCGTTCAGCGATCCGCCATTAAAGACAGAGAGAGAATTAATAAATAAATTAAAATTAAAAAAAAAAAAAAAGCCTAAAAGGGGAGTACGGCTGTGGTCGTCAAGTTTTAAGCAGTGTTCTTAAACCCGGACCGGTCATCGAACCGGAAAGGGTACCGGGTGGGTGGGTCACTGGTCCAACCAGTGGTCGGACCGTTATTGAACCGGTGACGTAATTAATATATAAAAATATTTATCATTAGTAATTAATAAAAATTTTAAAAATCTCATTTTTTATGAACTATAACATAATAAAGATGAGTTACAATATTAATAAAAGTGGCTAATTTTAACATTAAAAAAATTTTTGGCAAAAAAAAAAAAAAAAAAAATTTAAAAATCGGGTCAACTGGGTCAATTAACCGGGTTTACCGATTGGACCACCGGTTGAACCGGTGGTCAACGGGTCAATCCGGGTTTTGACCAAAACCGGTTTTCTGGGCCAAACCGGACCGGAAGGCGGACCGGTTCCGGTTTTTACCGGGCCGACCGCCGGGCCGGTCCGGTTTTTAAAACCTTGGTTTTAAGCATTACCACTAAACTTTAAAAATTACGATTGATATATTAAACTTTTTTAAAATTATTAATTATCTCATTTCGTCTAAGTTTTTGGACGGGCGTTTAATTTGATCTTTTATTTTTTTACATAACTTTAAAAAGAAAAAAGAAAATAATATGTAAATACTTATTTAGATTATTTGACTAATCAGTTGCATCCTAGGCAGGAAAATCTAAGCTTTAAACAACTTCAGACATACATCGAGAAGTCTGAGACACAATTCCAAATAATAAAATAAAGCGACCAAGAATATGGGGTTAGGGCTCAAATCCAAACATAGTTTGAGACAACATAGAACTATTAGAATTATTTACGTGGAACAACTTATTAAAAAAAATTCGGATTCGTGCTATTACATTGTATATAAAATCATATTAGTGCTTGTTCAATCAAATGGGATGGTCAAATGAATAACCTATTGCCAACATGACAATATTATTGTCACCAATTACCAAGAGAGTTGTTGGCAGGCTTAAGAAAAACAGGAGGAAGGATCTCAATGAATAGCCTAAAAGTAAGACTAAATCATCTAGAAAAGGGACATCAATTATGTGCTCTAGGTGCAAGGAGTATGAGCATATAAGTTAGGTTGTAAGAAGACTTTAGTTGAACAGTCAAGGAGTGCACCACAACCTACCCAGGCACAAGTAACACCATAACTTGGCCCACAACAATCTGATCAACAACAAAGGCCTCCTAAGCTCCATGTAAGCTATTTTAAATATATTCCCTATAAATACTTTAATTATGACCCTGCATATTATTTGTTTAATAATGTCCTTATATTATGTAGCTGAAAAAGAAAGGAATGGGGTAATGGCAACAATTCTGGTAGTGAAAATGTGAAAGATGGACAAGTAAGTCAGAATGTATTTATATATTTTTCATTTCACATTTTATTATAAGTTGTTGAATTCGTAAGAGTAAATGCAATTGTCAATGTAGGTAAGAAAAATTCCAGATCATGTTGCAATTAGAAGTCCAAGCATAACAACAAGTAACACTCTAATGTGGAAGGTCAAGGTTAAGAGAACTCATTTTGAATGGCAATGGAACAACTAGTTTAGTACATTTTTTAATATAGTTGATGAAAGTTTAATCATTTATAATGATACTGATAATGGTACTTAATGTATTTTGTGAATCTCTGATACAACTTTTGGATTCTATTGTTGATATATTAATCACTACAATTTATGGTACTTTATGTATTAATAGTTCATTTGTGAATCTCTGGTACTTGATATGGTTTTTGGCAGAATATAGTCGAGTTTTAGAGTTGAAAATTTTTGTTGATTTGAATGTGGTGATATGGTTCATTTGTGGCTTGGGATTTTGTAAAGGCTATTTTCAAATGGTAATGTTTGTGTCGCTATGGTAGTGTTGTTATGGTAATGTTTGTGGTCCCAAAAATTTTGTGTTTTCATGTATTTCTATTTTGGCATGGGACTTTGTCTTCCTATGGTTCTGTTTTTGCAGGAGATTTCTGTTGTTGTGTTTTAAAATTAATCCCCTTTGCAGGGTATTTTTATTGTCTTCATATGGGCAAATATGTGTCACTTGCTATGGCACAGTTTTGTTAGGCATTTTATTGTCTTCTTATGGCTCTGTTTTTTGTTCAATTTTGCTAGGCATTTTATTTTCTTCATATGCCTCGGTTTTTATTCATTTCTTACATGAATCCATGGATTCAAGTAAAAAAAAAGGTTCTAAAATAACAAACATTTTCAAAATATAGTCATTTTTTTCATTTCAAACATATTACAACCCAATTGATGAATTACATCATAGCCATGAAACTATATTTCATCCATTACAATCATCATTTAACTACAATTACATCATAGCAATGCAAATACAGGACAAAAATATAACTAAAGTAACCAACAATGACAATACACTACACAACATTAGTTTTGACTTTGTCTCTTTAAGTCTATCAACCTCTATCTCCCATTTAAATGTTTCCCTTCTCATATTTTTCAACTTGTCCTTTAGCTTTGTGTTTTTCTCTATCAGCAAGTTTATATCTTCAAGTTTGTTATTCATCTCACTCATTGCTTCATCTTCATTAGGAGGCAATTCCAACCATTCAAAATAGTCACAATATCTCCCAGATTCTTATCAAAATAGAGGAAGAAAAAAAATCAAAATAGAGTAGAGAGAACTGAGTTCACAATAATAAGGGAATGCCACTTACCCTGCTTATGGCAGCCATAAAATCTTTTTCCTCTTGATCCATCCTTCTTGAAAACATCACAAAAACACATCCGTTGTTCTAGAGCAATTGACGTAGATCTTGAACGTTATGCAACTATTTAAGATCGACGCTTGGTTTGCACTAAACTGGAAAGCAAAAACCCAGTAAAAATCCTAATTTTACGCCCCTAATCGATGCCAATTTCGGTAAGTTTTTGAAACCCTAGCTTTTCTTCTTTCTGAACTGCTGCAAATGAGGATTATATAAACACCCAGCATGGATTCTCCTGTCCAATCCACGTAGGATGCAACTGATTAGCCAAATAATTCAAATAAGTATTTACATGTCATTTCTTTTTTTATTTTTAAAGCCACATAAGAAAATAAACGACCAGATTAAACGTTCGTCCAAGAATTTAGATGAAATGGTGTAATTAATAGTTTTTTAAAAGTTCAGTGTGCCAATTGTATTTTTTTTTTTAATTTTAGTTGGGTAATACTTAAAACTTAACAACCATAGTGAGGTAATCCCCCTTTTGACAAAAAAAAATGAAAAGAAAAAGATCGATTGATCGAAATGCAAAACTGACCCTTCAATTTGTATTTTTTTAATAAAAAAAACAACTTCTTCTTTTTTAGTGTATAACTCACCCTTCAAGTCGTTTAAGACTAAGTACCAAAAAAGAGATACGGGGGTGTTCGGGAATAACATAAGTTCTTTTGTACTATTTAGGTATTTGGGATCAACTTATTTTTTGACTTATAAGTCATTATTGATAAGTAACAAATTTTAGTTTCTTAAAAAATGACTTATAAGTCATTTTAAAATAAGTAAGTTTAACCAAATGTAAAGACTGTTTTGTCCTTATTTTAGTAGTCTTTACATCTTATTTTAACTTATAAGTCATTTTAGTCAAACACTTTTACATTTTATTTTAACTTAATTTCTGTCTTACAAGTCAAAATGGTGTTAAACACTTTTATTTACAAGTCACCACTTAAAATGATTTTATAAGTCATTTTAAATTTTAACTTATAAGTCATTTTAAAATAAGTCATTTCCGAACACGTCCTAACTATCTTAGTTAAAAAATTGGCTCCACCACACCTCTTCCTTAATATTCTCCGGTTCTCAGCACAGGACATTCTTTGATGGAATACTTGGACTTGTATTGGAAAAGGTGAGAGGGAGATCATGAAACGAGACATAAGATCTATCCGGATTTCACCTATTCATTTTGATTGAATGAAGAAGACTTGTCAAAGGGAGCGATCCTCCTATCTCTCTTCTGGCTTTATAAATCTAAGATTGGATTGAGAGAAAAGGGCTGGGCCAAGCCTTGATTGAATGCATCTCTCCTGTAATGAGTTCACTCGATACAGGAGGTCTAAGACCGCACGGTAAAAACATCAAGTGCTCCTCCAGTTCCATTTGTCTTTCAAAAAGGCTTTTACTGACACTTTCGATACTGACTGATATAGGTCTAATTCAACAAACTATTTTTTCTGGTTATGGCCACGTGGCACGAACGACCTCACTCTGGGAGCTGCCCGACATGAGGCCTCCCCGTCGCTCAAAAGCAGAGGGGAGGCCGTAATTCGGATGAAGCAGCTCCCTAGAGAGATGTCTGTCCTCCCCGGGGGAGGAGGAACACAACGAAAGAGGGGATATCGTTAAGGTTACGCGCGCGCGGAAGCCAAAAAACGCAAAAACTCGAATGCACAACATTCTATTTTCGACCGCTCCTTACTCAGGTTACCGCCCTCTCTATCACATGGGATTTAATATCTGATCAGATAAAAGATCGCATTGGAGATTAAGCTACTGGCTAAGAACAGTCCAAGTAATTCCATCCTTCCAATTGAAACCTTTCGTAATGAGGCAATAGTAAGGAAAGCTACTAGCCTCAACCCCTGCTACGATTCACATCTCAGCGCTCGAAAGTGACAGATTTAGGGTAGAAAATGAATACTATTTTAAAATACAAAATAAAATTATAAATTTATGAATAAAAGCCTAACAATTAAAACATTAAAATAAACAATTAAAAACTTTAATTGTTTTTGTTTAATTATTTTTTTGCTCTCATTGTTGCACGTTTGACCTACACATGGTGAATTTTTATTCAAAGTCAATAACGACCGTTATTTTTTTAATATAAAAGTCGATAGGAGTCTATTTTTTTTAAGTACTTTGTTCAAAGTCAATAACGGTCGTTATTTTTTTTAATATAAAAGTCGATAGGGGTCTATTTTTTTATTATTTATACATCTTGAAGGATAATTATGCCAAAAAATAAAATGTAAGGAATGGATTTCTAAAAATGATACATGTTGGGAGGTTAATTTCGTATTTCAATCAACAGCATAAGAATGTTATAGGTAATGGACCGAAAATAATGCCCATTGGGCCAGTGTTGGGCTTTAGAATTGTTCGGCCGCGGTAAGGACAAGTAGTATATATTCTCTAAAGGGTCCTTTTAACATGTGTCCTTAAGGCACATGTTAAACACACAATTCAAGAGAATATTCTCTTGAACTGTGTGCATATTCCTTTAATTTCTGTATTTGCACCAAGTTCAAGGGAATATGCACACAGTTCAAGAAAATATTCTCTTGAACTGTGTGCTTAGTCTGTGCCCTAAAGGCACATGTTAAGAAATTTCTTCTCTAAAATAGGAAATTGGAGAAAATCACATTAAAAGGGCTTTATGTGGTCATATTGTTTTTATTTGAAAGAGAAAAAAAAATATATGACTAGGAAATGACTAAATAGTGTGAATTTTGTAATGAGGTTAATAGTTTCCTGAAGCTGGATTAATTTAATTGTCATAATTAATAAATATTTTTGACACTTTTATACTTTTTTAGTAATATTTTTATTTTCAGTAACATTTATTGTTCTAACTATATAAATATTACTCAGTCTTAACAATTGTAATTTATCTACTTATTTATATTTATCTATCTATCAATATTATAAATAAATAGACTATTTGATTAGTTCTCTGTACTAAAAAATTAGTAATATAGTTTAATAAGAAATCATATACTATTAAGAATATAGCACTAAAGAGTTCAGAAGTCGAGTGAAGGGTGAAAAACTAGCCGATTGAATCTTTCTCCAATTTTTTTTTTTTTTGGTGAAAGTGACCAAAATAGAATCTTTACATGGTACACATACATGACAAATCAGTGTATATGTGTCATTAAAAATAAATATTTAAATATAATTTTAATGTTTTAATTAGGTAAAAGACCAAAATGGTACAAGAGCAATTACATATTTTACACATAAAAAAATGGGACAGAGGAAGTATTTTTCAAAAGTAAATTTAGTAATTTCATAACCTTCTTCTTCTTCACATGAATGTGTATGAAAAAATTCATAAAGTTAATAATTTTATTTCTAAATTTAAGCAATTCCAATAAGATGTACCGATGCTTCTGGCCGTCTATACGGCTATATTCAACATGGCCAGCAAATGTATTTAGTGCCCTACACAAGTGTCGAGCGACAGATTATTCTTTACTTGAATAAAGTAAAATAGCAGTGGAAGTGTGCACAGTGGCCTTCTTGTTCCTTTGTGACCTTCACATGTTCTGTACCTTCATTCCTTTTTCCTTTCATAATATATATATATATATATATATATATATATATATATTGTCTTTAAGCTAACAAACAAATTAAATATTTAAAACCAAATTAAAGAAGGAGAATTGGTGTGCATGTAAATTGATCCAACTCTAATGCACAAGTACCCTTTATGTATATTCTGAGATTTGGCTTATTTAGTGCGGCTATTATATAATATACGTACACCTTCGGGTTCAATCGAAGCAAATGTTCAAACTAAAATGACCATATCACAGTTCGAATATAAGACATCAGGCATATCGATCGGACACTTGGGGTACTCGACCACATAAGTAGAGAGGAATCTTGAAAGAAGTCATTACAAAGACTGAAGTCCTTGATTGTCTTAGGGGGTACCATTGATTAAGTACTAACCAAACTACTCTTTTGTCCACCTAATTAAAAAGTTGGTATGTATCTATATAGATGCGGGAGGGCTTGGTCTCTCTTCCTCTCACAACCTCCGTGGCTTACTCTTAAAGAGTGTGTTTTTGAGTTTTAAAATTGATAGAAAAAAAAATCGACAAAAGTTTAAATTTTTTATCTAATTTTTTATTACTGTAAAAAAAGTAAGAAATTGACTGAAAACTTAGACATTTTTCTCGCCAAGTTTTTTCTTTAAAAAATGGACGAATTTAGGCAAAAAACTAATTAAATAACATAAGTAAATCATTAATTTATAATCCCTATTGTACACTTTATATTATAAACATAACAAAACTAGTGTAAGGGTAAAATAGTATTTGGACCATGTTTGTTTGCAAAAAACATGCCTGAGATTGGACTATTTGTCTTAATTTAACACTACTTTGGACTATTTTATTTCATGATAGGGATTAATAGCCCTTTAAATAGTCTCATGGACTATTTTTTGTCATTCCTAGTGCTTTTTATGAGAGATTATATAATCCCATGATAAATGTAGGATTAATAGTCCCCCCCATTTTAAGTTATCAAATGGCTTTATAGGACTAATAGTCACATATTAAAGAACTAATAGTCCCTCGTCAAATGATTAAATAATCCGAAATAGTATTAAATTAAGAGAAATAGTCAAATCCCGAGTATGCTTTTTGCAAACAAACATGCCCTTGGAGTGTAACACTTAATATTTAAATCTATTTCCTTTATAAACTCAATAACAACAACATAAAAGAAAATCTACATATTTTCTATCTTTTATCTTTTCTCATCAAATTTAAGTTTTCTATTCTTTATTCCTTTAAAAACTCAAAAAACATTGTTAGTCTTACCAAATATTTCTTCCAATTTCAGCTCCTAAGTATAAAAGTATTCATTTTTTACCCTTCAAAATTAATATTATTTATATTGTGTCTTCTAAATAAAAATTTTAATTTTTAAAATTAATTACACACATGTACAATGCGCGTGTCCCGGTCCCTAGGACCCTAGCAATGACAATTTTAACTATCTTTCCATCTCATTTCATCCAACCAAGCAGACGGAGAACAAAAAGGAGCCTAGTAAAGGCTCCACCGCAACTGAGATGAAAAGCAAAAGAAGCCTAGGAGAGGCACCACCACAAATCTAAGGCGACAGTGATACACCAGAATAATGTTAGCGGTTTAAATTTTTGAGTCTCAAATATACATTTCATTAATATATAAGTCGTTTAACATCAAGGTAGATTTTAAGTAGATATTACATATATTTATGTATTAATATGATAAGAATATATAACACATTTAAATCTCAATTTAAAATCTCTAACATTACTCAAAGAACTATTAATCGCTATAGTACTCGCACTTTTTCACTCTCATTTGCTAATTCTTTTTGTCATATATATATACAGTGTTTATATAAAATCCCTACTTTAATTTATATATGGTATAAAATTATGCTATTTTGCTATTGTTATGCTACGCTAACAACTTACTTTCTAAACCAAAATGTGATAAGGTCTTTTTTTTTTAACTGTGTAAGATCATGACTTCATAGTAAGGTAAGTTTCCACTTGATTGTCCCTCGTTTCCTCCTTACCTCTCCCTCAAGTTTTTCCAAAGACCATGTTTGTTTGTAAAAATTATAATCTCAAGATTATATTTTCATGTATTATAATTTCAAGATTATTAATCGTATGATTAAATAGTCATATAAGGGTTTTAAGATTTATTGACCCGTATATATACTAGTATTTCTATAGGAGTTTATTGTTCTTGAGAAAATCTGGGTTTATTAATATAATATATACTATAGAAATACTCCTATTAAACTCCTATAGAAATCCGGGTTATTAATATAATATATACTATAGAAATACTAGTATATATTATTGGACTGAGGTTTTAAGAATAAGTTGTCATATGAGGGTTTTAAGATTTATTGACTTTCATTATTAAATTTTTATACTTTGGAGTATTAATAAATAATCTAAGGTGAATAATTAAAGGCATCTTGAATAGGTTAAAAGTATTTTAGAATTACTAGTTTAAATTGTATATTTAATTTGGGGTGAATATGGATAAGTGGTGATTAAGATTTCGTATTTGATATCATTGGCGTTGAAGGTTAAGCTTTTGTAGAGTGTTCTATACGTGGATTTGATTATCAGGTACGGATTTCGTACTTCGTTCCTTAGTTGGTATTCTATTTTCTATATTTTGGTGATATATCATTTGGACAAATAATATTTGGATAAATTGGGTTTTGAGACATTATTCGTATATTTTTGTTGACATTCGAGAGTTATTTTTGCTCTTTGATATCTTGAGACATTTAAGCAAGTTTGTATTTTGAATAATTTGTTATCATTTGTAAATGGTTATGTAAGTCTTGTGATTTGAATATCTTTTGGCTTACATTTTGTAATTTGAATCTTAAGGTATACTTGATGTCCTCTTGACACCTAGACATGGCATTTTTCGTGACGGTGTGGCAGTCCATGACGTATCCTTTTGTATGATACTTTGGGTGTAAATGTGACACCCCCAAATTCAGGTACTTAATTCCCACTGATTTGGTGTTCACTATAACATTCATTCATAACTAACTACCCATAAAAATGACAATTAAATTAAACCGAATGAAATATCTTCCCACATTAGGGATTACAACTTAAAATCTCTTAAATAAACAATTTCCCAGGTTGTCTAACCTCTATTACATCAGTGCGGAAACAAAACTTATTAAAACAAGTCTTAATATAAATAAACATCAAATGAGTCATAAGTCTTTGCTACTTTGGCATCTTGCCCTTGCCTTTGCTCGTGGACGGCTCGTCCGATTTCTCTGCCTTAGCTGCAATGTTTTAGTGCAAGAGTGAGCAACCAATTGCCCACAAGTGTGATAATAACAACAATTGAATAACCAATGAAGTAGATTTCAACTAAGGTATAATAGTTTTTTTTTTCTGAATTCAATCAATAACTAGTCAAGATCTGAAAGCTCAATAGAAAGCTTAGCTCAAGAACTGAATATAGATTCAGGATTAAAAGTGTATCTGAGGGTCACAAGACCTCGAACTATGTCCTAGGTTATCAAGTATCTCTACCGTAACCTTTAACAGTCTTATAGACTATGGACCATCCATCTCGTACTCAGGGGGATCAGCCCTTTGTACAATGTATTGTGCACAAACATTTCAACGCTGTCGCGTAATTAATCCCCTATATTAGGGTTGTTCATCTCAGTTTAGCATCAGAATCCGTACCAAAAGGAACTTGGTTTGGAAAGATTTTAAAATATTCTAAGTCTTTAGAACGCTCATCAACTAAGGACTAGCTGAATCAATAAGGGTTTGCTAGTCACTAAAACATTTGTTTCATCAATAAGTTTGTACAATAGAAACCGTGTTCGAAATTTGAATAACAATCAATGATTGAGTAACAATTGACTGGAATAAAGCTTAAGCAGTTATCATGGTAACAACCTTGCTTGAATAATAATAAACTAAGGTTAATAAACTTGCTCAATGATAGTAAACTTGCTTTAAATGAGATAACAAGTTAAGGGAAGGAAAAACTTGCTCAATATAATAATGGAGTTCAGAAACTTGCCTCGTACGTAGCTTTCCTAATTACAAACCACGTACAATAAACAACCTACAGATTCCGTTTGCATTGCAACAAAAACGATTAGTTACAATACTCACGTACGTTAATACTCCAATCCTCACCTCAATTTCCAATTAACTACTGATTATCAACTATATTTCAAAAGCTACAAGTTTTATTACAACAATGTTACATTCTAAGAATCTCCACAACTTATCTTTAAGCTAAGGTATATTACCTTGTATTTAATCATCATCAAACATCATTTAGAATCCGTCTTAACATCTTAATATTCACTTGTTATATTAATTTAAGTTTAATCCTGCATAAAATGATATATCATAACTACCAAGAAAAGAAAATAAAATAATAAAAAAAAAAATTTCCAGCAGTGATTCTCGCCGGGGCGAGAATTCCCTTTTAAAATTTCTCGCCGGGGCGAGGATTTACAGTTCATTTCTCTCGCCGGGGCGAGAGACTCGGCAGTCGTCTCCTACAGTTCACGAACAGTGAAAACTTAGGCCAAATTTGGCCAAATTTTCCGAATTCTACCATCCAACACATAATTTAAACATACCCAGATACCAAATATGATATAAAACTATTTCCCAACATGTTTTTAAACATTCTCAACATCATATTACACATAATCCACCAACTTGAATCAAAAATTCTTTGTTAAAACAAAATATTCATGTTTTAACCATTTTAATGAAATCAACTACTGTGGAACCATTCTAACCCATTATAATTGCATTCTTTTCGTTTTTCACTATATAATCATAATCAAAAATCAATTTTACCAATTAAGAACCAATTTGAATACCAATTTCATACATATATACCATACATGAAATAAACTCTGTAAAAATTACAAACTCTACTCCAAAGCATGTTTTCATGGATTAAAACCTTAAAATTAACTTATAATCATCATATAATCATCTAATTCATGATTACTAACAATTGCATCAACTAATTCATGCTTTTAGCAAACAATTCACTTACATGAAACTAAAAACCATATACAGTGAAACAAAACTATAAATAAAACTTAAAAGAGATTATACCTTCAAGCTATATATATAATTCTTTAGCTTAGCACTTCCCTTCCTTCTCTTTCTCAATTCACAAACCTCTCAATTCTCAATTTTCTCTCTATTCTCACTCTCTCTTTTTCTCTGAACTCTCAAACTCTGTTCTTATTCTTTCTTTCTTTCTTTTTTAACTGATGAACTTAACGTACTATAAATTTAGTCAGTTTAGAAAATAAAAGGTTAGGCATTGTTTGGCAAACCAAGAAAGATTAATGGAATTTCAAAGGCTAAGCCTTGTTTGGTTGAACCAAAGAAAATAATCCATTTTTTTTTCCAACCAAGGGTCATAAGGCCCTATTTGGTTAAACTAAAAATTAATCCTTTCTCCATTTATTTTAATAGTCCATTTTACTATATAGTTTTAATTGTCACACTTTTAATTTAATTGAACTTATTATTAAATAAATTCAATTAAACCTTACTAACTTAAATAATAGTTTTACTTATCCAAACAATAGCACCAAATAAATTATCTTATTCAAATAAATCATTTATTAAAATAAAACATTTATTCACATGAATCATTTTATCATCTAATTTAATTATTAAATTAAACACATCAAATAACATTTAACACAATTAACTCAACATTTAATAAATTATTTATTTAACTCAATAAATTAATAAAAATATTTATATAACTCAATAAATATTTTTATTTATTCACAAAAAATTGCATTCGTTACAGTAAACTTTGGTCATTTAATATGTTTGTTCAGGATATGTATGGGTCGACCCAATATTTGATTCAATTTGATTTGTTTGGCAGATTAGTGATGTATGTGTCGTGCGCGCTATCCGGTTTGATTTGCATACATCATGATACCGATGTATTTTGTTAACTTTTGACTATTTGTATTTAAGTTCAGTATAAAATTGTAACCTTATAAACATTTGATTCGGTCTTCTTCTTGTTTGGGATCCTTTTGACTATAATTGTCCGTTCGACAGTGTTTATCATTTATATTTAATCTCATTAATTTTGATATATTAATAATTCGTTCGTGCATTCGTTCAATCATTCGACTCTTTTTTGTTTCATTATATACTGTGATATATTTGTGTATCTCTGTATCCGTACTAAGTATTTGACTCATACTGTATTTTTCTTCTAACAGATTTGTAGGAGCAGTTTAGGATTTTGTGTTGACCGAATAAATTTATTTAATTTTAAGTTTTAATTAATTTTATAAATATTAGAGAATTTATTTAATTCATTTGTGAATTATAAAATGTAAACTATTAAATATCTTGAAATTATTAGTTCTCTGATCTGTTATGTTATGTTAATTATTTTGAGATTTGTTTGTATTTTTGACGTCTTTCCTTTCTTTTTGGAGAAGAGGTGTTACAGCAGCAGTAGAATATATTAATGTATTTCTTTTCTTTGCGGTGTGAAAGAGCAAACAAAAATGAACAGCAGAAACCGGTAATAACTGCAAACAAGACATCCCAAAGTCTTTAAATTTTCTAATTCCAAACTCCCGATGGCATGGAACCCCTGAATGCCTGAAGCAAGCATGGTTTTGGAAGAAGAGGGACCCATGTTTCCCGACTCGGAAAATTCCATGGAGACGGTCCAGATGGAGTTTTATAAAGTCTTTCCCATCTATGCAATGGGATTCTCGAAGTCCGAGCCTACTTCTGCTTTTCCCGATACGGCTTCTGTTTCTGCCGACCCTATCTGGGATGCTGTCAGAGAAGAAGCTAAGTTGGAGGTATCATTATTCGCTACACTTTAATTTCTTGAATTCATTCATTAATTATATCATCATTTTTATCATACTTCTTAACATATATTTTCAAATCTTTTTAAGTGTTTTTCTTACATAAATCTAGGAATAATTGGCAGTGTGTGTATATATATAGAGTCCGGATCTTAAGCATATCCCCTTAAATGACATACCAAGCATACCCCTTAGCGACGGACCGGGCGACGATTTGGTCGATCGCCATAAGTCCGGTCCGTCGCTAAAGGCTTTAGCGACGGACCGGACCTATGGCGACGGACCAAACCGTCGCCCGGTCCGTCGCTAAAAGGGGTATGCTTGGTATGTCATTTAAGGGGGTATGCTTAAGATCCGTTCTATATATATATATATAATTAATTGAATAGATATATGTGCGTGTGCGTGATGAGTGAGAGAGAGAGAGGGGGGTGTTTATATAAATAAATTTGTATTTGTTTCCGTCAACATAGTCAAATAAGTGCAACTGAAATGGGATATCTGGATTCTATATTTAATTTTGATATTTATTGTCAATGTATAGAGTTTTTGATTCTGAGAATTATTTACTGAAATAATGTTACAGTTGATACTACGCCATATTTCAGGCAGATAAGGAACCAATTTTAAGCAGCTTCTTGTACGCCAGTATCTTGTCACATGATTGTTTAGAGCAGGCTCTAGGTTTTGTTCTTGCCAGTCGGCTCCAAAATCCTACACTCTTAGCCACACAACTAATGGATATATTCTGCGATGTAATGATGCATGATCCAGGCATTCAATGCTCGATTCGCCTCGACGTACAGGTGATACATGCTACTTTCAATTGATATATACATATATATATATATATACATATACATATATATATATATATATATGGCTGTTATTGTTAGCAAATGAATTACACTACTACAGCTGCTTTCTAATACTTAAAAGGTACAGGCATTTAGGGAAAGGGATCCTTCTTGTTTGTCATATTGTTCGGCTATATTATATCTTAAGGTATTTACTTTTAAGTTGTTGTTTCATCATTTGCAATACATTGTTAAATTACTTACCGATAGGTGTCATTTTGGCATGATCAATTTAATGTAGAAAGTGATTATTTCCCATTCACTTAATGGATCGCTATGGCTGTCTGATGATTAAGTTATCCTCATTGTTTTAACATCTAGAAGAGTTTTAAGTAATACCCACAACTTGATTGTCTAAGCATCAACATGAGTTGATTGTTTGACACTAACGATTTCTTTCAATTTGCCTCCAAAGAAATTTAGAAAGTTTTGGCAACCACTAAGCCAAAAGTTACCCAATCATTGTAGGGTTACCATTCTTTGCAAACATATAGAATAGCACATTCGTTATGGAACCAAGGTCGCAAAGTATTGGCTTTGGCATTACAAAGTCGAATTAGCGAGGTAAGCTTTTATTTTGTAATTTTGACAAGCTTTTTGCCATATTCAGGCAGTTTTTTCACTCGTGTCTTCTAAATATTTTTACTTTTATCCAGATTTTTGGAGTTGATATCCACCCTGGTAAGTGGTTGTTTTAGTTTCTTTTTGCTGCACACAAAATGTTATGGGGAAAAGGCTGTTTTCATCCCCAGAGAAAAATATAGTGCTTACTTTGTGAGGCCAATTTGCAACTACTCTTTCATATATAGTGACTTTTACAGCTGCAAAAATTGGAGAAGGAGTACTTTTGGATCATGGGACAGGTGTAGTTATTGGTGAAACTGCTGTTGTTGGAAACAGAGTTTCCTTAATGCAGGTAACTTCTTCCTCTCTTTTTCTTCACCATTATCTGATGGATATCTTGATTATTTTACAAAACTTTCATCGACTACAATCAGTCAGTTGAATACAGATATCTAAGCATCTGACTTTTTCCCTTCAACACTTTTGTTAAACTTTGGGCCTGAGAAAAATAGAAATTGTACTTGTATGAAATATGAATTTTGGATCGGGATGACCAACAAAGGATTCATGATCAGTGCTTGAGATGCAAGCGTTTGAGTTTTCTGATGGTTTAACCAGCAGGGGTTATACACTATAGGTCTGAGTGATGGTGATATCCAGCTTAGTAATCAGTTGGGATCATTTTCCTCATCTAATCACTGATGATAAATCAAAAGAAATATGGAGTTCAGCGTATTGAGAAAAATGAAACTGTTTGGATCAACGTGTTCATGAATAGGCATTAATCAACTGGACTAGAACTTGAGTTTATCCCTCCAACCCTTGCAGGAATTTAAAATGCCTAATGTGTAATCAAGATGAAATCTCTGAAGAAGAACTCGAATAGGAAAATGCTCTTGTTGATTTTTTTATGGGATGCCCATATAAAGCGATGAAAGATGTTATTGAGAGGAGATGGAAGAACTTAGGATATGTTTCCGTTTACTTGTTGAAACTAGTTTTTTTTTGCATGATCAAATTCCAAGATGTTGAGACTAAGAAAATGTTATTGTAGCAGGGCCAGAAAGCTTTGACAAAAGCTTTTATTAAACCCATGCAGTGCTGATATGGAAATTGAGAGAACTGATATCACTAGAATTCCTGTTTGGATCATGTTACCTGTATTGAAATTTATATCTCTGGCATAGTGATGCATAATTATGGTGGTAACTGGTAAATGTTATTGGAAAACCATTTCTTACTTGAGAAAATGACAGCAAAAAAGAGGAGACTGGCCAATGCTAGACTCAGATATTTCAGATTCGGTATTTGGGCATAACAAGAAATATTTTTCAGAGTTGATGCATGAATGGTTCCTTTGATGCTCTATTGTATTTCAATTTAGTACAGATGAAACATGACTTCTCAGATGTGCTGGGATTTTTTTAATTTTTTTCTTTTTCTCAGAAAATTGCATTTCATCCTAAAATGTTGACAGGGTGTAACCTTAGGAGGAACTGGGAAAGAAATTGGTGACCGACATCCAAGTGTTGGTCAAGGCGCGCTTATTGGAGCTGGCACGACTATACTTGGGAGCATAAAAATAGGTCAAGGAGCAATGATAGCTGCCTGTTCCCTTGTTTTGAAGGATGTCCCTCCACACTGGTAAAAACTGATGTATTTCGTTCCGCTGTTTTTGACCAGTCTTCATCAATTTTGTACTAATGTACTATAACTGTCTTTGAATTGTTTTGAAGCATGGTGGCAGGAATACCAGCAAAGGTTATTGGATATGTAGATGAGAAGGATCCATCCTTAACAATTAAGCATGGTACGTATACGGGCATGACGTTTCTCTGCAGTTTATCCCGTTTATAGTTGGGTTGAAATTCTGCCCTTCCTGTTTTTGCACAATTAAGCAGAGTCCCGAAACAGGAACTTTTTCTTGAATGACCACAAAATATATGGCCATGAAACTATGAACTTTTATTTCCATCCATTTGACAAGAAATGGACTCACTTGTCTAAAAGCGAGCAACGTGTTGTCCAACAACAATAATGTGTGTTCAAAGGACATAAGTACCCTCTAGTCTCCATCTAATTTAACAAAGCTTACTCCTCCCTCATTCACGAGTAACAATTTGAAACCATTAAGATTAGAGTAAAATGTAATTTATCCCCTGTGGTTTACACCATTTTACACTTAGCCACCTGTGGTAAAAAAGCCGTCAATTTACAACCTATGGTTTAAAAAAAGTTGCACGTTACCTCAATTTCATCCAACTTAACAGGGAGTGAGATTCACTTGCCCAAAAAGCAAGTGAATGAGGTGTATTACAATTAGATTACTTGTGTAAATTATTGAAATGCCCTTGACTCTCCATCAAATTTAGCAAAATATGCCCTTCACCAACAACACATACATAAACATAACACAATCTTTAGTATTTATATAAAGTTGGATTATACAGGATTCTCGGAAGTTTGTAACATTATATATATACTATAGAAGAATAATGTGAAATAGGAGTCCTAGAAGTACTCTAGCAGTCCACTAGCTGTTGTCCCACTAGCAGTCCACCAGTAGCAGTCTAGCAATCTCTTAGTATTCTGATCCCTTGTATTTGAAATACTCATGTATCCTATAAATAACATTGCTTTCTCGCTTGTAATACAATGGAAGTCATAATATTTTAAAGTCTTATTCTCCTTATTTGTTCCATTACATATTCATTTCTGACATGGTATCAAAGCCATTTGCTTAACAGCTCTTAGATTTTTCTGGGTGAGAATGGAAGCTGATGTTTCCATCTCTTCAGTATGGGGAAATCACAATAATTTTTACAAAGAGTTTCTTTGTGATATTTTTGTGATCGGTAAATTTGTTCGGACACAACAAACTCTGTTTCTCTCTCTCTACACAGTTCTCCTTCTTCTTGGATTCGTACATCCCAACATCCCACCCGACTCTTAGTTACTTACTTTCCTTTTGAATGACACCATCAGGAATATCAAATGTTCTATTCCTCACCGAAAGAAATCTACCTTGGGATTGGGGGTCAACCACATCAAGCATTGCTTCCAGTTCATCCACCACAGCCTAGAGCTTTCTCCCCTCCTCTCTTTCTTGAGCTAATATGCTCACGCATATCCTCTCTATCTTGAGCTAATATGCTCACGCGTATCCTCTCTTTCTTGAGCTAATATGCTCACACCACGTCTCTCTTTCTTGAGCTAATATGCTCACGCCACTTCTCTCTTTCTTGAGCTAATTTGCTCACGCCAAAATTATTAGCACTCTCTGTTTCTTAAGATACACCCCTTTCATCCCTTGTTCTCTCTCTATCCCATCCATTCTGATTTGTTTGACTTGTTTTACTCTATTCCAGATGATTTACAATAACTGTACTCCTCTTTATATTTGTTATTCAAAAAAAACAAACTTTTCATTTAACTGCTCTCTCGAGCTCTTCCTCTCTTCACTCTCTCACAGTCTCATACACATATATTCTCTCTATAGTCTTCCGCTAACTTGCAAGAAACATGAAAACCAATTCCTTTTTCTTCTCCTCCTGCTTCATGGAAACCAAGTGTGCCACCAATTGTCTTCTCTCTCCATGCTTTTCTACCACAAATATTTTGTATCATGCTCTTTTCTTAATTCTCTCTTTCTATATATTTATATCTACTTCTTTTTTTTGTCTCCTACCTAACTCACTATCTCTCCACTACCACAAAAGTCTAAAACATTTTTTTATTCTCCCAATGTTGTTGTCGTCTTCCACTTCTTTCCTCTTCCTCTCGGAAATAATGCTTCTTCTTGTCTTCCCACTACTTCTTCTCCCTTGCATATTAAAAAAAAGAAAAGAAAAAAGAAAAGAAAAAAAAAAGTGAGGCATCAGATTCTTCTCTCAAGGTTGTCCCCAAATTCTTGATCAACTTCATGGTTTTTCACTCCATTCCCAAGCACTGTAAACACATATATAGGCTAAAAACCTATATCAATCTTTTTCTCTCTACTTCACATGCATACTTTTTCTCTTTCCTGCATGTTTTTCTTCCTCTTTTGCTGAAAAACATCGGCACATGTTTTCTTTTCCTTTTCTTCTCCCAAGCCACTAACATCTCACTTGTTTTCTCTCTTTCTGAACCATTTCACCCTCATCTTGTTTTCAACAATTTCTACACTTATCTCTTCTTTATTTCTATTTTTCTTGTCTTCAACATTGGTCTTTCTCCTTCATCCGCGAACAAGTCCAAAGTGGTGCCCTCCATGTCTCCTCCACAGTTCAGCTGGCTAATGCGCTCACAAAACGTGCTCAATTTCTTAATTTCAAATACAAGTTTGGAATCTCCACTAGGAGCTCCAACTTGAAGAGGCATATAGAAGAATAATGTGAAATAGGAGTCCTAGAAGTACTCTAGCAGTCCACTAGTTGTTGTCCTACTAGCAGTCCACCAGTAGCAGTCTAGCAATCTCTTAGGATTCTTATCCCTTGTATTTGAGGGATGTTGGTTGCTTGGGAGAAGAAAACAAAAAAAAAAAAGAAAACATGTGCCCATGTTTTTTCGCAAAAGAGGAAGAAAACATGCACAGGAGAGAGAAAGTATGCATTGAGCTTGAACTTGGTACCAATCCACATATCCAGTTCTAGGTTGGATATGAGAATGCTTTCTAGGTTGGATATGAGAATGCTTTGTCTGAGTAATACATTATATGATTATATCACTTACAAGCTAAACAAAAATGAACTTTATAAAATATTTTGCATTTACATTCTTCTGGATTCTTTGTAGCTGAATTTTTATTGCAAATGATACTTGATTATGGAACAACATTTTAGATCAAGCAGATGGAGAAAAATATTGTTGCTTTTCCTTTCTTTTTTATCCCTTTCATCTCCAACCCCGGCTGTTTTTCTCTAAAAGTTGATCCCAATATTTTAATACCGACTGTCTTTCTACTATCAATAAATCTAGGATATTGAGAAAATCAGAATGAGACTACAAAAACTTCTAGCAAGTTTGCTTCCAAGCCAATTGTCGTTATAACTGAAAAGGTCAGTTGGTTTTGAATGTGTATTGAAAATACTTTATCAAGAAATTTTGTTTGCCATTTGGTTCATACTAATATAGGGCATATAGCTATTTCCCTTTGTCAATGAGATAATTTGATGCACAATTTATTCTTGGCGTGCGGCAAGCGTCAACGAATTGAACAATATGTGAAGTTTTCTGCAGTAAATTATTTATTTCAGTTAAATAAGTTTTACAATATTCAAATATTTTACTCCATAACTTTTTTTTGTTTTTCTTTGCTTTCTAATTTTATGTTCCAGGATTGTGACCGAGATCCAGAGTTTTATAGACATTTGGATCCTTTTGAGGTTATTGTACTCTGTTCAACTGCTTTCTGTATTTTGGTAAGGTCTCATTTTGAAAACAATTCAGATCTCCGAAGACATAATTATGCTGTTAGGCTGTTGATGATCAGTTCGGGGACATTTTGCTTTGATTATACTCCCTCTATTTTCTAAGTTGTATTTGACTTTTGACTTTTTTTGAAGCATAATTAGATTGTTTTTGATATATATGAAAAGTCAACTTGTATTTTCTAGAGATATTTTTTTAATACTTACTATTTTTCACAAAAAGAATGTCATACGTCAACCTTTTGTTTTGTTTCACAGAAAGAGTCCACTTATTAGTAATAGTAGTATAAAATGACATAATGTCCTCAAATTAGCTTTCACATTATCATACCACATGATTAAACTAACAACATTATTTTTATGGGTACATGTGAAACAAAAATTTATCCATAATTTTTGCAAATGTGATTTTTTTTTTTTTTTGAATGTTAGGAGTATAATATGGTATCTTCCACAGATCTAAGTTATGCATGTTTGCAGATCATGGCAGAAAATTTGATCATTGACCGTAAAATATCAAGAAAATGGAAAGAAATCGAATGAAGACGGTCTCCATATAATCCTTCTTACAAGTTCTATCCTAATGAAGTCAAGTGTGTGTATCAACTTGAAAATGCAAGCGTCATTGATAGCTTATCAGTATGCTATGTTGAGCCTTGCTATAGCATTTGTCGTAGATTTTTAATTAAGTTTACTCATAATCCTAGCCAAGTTCATTGGGACCCAAATATTGTAAAGGTATGTTGGAAGCTTGAATGAAATTATGGGCATCACCCTAATGGTAGAATTTGGATGGCTGGGGAACCTGAATAATGCATATAACAATTATCGCCTTGTTTTGAAGGGTACACATATGAAAAGTGGATGAAAAACTATGATGAAACAAAATTTACCAGTGGTTGGATATTCATTTTAGAAGAGGAGCTATTTCTTGATTACTCACTCAACAATAGATTTTGAGTTTGTTGCTTTAGCAGGGGCCAAAAAGGATGCCAAATGGCTTAGGTATCTGTTATTAGAAAATCCTTATTGGCCTAAGCCTATAGCTGTCGGTTCTATTTTTTAGTGATTCTGAAGCATCGTTATCACGGGAATATGATTTACTAATAGCTATGTGAGGGAGTGGGAGCTACTCAATAGAGGTAACCGTTACAATTAATCAGCTATGTCGAGTTAAAGCAAATTTGCCCGATCTCTTTAAAAAAGTTTGCGACTGAAGACTTTCGATGAATGGCTAGTTTAAAGTTTCTAAAATGAGAAGAAACATACCTGCGGGTGGAACTTAACTAATGAAGTCGTTAGAGTAACACATCTAATCTACCAGTTCGACAGATAATAATTACAGTTTACCCAGTAAACAAGTTGAGGATGAATACATTTTTAAATGCATCTCAAGATAGTGCATACTTTGTAGAGAACAAATAAGGTAGGATAAACCTATAATTAATCAATGTTGTAAAGGTATATGCAAGTCATACAAGTACATGCACATAAATTTTCACATATTTAAGTTTGTGAGGTGTGGCCACTTCTGTGAGATCAGAAGCTTGTTTGAAAGTAACTTATAAAATCCTAAAAAGTTAACATAAGGCCATAAATGTGCTGGCCTTGTTGCCCGGATAAAAGATGCGACAGCCAACTACTCAAGGCACAGGTTTGGCAAAAATCTGCAAAAGATATGATCGGTCTAAACATGGCAATTAGTTTAAAACAATTTCTCATACCGTATTCTTACTGAGTTGACGCTCGTTAGTTGTTGCATGTCAAACCAATTGCATATTTTCGCCTTTAGTCTACGTACAGGCTGCAAGCCACCAAACGCGTATGCGGCTTAATTTGTAGTTTGTTGCTCCTCATTTCAAGGCAGTCATGTTTAATACATTTTGACCCTTTTGAAGTTATTTTACAAAATTCTCACGAGTTAAAATTGGTTAAAAAGAAGTTAAAAAAAAATGTATTTTTACTTTTGGAGCTTGACACTAAATCTTGTGGATGGACATCATTCCCCAAAACTGGTTAATATATATATATATATATATATATATATATATATATATATATATATATAGTTCAACTAAGTGGATTTTATCCATTTTTACTATGGGTGAGAAAGCATAAAGAAAAAGAAGTGAGGAAAAACTAAGCATATTACGGTCGTTTCGGGTTAAATATTTTTTTCTTTAGTATATTTTTGGTCAGCTTACAAAATATTTAATTATATTTTTTTTTTCTTACAATCGATTAACTAAACTTTAATTTACTAACAAAACGTCACAAAATCCGTTAACTCATGTTGACTTTTAACAATTTGCCATATGTGATTGCACATGAGAGAAAAAAATTGAGATGAAACTCTGAAGTATTCCTGAATAACGATTCTCTCTCTATATATATAATGCACATTCTTGAATCACCAAAATACTAGTGGAATTTTGCATTCTTCTATCAGTCTAATATTTATACCAATTGATTGAATTTCTTCCCTACAGATTTGGGCCACAATTTAAACATGCATACAAATTTTAGGATCCAATTATAGTGAAGTTGGCATCAACTTCACTCTAATAAATTCATATAAGTTTTCATTGCATTGGTTATAAAAAATGTTGTATTAATCAATGCAATAAAAAATTATAGAACTTATTAATATAATATTTTTTATAATAAATGCAATAATAAGCTATAGAACTTACCCATTTCACCCTAACCGGATTTCAAATTTTTAATTGTCATTCCCATTTATTGAATATTGTACTTCCATTTCACCTTTTTTTGGTATGTTCTTTTGAACTTCTTACTTACTACTCCCCTTCATTATCATCCCCCCATTCATCAAAAACAAGAAAAAAATCCTCACAATTTAACTTTTAATCTTTTATATAAGAGTATTATTGTGTCACAATTACATTTAATGAGTTCAATATATATTTTGAATATTTTACCATGCAGTGCATGCATGTTTTCTCCCTGTAATAAAAAAATCCTTGACCCGCCGCGGTAAAAAATCTCACCATTCCTAGAAATATTGCTAAGGAGGAAGATGTAGAGATCCTCCTTTCTTAATAAGTACTCCTATGATCCTATCAACGGTGAAGTTTACATACCTCCAGCCCAAACACAACATGCTCATCTCTCCTCTAATACCACAAACCCCCGATTGGTACGTAACCTATGCTGGATGGTAATCATTAATAACTAATTTTCATCACACCTCTCCCTTGATGCACTCTATTTTTGGCAAATTCATTAACGAACTTTTTTCTCCTTTCTCACACACCCCATCCCACTCTTGATCTCTCTCTCATCTTTTTTCCATCTACGCACGAGATAATTAAGGTAAAACATCAACCAAACAGGAAGGAAGGAAGAAGAAAGAAAGCAAATTTAATTAAACACCTACTTCCATGCCATCGGAATCCATCATTGGGCTAGCAGTCTACACCGGTCGTGCGGGCCACATATTACTTTTGTAGCAGCTTGAGGCGGCACTCGTAATGTGTACGGTTGTGGGTGTAGCGTTATGCGTCAACGGTTGTGGGTGTGGTGTTGTGAGTCCACGGATATGTGTGTGGCGTCGTGGGTCCATGGATGTGGGTGTGGCGTTGTGAATCCACGGTTGTGGGTGTGATGTTATGGGTTCACGGTCGTGGGTGTGGCGTTGTGGATGTGGGTCCACGGTTGTGGATGTAACGTTGTGTGTGTGGCATCGTGGTCCACAGTTGTGTGTCTGGCGTTGTAGGTCAACGGTTGTGGATACACCTCTAATACTACACTCACAATACTACACCCATAATGCTACACCCACAATACTACGCCCACAATGCTACGCCCACAAAGCTACACCTACAATGGTGAACCCACAACACTACACTCACAAAACAACACCCAAAAAGCTACACCCACAACGTTACACCCACAATGCTACACCCATAAGGCTACACCCACAACGTTATACCCCTAACACTACACCCACAAAGCCTCACCCCTAACGCCACAACCACAATGCTACACACATAACGGTACACCCACAATCCTACACCCACAATGTTACACTCACAATTCTACACCCACAATGGTATACCCACAACGCCACACACCCACAATGCTACGCACAGAACGTTACACCCACAATGCTCTACCCACAACGGTGGACCCACAATGCTACACCTATAATTTTACACCCACAATGCTACACTCACGACGCTACACCCACATTCGTGTTCCCATAACGCCACACCCACAACCGTGGACCACAATGCCACACCCACATCCTTAGACCCATAACGCCATACCCACATTCGTGGACCCACGACGTCACTCATGATGCCACACCCACGACGCCACACTCACAATCGTGGATCCATACCGCCACACCCACAACATCACCCCCACAACGATAATCGTGGACTCACAATGTCACACCCACAATACCATACCCACAACCGTGAACCCACAATGCCACACCTATAACCGTGGACCCACAACGCCACACCCACAAGGCTACACCCACAACGGTACACCACAATACAACACCCCTAATACTTTTCATGGTACTGACAACACTATTCTAGTAGCACAAAGGGAAGGAAATATATATACTCTTGATTTTGAGCAACAAGATAAAGAGATGTGTCTCACAACTATACATGATGAAGCTAACTCATGGCACAAAAGATTGGGACATGTTCATATGGAGTTGACAAAGTAACTGTCAACTAAAAATTTGGTGAAAGGATTGCCAAAAATAAATAATGAAAAGAAGGGTATATGTGTTTCATGTCAACTTGGTAAATAAGTAAGAACGTCTTTTATTGCAAAGATAGCGGAATGGTGGTATAATACGTCGTTTCATACAGCTGTTGGGGTCTCCCTGCCAAGCACTATATGGAACAATTCTGCCAGTACTTAATTACCATCAAAGAGGAAAGAGCACAAATCCTTTGGTAGAGGATTTTGTGAAAGAAAGGGAAGCTGTCTATCAATTACTCAAGGAAAATTTGCAGAAATCTCAAGAAAGGATGAAACTTTATGCAGATAAAAAGAGAACCGAAAGAGAGTTCCAAGAGGGGGATGAGGTATATTTGAAACTACAGCCATACAGACAGATGTCTGTGGCCCAAAGGAAGAATTTTAAACTTTCAGCCAAGTATTATGGGCCTTATAAGGTGCTTCAAAGGATAGGCAGGGTGGCATACAAGCTGCAACTACCCCAAACTGCTAGAATCCACAATGTTTTTCATGTTTCTCAGCTCAAGAAAAAAAATAGGAGAAACAAAGATTGTTCAGACGGGTTTACCACAACTAACAAAGGAAGGAGATTTAAGGCCTGTACCAGTAGCAATTCTCGACAGAAGACTGGTTAAGAAGGGGCAAAGACCAGCAACTATGGTGTTAGTTCAGTGGTCCCATAGCATTCCTGAAGATGCCACTTGGGAAGAGTGGAGTAAATTGAGTAATCCTTGGGGGCAAGGATCATCTCAAGCGGTGGGGAATTGTCACGATGAAAAAACAGTAGATTGATTTTAGTTCTTCAGTAAGGGCTTATAGCCGTTGGGAGCAGCGGAAGGAGTTGCTATCAAACGCAGCGTTTCAATTTAGTTGTTAATTGTCTTTTATTTTTGATCAATAACACGTGTCTTTTTGTAAGAGGAGAGGTTGTTAGATATCTGTCAGGGTCCGTTAGATCGGGAGTCTATATTACGTCATCATTGTAATGCCTGAGTTATCCAAAATTCTGTGCTAATTTTTCTTTTCTGTTATTTTCAATTATGTTCTTATTTTCCTTCATAAATTAATTGTTGATCTAGAGTAATCCTAGCAGATGATTGGAGTAAAGAAACATCCTAGCGGTTTGTGTATATCTCTCTCCATGATGTTAATAAAGGAACCGTCATTGAGGTAATAATTGTTTTTCTTGATTTTATTACAAAATATTTGAAAGTAACTTGGTATACATCTTGAGTGAGACTTTGATAAGTCGAATGTTTGTGAACTCGGGCTTTGTTTGTTTACAAATATAACTATTTCTACTAATTTAATGTTTTTAGGATTATTTTATCACACGATTAGTTCTTTATTTAATCTCATGGATTATTCGTTATCATTTTTATGGTCAATTGATATCTCAAAAATGAAATTATATGGCCATAGGAAAAAAAAAATACATAGATTTAAATAAAGAAATAATTATAGGATAAAATAGTCCTTAAAGACATCACATTAGTGCAAATAGTATTATTCCACACATTATTTTTGTTAACAAAGGTCAATTCACATCTGGAAAAATTATATGCGCTAAGATCTTAATTGTGGTTGCTATTGCATCAACTTTGTCCTGTCCAACTTTCCTGAAAATTGTTAATTCTCACATGTTTGAATTGGATCGATGCAGGGAAGTAAATAAATGACAAATAATCAAGAGAGAACACAAATTGTGTTTAGTTGTCTGCAGACTATATTATGACGTCTTTATTCTGTTCTATCTCGTCCATAGACTTTGAAGCTTTATCCCACTTTCTGGTAACCCGTTGAAGTGCAAGTATCTGATGTTACTTTAGCTTAATTGTTAAAAGTTTTAAAATGAACATATCAGTTGTCTTTAGAAACCAAATTGATATTTGCTTTATTTTCAGCTCATCACAGCGTGCATCCAAGGCATTGATAACAATTATAAGCAGCTCGAGCTATATGATAGTCATCCAACAAACAACCGATCATCTAACAAAGAAAGCAATTTCATTATGCAACTCAAGCTTCCTCAAAAATTAGACTAATCATCATTCCTTACCTAAAATTCATAAACCAATAATTATATAATGTGAATACTATTGATACAACTTGATTTATTTAGAAACTAATACAATAACATTTAAAATGCACCTACAAAATCGTCCTCATCCCCACTACTAAGAGATTCAACTAACTGGCTGTCATCGTCGTCATCGTCATCTTCCTCACTCACAATCTCCAACACTCCAGCTCCACCATCGAAGTCTATGTCATCCATCATGAAATCCCCATCTTCTTCATCTTCATCATCGCCAAGCTCGCTCACGCTATCATCGTCATTGCTCATATCATCCCCATCGGTTTCACCCTCCCCATTGGTTTGCATTAATGAATCCTCATCTAGGTCTTCATCATCATCTTCATCTTCCTCGGTTTCGGCATCATCAGGATCAGAATCATCATCAGTCGGTCTCCGACGACCAATTTCATAAACTCTAGCTGAAGAATACATTTCATCTGGGTCATCCATTGTGACCAACCCAACAAAAGAATCAGTTGGCTCAGTTGCAATGTCGAGTACACGACGATCTACAGGAATAGTAGCAATGTCAGAGTAGTTGACAGCATCCACAGTGCGGAAAGCAGAATAAAGGGGATGCTTGACTCGTCGGGTATTTAGTGCTGAAGTAACATCATCTATATTTCTTCTCAGTGTAGCATATATTACATCTCCACTAGCATTGAAAGTTATCACTGTTTGGTCCAACGAAGGCACACTTCGAAGAAGCCTCAACTTCCGAAGATCCCATACTTCTGAGTTTATTATCACCTGAAAAGAACATTTTTATTACAAAAAAAGTAATAAATACTTGAGCGCATACAAATCTATATTATACATACTACTAATATTATAAGCCGAATGGATACGGGTTGCGCCATACAGGGATACAAAGATTCGTCAAATATCAAAATATGGGGATTCGGATGTGGGGGATCCGGCACATATTATTATCAGTGTTCTAAAAATCCCCGCCTAGGTCCGATTAATCCCAGCCTAGGCACTAGGCGGTTTTCTACTGCCTAGATTTGGTTGGGTGCCTAGGTCTCCGCTTAGGCAAAATCAGACCTCTACTTTGAACCTCTACAATATTTAAAATGAATTTTTAAGTCTTAAAAGATTTTTTTTTATAGTTTTCATGTAAAATTTAAAAAAATTATATCTATTTTATGCTTTGTACAGTATAACAAATATGTATAATAGAAAAATAAATAAATGATACCGCCTAAGAAAACGCCTTGCCCGCCTAGGAAAATGCCTAGGCGCCCCCCCTTCGCCGCCTAAGTCCACCTAGCGACTTTTAGAACACAATATATATATATATATATATATATATACAGTCCCCTTCAGTTGAGGGATCCCTCAAATAGTGTTATTTGAGGGATGCGTATCTCAACCGTTGGATATGTTTATGTGGCTGAGATTGTTATTCATATCAGATAAACTTAATATTATTGTTGGGGTGGTTATCTGATATGAGGTGGTTATCTGATATGAATAACAATCTCAGCCACATAAACATATCCAACGGTTGAGATACGCATCCCTCAAATAACACTATTTGAGGGATCCCTTAAGTGAAGGGGACTGTGTATATATATATATATATATATAATATATATATATATATATATATATATATATATATATAACATTCAACAAAATCGATACTACAAGGGAAAAACAATAACACATCCAATGCAGCTCGTCGGGGTCCGGGGATATGGCAGTTCGCCGAGTAACGAAGAATCCCTGCTTCCTAGGTTACTTGCACATAAAACTATAAATGTTAGAACCGCTTTTAGGAAATAGAATTTGCCAAATGAATAGCAGTTTTGTTGTTGCATTTTTCTTCATTATCTATCAATATAATTAAATAAGCTAGAGGGCGGCTAGAGGAGTTTGGTAGAACATGTTGAAGCTGTGTCACACTCTTATAACGGGCAGTATAGCTTTTGATTTAAAGATTTACAGATCCTGCCGCTACCACCCATACATCCTTCTCACATAACTCTGAAGAGTAACAACTTATCATAAATTCAAATTTTAAAATAAAATTTGGAATACAGACCTTAGAATATATGATATTACAAAGACCAAGTGATAATAATTACACCAAAAGGTGGAATTATCACTTGGCTAAGTGAATTGACATAATATAAGAAATGCAGGAGCAGGTTCACTATACCTCATTCCCAGCAGGATGGAAACCGCCACCACCATAGTCTGTAAACTGATCAAAGCGATGTACAGGGCGGGACTCCCGATGATCCCATAAGACACCATTCCAAAGCAACATAGTGTCTGAAGGGCTAAAGTGAACGAGGGAATATACATTTCCCCGACCTGATGTACTTGAGGACGTGTCCGTAAGCTTAAAATCCAAATTGCATGTCTGTATATCATACAACAGAATTTCTCTTTGTGTTAACTCCAGTGATAACGCTGCAAATCTGCTCCCAGAATTACTCAACCTTGCAGCTTTGCACCCTTCAAATGAATGCCGAGGTCCAGCTGAAACTGAAGGTGCATCCCACAATCGCACATCATGGGAGCTTGAAGAGAGAATCAATTGGGTGTCTCCATGAAAATATGACTGAACAATAGTCAAAGGATATTGGTGGCTAGTACAGCTCTCCAACATGTTGCTGTTGTCAGAGTCAAAAACTTTAAGCTCCCCAGAATGACAACCAGCAACAATCCGAGAGGAATCTCCAAGAAAAGTCATGCACATCAAAAGGGCACCGCCATCATCCCGACAAGTACGCCATGGTCTAAATCTATTATACACAAATTGACGATCCCTGCGACTTCCATGGATTCCACCATAAGTACTTCTATACTCCCGTGTAGTAAGCCGGGCAGTCACATTTGATGGTGCATCAAGGCTTCGCCTTGATTCAGGACAGACATGTGGGTGCAGAAGAGAAAGCGGTGGTAATGTGGTAATAGGAGCCGGGCATTGGCGATGCTGGTTCTTTAGATACTGAATAACAAGAGAGTCCAAAGTTAACCTTTCTGTGTTGGTGGGTTGTGGATCATTTAAAAGACCATGTTGGAGTGAAGGTGTCACTTGACTCAAATTGCTGTTATTGTGGCTATCCTCCAAGTTATCAAGTTGTACTAATCGCCCGTGATTATCTTTTAACAAATAACTTGGTGTGTAAAACACATTTGCATCGGTTAGTAGACTGCCTTTACGAACAATATTAGGTGTCAGACAAACTGGAGACCGAAATCCATGCTCACTGGTCATGAGTCGTTTACTCAATGGCAATGGCCCAGAATCCTTTGTGTCGGACAACTTGCGCTTCATTGGTAATACAATTGGAGTTTTTAAATGAATTTCTGCATCAGCAATAGGTCTTATTGCAGATATTGATGGAGAATCTGGTGTGTCTGCAGGGCCAGATGACTTTTTTGAAGTATTGTTGAATTTACTGCAAGATGGAGGGTCGGAATCTTGAGATAGGGGCTGATTTTTTGATTGTGAACCAAGTGCAGATGAGAAAACCAATGGTTTCTTTTTTGAGGAACACACTGCTGAATAATACTTCACACTGGAATCTTCATCCCGCAAGGTAAATTTCGATTTTTCAGAAAAAAATCCACAGGATGTGCGCCCAGAAGGCCATTGAATTTGTGGTGATGGAGTTTCCTGTCCAGAGGCTTGATGTGCTAGAGATGAAGGGGGTGCTAATGATGGCAAAGGCATCAATTGAGCCTCCTTCAAAAGCGAAGCTGCAGTTGTTGCCAAACCAGATGCTTGTAGATGTTCGTGGATAAGGAGTAGAAGTTCCCTGAATATGAAAAGTGCAAACACATGTTACGGCAGGGGGACAAAAAAACAAATCAATGGAAGAGTAGGAAGTGAATGCATCTATTCTCAGCAACAATGAATCACCAAGTACCTGGAATGGTATGTAATAGGAGTGGCAGCAGCTATAGCAGCTCTCTCTATGCGCCTCAAAGTAGGTGTAGCGGCATCAGTAGCTGCTAATGTACTTGCACGCCCGGAACTAGTTACTATCTAGAATTCATTAAAAATAATTCCAACATCATAACTCATGCTTTGAAAGACAATAGGACAGGATAGAGTTAACTACATGTGCCAACTACTACCAAATTTTTTGAAGTGCAGTTTGGTGTGGGCAGGCCTCCATCACATGGATTATTATCAACGATGACAATAAACGTTGCCTAGATATTTCAAGCTTACTCAGGATAGTAACAATGGTATTTTGTAATATTACTAGTAATGACCGCTTCTTTCACTAGTTAAAAGACAACTTCTGAAGTGCGTTTTGACAGTTACGATATATATTTCCATCAGAAGGCGAAAGCGTAATGACAATTCATCAAAGCAGATTTAGCATCATGCATCTTTCACACGAACTTTACTCATTTCTCAAGTCGCCCATAGGAGTGTTTTAAGTGGTCAACACAGTTTTCATGCACTTCTACAGACTAGGTAAGAAATACATGTGCATTGTGCATGCATCCCAAACATGTGCTTACACATAAAGAACGTTGACAATATGTATACGTTTCTTCTGTCAAATTAACGCAAACCTTATTCTTCTGAAAGCATAGTCACCAATCAACTACTTTGAAACATGACAAAAGCAATTGATATTCACAAGCGTGATTCAAAGTATCAGCAGTTATACCGAAATATCGATTAGGTATCGGCCGGTTCATAACCACAACCTTAACACGAATTGCAAAATTAGAACGTATTCATGTAAAGAGTAGTTTTTCAGTGAAATTTCGACAACTCGACGTAATGTAACAGTTTCAGACCAAATAAAGGAGAAATCATGGCATAAAGAGGAGAACTGTCACAAAAAAAATAAAAAATAAAAATAAAAAATAAAAATCGAATATTGCTATAAAAGGGAGACGACAAAAGAGAACGAACATTTCTCTATAAATTATACTTAGATTGTAGTTATATAGTACCTACTTAAGATACCTTAAAAAAAATAAAAAATGTTGTACTTAAAATATACTTAGTTAAGTTAAATTGTACCCCTATATAGCACCTAGTTAAGTATAACTTAAAGAAATATAAGAAAATGTTCTTCATATATAATTAGTTAAGTCAAATTGTACTTAAAATATAACTAACTTGTGCCTATATTGTAACTAGTTAAGTACAAATTGAAAAAAATTGCACTTAAATATATAATTAGTTAAGTTAAATTGTACTTAAATTATACAAAACATGTGTGCTCAACCATTTGAGCTAAGAGGACATCAATATCAACTTTATTCAAACGTGAAATTGATTAAACAAATCTGTGAGATGTCTGTTGTATCATTTGGACAATGCTATTTTTTGTGAACTTAATTGATCCGTCTCGTTGTTCTTATTGTTTTTTTTACTTCTTTTGAAACTCCTAACTAACTAACGATGCGTAATGCTCGAAACCCTACCGATACCGCGTCAAAAAATAACCTTCCGAAACATAGGTCGCTACCGCGACTTTAAATCATGTTCACAAGCGAACAAGAAATTTGTCTACTATAGCCAACAGATAATGTAGTAAAACACAAGGGCTGCCGAAAATAATGCCCAATTGCGCAGCCAGGGATGGGGATATTACTGAAAATCATCTCAGCAATAATGATAATAGCTTTGTTGCTGCAGGTAAATTGGCGACTGTTAGAGACCCTAAAAAGAGTCTTAATAGATAACAGCAATATGCGTTGTAATGATTGAATTATCAGCTAGCACCCTCTTTTACAGGTGATATCAACAGTCTTCTAAAAGCACCATGTGGACCTAGGCGGCCCTAAGTGGCAGAGGGAGGGCCTAGAATGTAGGCCTCCCAGTCAGGGCTCAGAGGGTCCTAGGTGTGTTCCTAGGCGGTTTATTTAATAAATTTCACCCTCTTCCCTTTTTCCATTCCCACATCACATGTATGCATTTAGGCCCACATATCATAACATCTATGAGTTCTAACCTTTTTACCCCTCTTCATTTTGGTTTTAATTTATGGGTTGTGCTTGTGTTTTTTTTATGATTTTTATCGTGCTCTATCAATAATTAAATTTATTTTTGTACCCAAAGACTTATATTTATTATATATATATATATATATATAAAATTAAATGTATCCACCAACATATCAAATCCTGTTTTTTATGAAACATGTAGTGTCCCATGTTTCGCATCTGTATCTCGTGTTTGCATCTGTCCTTCATTAATTATTTGTCGCAGAAGTTTAAATAACATCCTAACCAAGCGAACCAGTTTCAAATTTTTGAACCCATGTTACAAAATTAGTGAAGTGTGAACAGTACATGACTTGAGGAACCAGTAACTCTCCTCTTCATTTGGTGCTCCTGCTTTTACTTTCATTAAAACTGACTTGCTTCCAGCCTTTGGACCCATCGGTTACATGTACGGTGTACCTCCAGCTCCTACAGTCTATTTATAATAACTAAGAGTTAAATAGACACAAAAGTTCAGTTAGGAGAGAACTTCACTGGGTCCCACGGCAGAGGAGATGGGGCAATCCCTCTTATAGGGAACTCATTCAACTCAATTGAGAGACTTGGCTTAGTGGCTAGAAATTATGGGATGTTTCACTTGGATGAGACATATTTTAATATTTCTAAGAGTAGCTTGAAAGGGGCATGTGACTTGCACATGACAAGACTAAACGACATATATGACCTAGGGTTCCTAGGCATATATCCCCTCTCTCAATGACTTAAAAGATAAGTAACTTCCTCCGAATAGTCTACCATTAAACTCATTTCAAATTTTCCATAAAATAAAAAATAAGAGACACTTCCATAAAATTTTAGCATCCCTACAGCTTCAAAATTCTTGAAAACGAATTTGCAACATATTCTCCATTGTAGCAAGACACACCCAACCCAACTCCTAGCACTCCAAAGAGAGCTCCACAAGCCCCAAACAACAAGACAAAGCATAAATAAATGAGCATTTATCTCATTATTCTGCACGCATATAAAACAAATGTCCAGAGATAAAACTTCGTAAGACCTGGGGGTTTGGATAGAGATCATTAGTATTAAAACTAGAGACCACGCAAAAGCCCCGACTTTGAAAGGGACCTTGGCATTCTAACGTACGAAGCCAATGGAAATGGATTAGGAACAACAAACCGAGTCAAAAAAAAGAACTCTTACCACCAAAAAAAAACCAGCTGGATCTAAAGTCGAGACGCGCTTATCAGAGTAGAGCGTAAATTAACCGAATCAAGCAAGATAAGCAGAGAATCCATTTCAATATGTTGTATATAAATAATGTAATTTCGTGCATCACCTAGTACCCTTGAGCATCAGACTCAAGCTAAAGAAGACGTATCATATATCTTCTAAGAAGCAGGGGTGCGGCTAAACATCAACGAACTGTGCACCCCATGCGTCGGGGGTGCGAGTGCGCCAGGGGGTGTGCCAGGATACGCACGGGGTGCGACTGTTAACGTATCCCCAATTTTTTTTAGGTTTTCTTTTGATTATCTATTGGTTAATGCATTTTACCTTCAGCTATAATAGATTGGAATACCAAAACCAGAAGAGAAGAAACAAAAGAGGAAAAAAAATGAAAAAAAAATAAAATAGAGAAAGAGGTCACCATAGAAGTACAATCAGGAAGAGATTGGAAAGATCGGGGAAGAAGTCACGTTGTCGCACAGATGTCGCCAATTACCTCGATCTTCATCCCCGATCATCCTTCTCTTTCCATTTTCTTCTCTCTCTTCTCTTGTGGGTATGTAACCAGATATGTGAAAAGTACTAAAGAAGATTCAAGACTAGGCCTTTTGCTTTCATTTATTCTACAAAAGTTCAGTCAACTCCTTAATAGTTTTAAAAATTACATTTCATAGTCCCCTGTTTATATACTTCTACACCTCAGCCCCTATACTTTAGTTGTATACAAATATTAATACAACTAGTATAATAATACTTTAATATTACATTATATATACACTATTTATAAATTATATTTAATAATTAAATGTGTCGTATCCCCACGCACCCGAATCCCCATTTTTTTCAAATTTGACGAACTCCCGTATCCCTGCACTCGAATCCTTGCTTCTTAGTATATTTTGTACTATTATTTTTATTTTTGATAAAAGAAGAAATTTTATTAATAGAAAAGAAAGAATACAATAAAAAAGGGGAAACAAGAACTCCACCCTCAATAGAGTTAAAAAAAGAAAAAGAAAAAAGGAACACTTAAAAAATTGCAGCCCTCCAATATCTACACAAATCAGTCACAGAGATGCCTCTAAAGGCCCCCATAGAAGAAGCCCAAAGAGAAGCAAGAAAAATAATTCATTATAAGTATAACTTCTCTCTTCTCTCACTTCAAATGTCTCAAATACACAAGTATTTATAGGACCCCAAGGAAATTTTTGGGCTTCCCTCGCTCATGTACAAGTCCATGAACCGTCAAATACATTCACGTACTAGTGCATGAACCGGGATGTGGACTAACATTAAAAACATTGTCGGGATACAATGAACCCAAAATACCCTCAAATCTAAAAAATAAAGAACTAATATGAAACCTATGAAGCACCGACTCGGAAACGGGACACGACACAATACATGACACGGGATATGGCATTTTTCAAAAAAACAAGGCATGATACGTCGGGAACACGTTTAATAATATAAATGTATTATTTATAATAAATAAATTTAATTATTAATAGAGCATGATAAATTTATAACACGCCCATTTTAGGCAACCCACATGGTCCACATATAAATTTATAATATATGCAGTCTACCCCATATGGTCCATTCAAAAGTACCGATTTGAAGGAATTAGGTTTAAAAGGTACCAATTGCATATAGGTACCCACAATTAACTTTTATCTTGGAATTTAAGTACTAAAATTTTTATTTTTTAAAAAAAATACCCCAGGCGTGTTCCTTGTGTCCAAGGCGAGTCGAGACGTGTCCAAGTCGTGTTTGAGTTTGGAAAAAAAAAAGAAAAAGAAAAACTCGTCCGAGTTGACTAGCCATTTGTGTCGATTTGGGAGGTAATCGTGTTGAATTGCATAGATGACTCATTGGGACCTTAAATTCGTTCAATCATAGTTAAACTCATCCGATTCGAGTTGACTCAAAGTGACCCAAAAAAGAAAGAAGGTATTGGATATGAAGCATACAGAGGCCGAAGAGACAGAAAAGCATAGCAGCAATAGATGCAGCAGTCGTCCCTCTTCCCTCCGTCCGATCAACAGAGCAAGCTAGCAGCTCTGCCACCCCGATGAGCTCTTTTTCTCAATAGTAAGTTATCACTCGACGATAATCGTGGCCTACTAGTGGTAAATGCTTGTTGTTTTAAATACTAAATATAATAAAATACTACGATCAAGACTTCTATGTTTTTGAAGAAAAAATGCTTAGTTGTGACTGCTTTGGTTTTTAAAGTAATGCTACATTCCATTTATGTTTTTCAAATTAGTAGTTATGAATTGCATTTCGACTTATGAGTATTTTATTTAATAAGAGTATCAGCATATCAGCATGTCAAGTACCCTTTGTGGGCCATATTAATCTCTTCGTGAATTGTGTGTACAGCTGTATTCCATTTAACCGAGTCACACCGTTTGCATACATGCACCAAACTATCAGCACATCACTTTATAGTTTATACTAATATAATACCAATATTATATGTACATTACATTCTGTCTGCACATCACATCCTGCACTTTATAACAGTCTCTATGTACATTAAACATTTACATTCTGCAGTTTGTCCATAAAATTGGTGATTTATGATTTTAGCTTGATATTTGTTCTATATGTAATTGATTATTTGTCTATATTATATGTTTCATCTTCTAATGTATAATTATTAGTAAATTTTATAGATATTATATTTTTTCCAATACTCTTACAAGTCCGTGTTGAATCACCAGTCAAAAAATTTGAAAATCAAGTCACGAGTTGACAACTATGGTCCCATGGTCCCAAACGTATCCCATTATGATGAACCAAAAACTCTAGTATCCCCATTCTTTAAGCTAGTCATTGTTCGAAATTGCGTTTGAGGCTTACGCCTCGACGCCCGCCTCGTAGCGAGGCGGTAGGTTGCTGTAGCGAGGCTTACGCCTCAAGGAGAAATACCTCATTTGGCTGAGGCTTACGCCTCAATTTTATTCGTCTACGAATTATTTTACTTTTTTTGAACATAAATAAATAATATATTTCAAACACAATTTATTTAATTCATAAATAGAACATTTTAGATTTTAGATGTAAAACACCAAATACTATCGTTATACTACCATTAGAAACGCGGTAATCACCAATTATGGATATTCAAAGACAAGAGGCAGGAATATGTTGGTTTAAAGAGGAGGGTCGGAGGCTTCATTAACTTCCCAATTCCCACTATTAGAAGGTACACCGATGTCCACATCAGGAACACGGTCGTAATCGTAAATAGTACATTGGACATAAATATTACGCATGTGCCTTTGAGCCCAAAATATCTATGTTATGTAGCCTACGCTAATGCGGTACGTCATATCTTCATGTCCTAATTATTTTCAATTTAAGTTATGTCAAATAAACAATGTGTAAATATTTGTCAATTACATGCCTGATTAAAAAAATTGAAAAAATTCTAGTGAAAATATAATGATAAAAAGAACTACTATAATCTTTCTTAGCTACTTCTTTCCGGTGCAGAAAAAATTCTCAGTTAAAAATTTTGTGAGCATTAAGAATATAATTTTGTTTCATGTTCACCTTTAAAATAATAAGTTGAGATTAGTTTGATATCTATTTTATAAAGGGAGAGCAAGAAAAACAACTGCTTTCCTTGAGACTGTCATAATTTTTCTTCCGCTTTTGCTCTTGCATGTTTGGTTTTATTACAATTTCATCTTTTTAATTTTTTTTCCTTTTTATCTATACAAAAAAATTGATAAATTCCTATTATGTTATTTTGATGTTTTGTAATGATACATTAAGGTGACGTTGGTTATTTATGTCTTTTATGACCTTGATTATAACGATGGATTATTTTATGATTTTATTAGCATTTTTTTATAATTTTTTGGGGACTTTTAGGTTTTCTAATCGAGGCTTACGCATCGCTCCGCCTCGAGGCTTACGCATCGCCTCGTCCGGAGAAAAACGCGTCGTGCCGCTTTTAGCTTTTTCGAACATTGAAGCTAGTGCTTACATTGAGCCTTTAATTGACTTCATCGCAGAGTATTTCAGGAGGAACACATTGAGACGCAGAAAAAAGAAAAAAAGAAGCCAAATAAGAAAATTAAACAGTTGACGTCGCTTCAATTTCTGCATGCAGCCCACAATCACGTATTTAAAGGGTTCCAAACCCAATTTTAGATCATTCAAACTCCAATTAAACACGGAATTAATCCCCACAAAAGCAATTGAAGTTCTGCTATGTGAGCGACATGCAGACCTGCCATCATCTTGGATTATTGATTGCTTCAATCATCGCGTAATTTTGTTTGCTCGCCATCATCGGTGCGACGCGATTTTATCTCCTCAAATTTCTCCGCAAATTGGCGCTTTTTTTTTTCTAGTCGGGAGGAGTTATTTTATCTACAGACAGTGGGTAAGTTCCACCACTTGTACTTACCCTTTATTATATATAGATAGTATATATAATATTATAATACTAAGATTATATAGATTCTGCTAGTGGTGATACACCAAGTAATATAAACTATTATATTATATACAAATACACAGCAGTAACATGCTAACAACACTAATCAACTTTGTTTCCGTTTTTATATTTTAACTATCATATACTATTGTCCTATTACAATTTGTAACTTATAATTAATTAATACACTTAATATTTAATGTGTTTTTAATTAATATGTTTTGTAATTTTTAATTAATACACTTGAAGACTTGGCATTTTGTTGGACTATATTAAGTCATAAATTGTGTTGACAATGTAAATAAATAGCATTATTATTATTTCATTTAATGTTTCCGTATTTTACAGTATGATTCACGATACGATACAAGACATATGATACGAGGGTTTTCGATTCACGATTTGACAACTATGATAAGCACAAACATGTTTCCTGCCTGCAAGAAAATATGCAATCATAAGCAATGATTCTTTACCTCAATAAGCTCAATAGCCACCTGAGCAAGTTCTGCTTGCCATCTGCCCTGCTCACTTGCAGGTGCCTGGCCACCCGAATCTCGAATAAGTTCCGATAGTTTTTTCCCAACCTGAAACAGTAAGTTCAGGTCAGACACAAAGTCATAAGTCACAACCTATATCCACACTACCAGAACTCTTGACAACTACAAAGTCAAAGTATCGCTATATATAAAACAAGAAAAAATATAACATAAAAAAAAAAAAAAACCATACTTGTTCAGTCAAGGGAAAATAAGTATTAACTTTGTATAACAATAAACATCCAATACAGAGCTAAAAACAATCTAAAAAAAGATTATGGAATTCACTTCAAATGATCTTACAAATTGATCCTTTAGAAGGAAGCTTCTAAATAAACCTCATAAAGATCCTCAAACCAAACCACCATAAAGATCCTCATCTTCTCAACTGTAAGCTAAAAATAGCGAAATGGTTCAATGATGACTATTTTTTCCTAACTGACTTGAAAGGAAATACGAGTCCAATTTACCAACCCACATAGCTGTAAGCAAGTTAAGGCGCTTTCAAGGGGAGAAAAAAACAAGTTAAGGCCAGATCAGAGAATATAAATCCGACTACCAAAAACAGTTCAAGATCAATGGAAAAACTACTAAGTTCATATAAAGGATAGGTCCCGCTAAGAATCAAATGGCACATCTAAAACCAACTAGCTATCAAGAAACAATTAATATGAAATCTTACCACATCTAAATAGTCGTAATCAATCTAAACAAGAACAAACAAATAAGCATGCATGTTATATTATGTGACACCCCCAACCTCAGGGAGGGTGATTGAGGGGTAATCGTTATTATGACCTTAAGGGGGATTGGTATGAGAAATAATCTATATGACTTCAAGTACTCATATGTAGAACACTTCAATTTAAACAACAATTAAACATAAGAAACACTTCTTTTATATATACTGACTACACTGATAGATTTTAAAAACTTAAATAATAATTAAAAAAAACAAAGGCATCTTGTACATACAAGTCTAAACTCTAATATATACTCCCTGCGTTCCATTTTATTTGACAAAGTTGACTTTGTAAGGTCAAATTGACCACATTTTTACAATTAAAATATCTTATTCTTTTTCTAAAATCTTGGCGAAGGGACTATAATCATAGTAAAGTACATAGAATTTGATACTACTCCCAACTTTCGTCATTCCAAAAAATTTAAATAAGAACGCTCAATCATTAATTTTAAAAATGGCCAATTTGACCGTGAAAGTTGAAGTTTGTCAAGTGAATTGGGACGGAGGTAGTATTTGATGGAGGAAGATATTTTGTATTATTTTATACAAGTAATGTGATATATAATTTTCTAAATTATAGTGATTAGGATATTCTAGGGTTATTTTTAGGCTATAATAAATGAATTATAGGGACCTGATTATATCATTAATTTTTATTTGAATTTGCTTTTTTAATTGTAATCGACCCTTATTATAAAAAAGTGTTTAATATTGATTGTAAGACATCTTTTGATAAATAATAAAATATCTTTGGGTTTCTTTTCCCTCTCTTTAGTGGATTCTAGAATTCTATTTTCCTTATGGTTTCATTATGGTTTCATGGGCATTTAGCGGATTAGCGGATTCTTGGGTTATTTTACCTATGTAGGTTGTGGCTGCGCTAGAATGATATCTAGCCCCCAGCCGCTTCCATCTTGCATCAGTTGGTATCATAATTCTTTAGTATTGTGGTATGGAAGACAACAAAAACGAAGCTAGTCACCCTCGTGTGAAGTGCCAACAATTTCATATGCATTTCATGCTCAAGAGGAAAGACCATATTGGGACTTGGATAACTTTCCGCCTTTCAAAAATTGATTATGAAGACATTAAAGAGTTTAATAGCGATTGAATATATTGGGACTTTAAATACTTTATCGATCATTGGGTAGATGATGACTTAGATAATTATTTTAACTATTTGTTGATCCCAAATGATAATAAAGTTGCATTTGCATAAGTATTTTAACTATTTGTTGATCCCAAATGATAATAAAGTTGCATTTGCAGTAAACAAGCTTGAAGAAATACCAAGGAATTGGTGGGAAGGACTGCAACAATCAAGAATTCGTATTACTAAACCCCTTATTTGGTCATGGCCACTCGTGGTAAAATTGATAATATCACAATATTATCCTGATTGTTACTATTTTTTAGATTTGGGAGTATTCCAAATGGGGATGAAATAATATATTGCTCTTATGAAGCAACAAGAAGAAAAATCAATTCAAAAGGATTACGAGTATAAAGATTTACAGGAATATGTTGATTTTGTTGGAGCTACAAATTTTTATTCGTCATTTTATTCATCATTAGTCAGGTGTCAAAAGATGTGATATGTGCCATTTTCAAGTAGGCCTACGCCATTCCTTAATCAAGTATTAACACTAATTAATTCTAATTAGCTTAACTAATCTTCCACTAATCCCCCTATTTTGATTAAGCAAAAATTTAATGATGATTACTTTAATCAAGATTAGTACTAACTAATCTTGCTTAGAGAAGATCAAGCTAATCATCATATTCAACAAATGACGAGTTAACACTAGAGATATTAACTAATAAACATCGCAACTTAGTAAGAAATTTAGGATATCAGGTATTATATATTCAGAACTACAGTTATTAAAGGCAAAAGGCACACCAAGGTGCAAAGGTCTCCCCGAAACTGATGCACAAGGCAATGTGCGTCTCTCACCGAACTAAGGTGCTCAACCTTAAATAATGGATTGTACATATGTGGTGTCACATTTGTTACAATAAAGCATGTACTGAATACATTGACAATATATGGCATAAATACACAATAAAGCATAAGAAAGAAGAAAAGCAAGGGAAGAAAAAGAGCAGAGGAAGGAATGCTATCAAGAAAAAAATAGATGAAAAAATGTAAGGAAAAACTAAGGAAGAATAAAAAAGAATAAGAAAAAACCGAAGGAAGAAAAAAAAAAAGGAAAGAAAAGAAATTGAAAAAATAATTACTTGAAGCCTTGTTTTAGAAGACTTCGATAAGGCATGCCTTAATTGTGACTTGTACCTCAAGCCTAGGCCCAAAAGTCGCATGCCTCTTTCAACGTGCCACGCCCTAGCCAAGACAAGACAAGGCCCTAGAGGTGCGTCTCGCCTTACCTTATGCCTAGGCGCCTTTTTTGCTTCTTTAACAACTATGTTCCAAGCATTTGAGGATTATAAAAGATAAACAACATACCAACTCAAGGAAAATGGGTTTTTGTATGTATTGCTAATCAATTCTAACGTATTTGCATTGCTATGGACTAAATGCTGCTAGTAATGTTCTTTTTATGTCAAAGTCCTTTTATGTCGAGTACAGCCCACCCACAAATTCCTAGACATACACTATTCTTAGGTTCAATAGAAGTACTTACAAGGTTCTTAACAGTTAACAATCAGCCAAAGAGATAACTTCTAAGCTATATCATTTGATGTTGGGGGAATGGGAGTCTTTGGGCATTGCTTTTGCGGAATGGTTTTTAAAAATGAGATATTTTTTAAAAACATATTTATTTTTACGAATACAAATATCAATAGAATAATTTAATATGTATTAGAATAGTGATATACCTTTTGCAATTAAATCAAGGCCTCTAAAATACGATCAAATCGTATTAAATAGGTCACTTGCCAACACATGACATATTCCAATAAATAATCTGACCACAACATATAAAGGGAAATTCTGACAGCTAGATGGACCCATTTGAGAATTTGTAACTTCATGACTAAAAATGAACAGAGTGTGGAACTTTGAGGGACAGTTTTGCATTTAACCCTTTCTTTTAAGGCTTCTATATTTCTACACCGCCTTTCAGGTAATTAAATTTTACGGAGTGAGCCCCACCCCCCCTTTTTTCCCTCCTCACTCGGCCCCTTCTCATCCCATTTCTTGACTTAACAAAATTTTGTCCCACGGGATATTGTAAAAGAAATAATGGATATGATTACAATTAAGTTATATAACTGTAGACATCAAAACAGTAGCAAAATATTAACTCAAAGCTCATCTCCAGAATGGAATTCTTTAGTAATAAGAACGAACTGTATCTATATATATGTGACGTATTAATAATACAAAGTAATGAGCTATGTTCAATCTCCAAAATGAATGAAGTTTGAAAGTCATTTACCTGAAGCCTCGTTAATATGTGTGCAATTGTATCATCTCTTGATAAACCAAGCAGAACTCGGCATGCAAGAGCCCGAAGACAATCAAGGGCACCAGGAGGTGTAACAACGCGTGGTTGGAGCAGCTGAAGAAGAACCTTGATACCATTGTTGGCACGGACAGCCTCTCTCGCTTGGTGGTATCCTTGCTCAAGTTGTGCAGCAAGGCCAGCACAACCTGCTCCAGCACCCAAGGAAATTCTACGATCTCCAACTAATCCCGAAGTTACTATTGATGCAGGTGTTTGTGAAGCATTACTAGAAGATATTGTGCTGAATACCGCCGAGCTGCCCCGTTCTATGCCACTCATATCAGCATTCCGCTCTCTCAGTTCATTCTGGCTGGGCATGTGAACAGTTCGGTCTGTGATATTCCGTTCTGCATTTCTGTCCCTCATTTCCACTGTAGGACCATTTGAAGTTTGGACTATAGATTGCTGACCTTGAGCAAGTAGAGGTGGTTTATTGCTGATTGACGGTGGAGGGCAAACAAGATTTACCAGCAAATTAAGTGCTGGCTGAATAATCTGGCAAATTAAGATAAATAGCTATCAGACATAAGCCGGTATCAGGTGAGACTGGAAGCATAATAATTGCACTAAAGGTCCGGTTGTGGGATTCAACAAAATAAAGCCAAAAGGTTACAAGAACCTTTACCTCAGGTTCAACATAACCAGCACCATTTGCTGCATCCAAAATGACCGCTATCCCTACACGATCATTGCTTAGAGTAGCATTCACTATTAGTTTGCGGCTGTAGGGTACTAATGTAACAATGTGCAGAACACCCAACGCATATTGAAGCAAGTCGTGCAAGTAACGTTCAACGGGTGGAGCCTACAAACAAAGCAAGAGTTATATATATAGCAGAGGAAACAAGTCGTGATTAAAACAAAAACAGGAAGAGAAATGCAAACCCAGACCTGACATAATTCCAACATTGTGATATGCCCATTTGAATTTAAGAACTTGTCAACTGCAGGCCAACGAGCTCTCGCAAATGCAGGACCAAGCTTCCGATCCTTCTGAATCTGCCGAAATACTGCATCCATAGCCTCGTTACTAATATCAAGTGGCTTGTAGGCTGCCCTAGCACTTGGAATATTTCGTGCCGCACTTCGATTGTTTTTATTTGGACGGATTGAATCCACGAGCAAGAGGAGATGTGCCCGGAAATATTGACGCAATGCAACACAGGTGTGGTAAGCTATCTGCTTCTCAGAAGAGGTTAATACTTCTGGGGGAGATCGATCATTTCGAAGCGATCCTGAAGTAGATGGTCCCCGTGCAGCAGAATTAACCCCAGATCTTACTGAAGCAGCATCATGTAAAAGATTTAGTAGTTTCTGTAAACCGTCCTGAGCATCAAAAGAATCCAATACTCCTCTGAAGACAAATGCTGCAGCAAAAAATAAAGCTGCATTTTTTCTGGCTTGATCCTGGGGGCACTCAAGAAGTTGAAGAGCTAACTCAATCACCTGAGAAACAACATCTGAAGGGAGCGCACATACACGTTCCATTATCGCCTAAAAGACCATTCTAAAGTTAGACTCAGTGGAACATATATAAGAAGATATACGGTTTTGAAACAGAACAAGATAAAGATAGGTGACGGGAAAGACAAAATCTAACAATCTATTAAGAAACTAATACCACTGCATTCCACTACCTGGAGCGAACCAATTGTAAATAAGCATGTGGACAGACCAAAGAATGTCTGGCCAGCTCTTGGGACAGCAAGAAGTTTTTGCATGCCACCGCGATCCACAAAAACGGCAGCAAATTTCCTGTGAGCAGCCAAAGCACAGATTAGTTTTAGCACATCAGGCACAAGCACGGAGAGCTTTGATGCCTCTTTATGTCTGGAACTTCGTTGCAACAACGCAAGACAGACGTCAACTCCCTTTTCATGCAGAACAGGGCCAAGAACCTCAACATATTCTCCCAGTATCTCAAGACACTGAATGCAAAACTTCTCTCTGAGTTTTGCCAAGGATTCACTGTCCAGAATGAAAAACTCGTGAACTTCTTCATTTACTTTTGGTTCTATTCCTTTTGTATTCACTGAATCCCCATCCACACCACTTGAAATCCTAGCACCAGCATGACACAAACACATAGATCATGTTATACCAACTATTCCGGGCCAAAATAATATACTCAAGCACTTCCAATATTCAAATAAAATTACTAACCGAGAGACTTCAATTGCACTAGCAGCATCGATGACTGTAGATGCAGCTCTAGATGCAGCCAAAACTGCAGCTTCTTCATCATTTGTCCTTTTGAATTCCTAATACGTAAGAACACAAAACTAAGAATAAAAAGCTGAACAAAATATATACATATAATTAAGGATTCATTTAGAAAAGATTTTTCGAAGTAAATTTTTTTTTAACATAAAAGAGTAAAAAGGTAGTGTTTGTAACTTTGGTTGTATTACAGGAGACAATTTTAAATAGTGAAAAGATAAATAAATTTTTTGATTCTACATACTACTTTTCAAACGCATAAAGTACTGTTTCCATGTAAATTCTCTAGTGCTGTTACTTCCGGAACAAATTCGCCGATCCAGCCCAACTCTTAGTTGTTCCTCTCTCTCCAGCCTCTATTCTCTCAAAAGCCCAAAGTGCTTCACCCTCCATTCTCTCTCACTCTCCTCCCTCAATTGACACTGCTCTCTATAACTCTGCATTCATTTCTCTCAGGCTCAATGCATTGTGGCTGCTCTCACTCCTTGGATTAAAATCTAGAAATGTCATCTGCCAATCATCTTTCAATGCGCATCAACTACAAAATCTCTCTCTTCTCCGAACTCTCTCTATATGTAAAAATAAATCTTCTTCTAGACAACATTTTAATCATAGTTGTCATGGCGTCGCTATGGCATCGTCTAGGCGACGACTAGGCGTCCTGGCGCTAGAGAAGAACAAGGCAACGTCTTGGACGCCGAGCCGCCAAGGCCTACGCCTTGGAAGCTGGCCCAAGTTAAGTAATTAAGTCATTTTGTACCCATGGCTCATCATAACCCTTGGACTAGCTATATGGTGTAATTTTTATTATTTATTAGACTTGTAATGTGTGATGATTGTTGACTTGGTTGATCCTTTATTCTCTACGTAGTGTTTGTTAACTTGTTCTACTAGTTTTTAATGTCAAGTGTTTTATTTTTGAATTTTAATTGTGAAATATTCATATAATTATGTTTTTAATTATATTTCATAGTGTTAGTTATTATGTTTTGAGTTTTAATATATATAAAATTTTACTTTCGAATATGCTTTTGAAGTAAACCAAATAATGTATAAATTGTACATTGTTAACGACTTGTCGCCATATGGACGCCATGGTGGGCGCCTTATCGCCTAAGCGTCCTGGCAGTCAACTACCGCCGCGTCACACCGTGACGCCGTGACAACTATGATTTTAATTATCTCAATCTCTCCCTCTCTCTTTCTCCTCCTAAATTTTGTATCTTTAGAAGTTTTGTTTCTTCCATTCACCATTGATATTTATCCTTCAAGTTTGAAATCATTTATGAATTTATATTTATCCCTTAATACTTTTTTCATATGTATATTTATCTTTTAAAATTGAGCTCTATAAATAATTTACGAGACATACTTTAGATAGTCTTCTACAACTTCTAAGCAAAAAAGAGAAAATTAAAAAAGAAATGCTAAAAGAATTTGGTTGCATTATGACTCATGGTTCAAAGTATCGGCCGAGTTGCCGAAATCTTGGCGGATTGGTTTGGTTTCGTTGCTCACCGATCCGATAGCAAGTTGTAATTTCAAGCATTACCAGTGTAAAGTAACATATAGATGAAATTTCACAGTAACGGAAAAAAATAACAGAATAACGGAGAAATCAAGGAGAAATAACGGTATAATGGAGAAATCAAGGAGAAATAGCGGCGTACCAGAGAAATCAAGATAAAATAACGATGTAACAGAAAATCAACAAATGAAATTCATTTGTAGAACAAAGAGAGTAATAATAATAATAATAATATTGTCAAACAATAGGACTCTTTTTGTGAAATAAAAGAAGTAATAATAAATATGTTTACTTACATACTAACCAATTAAAAATAATACTAATAAATAAATAACTTTGAAGCTCTAGCATAACAGTGCTTATCGCTCGAAACCGAAACCGAAGCCGAGTCAAAAAAAAAAAAAACTTCTGCAACCTAAACCGCGATTTTGAACCATGCATTAAGTTTTTACTTATACAGCATACTTCATAAAAGTGTTACCAAAGGGACAGACCTTAAAAAAGTGAAGGCAAGAAGAAAGGTGGTTTACTCACCTCCAATGCAGCAGATTTGACAACTTCAGCAGCAGAATCGCCAGCAGCTTTGATGGCTTCTGGAGGAGCAGCAGCTCCCCTTGCTTCAGTTTCTGCAGCTCTGACTGCTTTCTTCACCAGATCCGAGATATCCTTGGAGCCAACTCTGCATTCTTGGAAGCAGTCATCATTATCATCTCTTTCCACGGCAAAACTATCAGCACCAGTCGTCTCCAAACATTTCTTTACATCTGGTACCCTTACCAAATCTAGATTTCTTATCAAACCCCTGTCCTTGGTACTCCGCTCCTGTCCTCTTCCAGTCCTTGGAGAGGTCAAAGAATGTTCATTCTCCATAGCATCTTCATTAACCCTCCCTTTTCCTCTAGATTTTGCCCATCCACGGTTTGCCCTACGCCTTGAAGTGTCTTCTCTGACACTATCATCCAAATCTTCCTCTCTTAATGACCTGCCCTGACCATTTCTCTCTAAAAATTTTATCTTCCCATCACGTAAACCATGCCATCTATTACCACCTTCTGCATCTGCCTCATAATTATCATCTTCAGCCAAATCATCAGGTGGTTCTCTGCCATCAATCCAGGGTTCACATGCTTGCCTACTGATGTTTATATCAGGATCCTTTTCAGTAACATGTTCATCTAAATATCCCTCCTCTACTACCCTAGGAGCATCCAATTGAGAAGTCTCTGAAACTTGCCTGAACCTACTCCGAACTTCTTCTTTACCTCTTATGCAAGTAGTTGTCGATGCAAGTTTACTCTCTGTTAAATAGCTAACATCCTTTTGACTTGTACTTGTCTCCCCTAGAGCCCGGACACGAAGATATCGCATCAGCTTGGCTGATAATCCAGATGTTAACACATCTTCCACTACTTGACCACCACTGCAAGTCATTAAACCAAAATTTTTAAAAGAACATGTAACCCAGATGAAAATAAAACAGCGGGAAAACCAAACATACCCAGCCAAACATACACCAAGAATTCCAGTAGAATATGTCCTCAACATTTCGGAGTCTGAGGATTTCCTTCTTCCAGAGTCATGCTTCCAGTTATGATCTTCACCAGAAGACCTAGTGTTGTCATTCATCACCCAGCCTTTAATGTTCTCCAAAACATCTTCTTCAAAAACATGGGGGTACTGTATTCAAATAAAACTTCAATGAAGTGATCCTTACATGTGCTAAAATATAATCAAATCAAATAAACTTAAGTAACTATCGCACCATCCATGTCAACGAACAGCTGAAAAGAACCCTTAGAGCAGCTGCCTGGACAGACATTGGATATCTAGATTCTGACAGAAACTTTGAAGATATTAATTCAAAAAATTCATCATTCTCCTGCAAAAATAATCACAGAAGTTTCAGTGCGCCAATGGATTGTTACTGGTAATTAACTCTAAAATTGAGAACTAGTATCTTCACTCAAGGAACAAACAATTCAGGAAGTTCACAAGTAAATATATATTAAAATAATTAATCAAAGGCTATAAGGGCATAAAGTCCAAAAGCGAATATAGATTACCCGGATCAAATTTCCCAACCGGCCAATGTTATGAGAAACGCGACCATTATTCAAATTGGAATAACACGTCTCTTCCATGTATCTGCATCCAAAAACAAAAACAAAACAAAACAAAAAAAAATTACATTAAAAGGTGTTTAAACTATTTCAAAAGACACAGTAGGCTAATTGGTGTCCTACATAACACAGAACCCAATTATATATTCCTTTCCGTTAAGCCAAAACTTAACCTTAATTGGTGTAATACTAATCAATCAAAACCCAGTTATCCCCCTCGATGACCCATTTCATATCATAAAATCACTATTACATACTGGATATGTGTTTATGTGTGTGTGTGTATATATATGTATATATATATGTATATATTATATATCATGTCTGTATGTATATTCATTCATACATGATACATCTGTGTACATATGGAGACAGAGGAGAGATAGGGAGATAAGGGGGAGGGGGACCTAGATTCTTGGGATTCAAGAATGGAGGCTAGGGCATGGAGGACATTTGGGTTAGGATTATCAGGAGAGGAGGTGATCTTGTCCATAAGTGTCTGTGCCTTTGCAACCAAGATTTCCTCTTCATTATTTGTTTCTTCTTGCTCGTCTTCTTCATCTTCCGCCGACGGCGGTAGAGGTGGTTCAGCTGATGGTGCCGCCACGGCTGATTGAGATTCATCACCGACTGCTGCCTCCATAACAATAACTTTAGAGAGGAAATGTTTTTGTTCGACTGACCCGTACAAGTGTAATTTTATCTCTCTCTCTCTCCCTCTCTCTCTATATATATAATAGATATATATATATATATATGTGGAAAAATGTATATACACAATTAAAATACGCCCAAACATTCAATCCCCCATTTTGTCCTTATTCCTTCTCATATTTACGGTATTATCATTGCGCAAGGGCTCCACATTCTTTTTATTCCTTCATTTAATTTTCCCCGTTACACCCAATCTTGTTAATGGAAAACTTATTAATTTGAACTTTTTATAGTTTTTAATTATAAAGTCTTAAATTTTAAATAAAAATAAACTCCATTTGTTCCGTAATAGAAGATCAATACTAAATTTCTGATGTAAAAATGAGATATTTTTAAATTTAAAATGAATATAAATTAAATTAACTTTGGTCGTACAATAATGAAAATTATAAACCATCTAACTAGTACTATTAATTATATAATTTATTGTTTTAAAAGTTAAATGGATCACATCAATTTTGAATTTGAAAGTTTATCATAATCAAATTTATTAATTTAAATTTGATCCAATAAAATTTGTAACACAAAAAGCATGTGATGGCACTCGCTATCTTAATTTATGGTCAAATTTTACTGGTTAAATGTAATCATTTGGCATAAAGTATTCATAATAAGACTTAATATATGTCTCAATAACATGTTTTATGGTTATTTTAACATATCACATGTGCACGGATGTAGATCACTCAGATCTCTTACAACTGAACCACTAAGGTTACTTCAAGTCACTCAGTCTCAAAATGGTCACTAAGACTAGGACACTTAGTCCTCTGAATCACGAAGATTCTTTCGAGTCACTTAGTCTCGACATGATGGTCACTAAGACCAAGACAATTAGTCCTCTGATGATTGTTGTTGAGAGATGATGTAAGCTTTGCAATGTGGCTTGTCTTCCTTTTGGTGCTTAGCAGCTTTGAACAAATATTGAGTCGTAGAGTGGAGCTTGCTCTACTTTTGAGAAATTCAACTTTGTGTTCTATTGAGATGATGATCTGAACTCTCGTCACTCTATTATGAATTTGAATCTTATTGCCTTTTATAGTCTTTCATAGATTTTTTCGTTGGAGAGTTCCGTTGATGCATTTAATGCTTCAGATCTTCTGGGATTCTTGATGTTGACATGAGTCCGTTGCTTTTTGACTTTCCTGTCACGTCAGTTTACTTTCTCACCTAACACTACTGAGATGTCGCTTTCAATAAACTAGCCAGTGGACACATTTTCTAATCTTCGATTTCTGCCAACGATATTTGAAGAATGCACCACAATCATTGGAAAAATAAAAATTAGTGTCTCAGCTCCTTACCAATGTAGCCTGCCTCCCTATAACTATAAGAAGAATTGCTTTCTTTGCTGCCAGCCGCACAAAGGAAAAGGAGACTAAACTAAATAAAAGAATCAACTTTTTTTCATCTCCCTCCCCTTAGTCGTGTCATGCCGCACACACATAGAAAAAATGTCTTGGAAACACAAACTTGTGTGTATCTTATTATTTTAAACAAATTTTATTAATGATATTTTTAGTATTTCATCATTTTCATTAATAATTGTTTTTATATTTCACCAATTTGTCAATCAAAATTACGCTGTATTAAGCGTAGTGTACACACAAGTTTATTTGTGTAAGACACATACTTCATTTTTTCTCATATATGTATATGTATATAGAGAGGAAAATAAAATTGTAAACGAATCGAGTTTTGACTTGTTAAGTTCGAATTCAACTAAATGTTGAACAAGCTGGAGTCAAGCTTAGCTGTTAAATGAGTCAATAATACGTTGTTTGAATTCAACTCATTTGTAAATGGATCAAGTTCGAACTTGAATCGAGTTTAAGCGAGTTTTTTTATTTTTTATTTTTTTTGAGAAACTATACTATTACAATTGATCCTAAAAGCCTAGGGAGAGCCAGGAGGAGAACATGGGAAAATTTAGATGAAACTTTTAATATTTTGTAGTGCAATCAGATTGCTAAGATTGGTAGACTCCAACCTGAGACTTTATATAGTAAATGGAGACTTTCACCAATGGTTTAACCATATCTATGGTCTACCTTAAGCAAATCCTTGTCAAATTGAGTCGCATCGAGTTATAATCGAGCTAAACCAAATTTAAATAATTATTAAATAAATCCCATTATATATTACGAAAATTTTCGGCCGAATTATAATTACGACGTATATGCATACATATGATAGGTAGAAATTAAAAAAGATCCCATTTGAATTTATTCTATCTTATGACGTACATTTCTACGTTAGTCGCAATCCAACTTCGTCAAATATTTGTCAATATATATATATATATATATATCATTTTCCTTATTAAATTAATTTTTATATACATATGTATATATAATTTGTAAAATTAATTATTATAATTAAATAAATACTAAAAAGACCGAGCTTAAGCGATCTCGAGCCGAACTTAATAGCTACTGGTTAAGGCCTCTTGAATCTGGCACATTGCTGTAACATTAATAGCCACTGGTAAAATTAATTATTTTAATTTATTTACCCATCCTGTATATATCACCGTGGAGATATTCCACCGAACGAATAAGAAAAAAAAATAGTTTTCTATACATTATTTGGCAAACAATACAAAATTCTGGCAATGATGTTCGCCCTCATCTCTTGAATCTGGCACATTGCTTTCTGTTGTATGTAGTTTTTATAATAATTCTAGCGTTTCATGAAATGGATGTCCATGGTTACAAAAATAATACAAGCATTACAGTGACCTCATCTCTCCCAACTTACAAGTCTGCAAACAAACCATCTTCTATACTAAAAACATGCACATGTTCCTCAACCATCTTGTGTGTTATGAAAATGAGAATCTAGAGAAAAGAGAGAGCCCAGATCCTGCAGCCTCAGTTGCTGGGCTTGGTTGAACTTCAGTTGAAGATCGGAAAGCTTGTTGACACTTCTGCATCTGTAATTGCAATTTAAACTGCCTAGATTCAGTATGCATCTCTTTGATGATATTAAATAATTGTTACCTCCAATTTTGAACATCATCATTTGTCATAGAACTACTAGAAAATTTTAAAAATCAGTGAAAAAAACCTAAAAATAAATTCCCAATATGACGACAATTGGTGTCTTGCTTTAGAGACCGAGTCTCTAAAATGAAATTATCCCATGTGCTACTAAAATATTATGAACTGCAACAACAGCAACATGGCCCAATACCTCGATTTATCTAAAGATGCCAGGCATAAATGTGACTCGGCCAAAATTCTGGATTAGAACATTCTGTAAGATGCGGGCATATTGTGTACATTTCCTTTGATAAACTACAGTTAGTATTATACGTCACTATATCAGAAATCACCAGAGGCCAACAAAAATGGACTTTCATGTTTCCTTGTGCACATGAATATAATGCTATCGGAAATTCACATATGGTTCCATGAAGGAAGACCTATAATTCTCTAAAATTAAAAAGTTGTAGCAAATAATGGAGACTTATGGCATGAACAGGAAATGCACCTCTTCAGGACTAAATTGAAGAAGCATCGCGACCACAGGTAGCAGAGCCCCCACCTCACCTATTAACAGAAAAGTTACCAGACTAAATTACTTCAGAGGCAATCACCAGAAATTTTCATTGTTTTTTTTATGTAGTTTATAAAACTTCCAAGGGAGAAGACAACATAACGTTAACTGACCATCTTCCAAGAGTCAAACATGTTAAACCAGGTACCTGTTTCAAGAAGCTTTAAGATGACATTTTTAAGGTATGTCATATCTACTCCTTCCCTCTTCTGCATTCTTTCCAAGTTTCGTAGTTCTTCCTTTAGCATAGCTTCCTGTCCTCACGAAAAATAATAGTGCAGTCAACATATGCGTGTGATTAATACAGATGGAATTATTGGTTCCTGCCTAGGCTCAAATATAAATATATTTCTCTTGGTTTTCAATTAAAAAAAAAAGAGTTAAATGCACTTCGCATCCCCCAAGTTTATCATTTTGCACATTGCATCCTATATTTCCAAATGTGACACTTTGCATCCCTCACTTTTAGCAAACCGGCGCATAACACTGACCCAAAATCCATTACTAAAAGTGCAAAATCCGTCACTTTTTAAACACTAATCCCGTCACTTTTAGCGACGGATTTTGGACCGGAGGGTGTTAAATGCCAGTTCACTAAAAGTGCGGGATGCAAAGTGTCACGTTTTGGAAGTATAGGATGCAATGTGCAAAATGGGGTAAACTTGGTGGATGCAAAATGCATTTAACTCAAAAAAAAAAAAAAAAAGCTTATTGCTGCAGCAGACTATTCCTTATTACAAGAGAGAAAAAATTTTCAAGCAACAATTAAAAAAAAATAAAAAATAGAGCCAATAATTGCATCCCCTAGTGAGATGGCACTTTTCAAATACCCGCAATTACTTTTCCTAACCTATATGTTGTTGTGATTATGTGAAGAAAGTCGAAGACAAACTGGAGTCACGTAGAATTACTTACGTTAATATACCAAGTCAGATGAAATTAGATTGAAGCAGAAAGCTTTACCCTACCCAAGCAAAGAGTTACAGATATCAGATATGTTTTGTACATATACCTGTTGGCTGTGTAGACGATTTTCACGTTCGAGCTCCTCAATTTCCTCCTGAAGTAAGTACATCAGTTAGTGCATAATAGAAGTATAAACATCAAATGAAACTTAAAATAAATACAAGTCACCTGAAGTACAAGAATGTGCCGCTGGGACTGAGCAAGCTCTTCCTCTCTTTGAGCTTGTTGTCGTGCCAGAATCTGATATTAAAAGTAAAGAGCTGGCAAAATTAGTATGTAGTTACTCAGCCAAATATTTCAACTGCACGTAAAAATCATGTACTAATTGTCAAGGCATAAATAGCAACAAGAAATATATATATGGAAGGTCACACATATGCAGCTTCAGTGGATGACCAGACAGCAGAATTCATAGTTTCATGTGCCAATCAATATTATACATATATGTATATATGCATTTATAAGCGCGCGCGCGCACACACACATATATATATGCTACCAGGATGACCAATGTATTGTTATATTGGACTCTTAACCAAACCTAAGTTGTCAATATGTAACAGTTTCACAATCATTTCCTCATCCCGAATAATCTATCCTCAGATGATATCTATCTCTATAACAACTGTTACATTCAATAGAATCATGTACTCTCCATTTTTCCTAAAGTTGGCACAGGAAGCTCATTTCTATTTACTTTTGTATGTTATCTATTTTTTCCCAATGTGTCCTTTGTAGTAAAAACCACTTGAGAGATTGACGAGAGTTTGCTTCTAATATCTTTTGAATCCGGATATAAGCTAGATCTCATTCAAATAGATGCAATGAAACCCAATGAAGATCTCAAGAAATTGATATTTATCCATGAAATATTTAAGCAATAAATTTTGGCATACAAGAATTTGATGTTCTGCAGCTGAGGTGCTTAAATTTGGTCCATCCTGTTTCTGGGAGACTGCAATTTTCACAATGTAAGACGGACATTAGTAGAACTCAGAAGCCAACCCTAAATTCTTTAAAGCTAACATACCAGAGAGTACTAATGCAAACAAGAGAATGTCAGCGAGACATTATAGCCTCATACCTGTGTTGTGGTTATCACTGTTATCGGCCTGAAATTGTTATCAAATTGTTGGGTCATTGAAAAATTCATGCAGGAGTCCACACCTTATAGAACTTCACACCCCCCCCCCCCCCGGCACCAAAAAAAACACACACACATACATAAAAAGAAAGAGTGGGAGAGAGAGAGAGGCAGACAGATATACCAGTGGTCTCGATGCTAGTGATTGATGAAGATTCTTATTATCATCTAAAAGCCTAGTAATTTCTTTGTCCTTCTCCTCGATCATTTTATCAGCAAGATCACGAAATGAATCATGCTCTTCCTACAGTAAAGAAGCTTATTAGCACAAAAGGCATAGAATAACTCCAATTATTAAACTTTTGTACCTTTAATATTTTGTACTGTGATTTCATGTTCTCTATTTCTTTATGTAGATTTTCACCAGAAGACACCTCGGTTTGAGTCTTCAATGCTTCACATCTCACTGTAAAATACATTCATCAAAATATAAATGTCTTTAAAGTTTTCAGTTCAAACACTATGCAATTCAATGCGGATAACTGGGAAGGGAAAAAAATGAACAGAACATAATTAGTATTGCATGATTAGTACATCGCCAAGTTTCCTCCACATTTTGCAGGTTCCTTTCCCACTCATCCTTCTCTGATGCATAGCTAGAAAGTGCAGAATTGAGCTTCATTTCCATGTTCTTGATCTGCTGCTGTGCAGAGCTAAGAGCTGCATCTCTGAAATATTATGGAATGAGATTAGAAGATTACTTTAATTTGAACAAAGCTCATTTTGTGATGAACAAAATCAGAATGAAAGTATTTCGCATAGATTGAACTTGGATGTATAACAGATTCTCCCAAACATTTAAAACCTTTCTGAAGCATTCATTTTCAACTACACAGGTACACCATTGTGTTGGTTCAGTGGAACAATTCAACAGTATAAACACACTTGGGAAAATCAAGAGCATAAGAAAGTAATCAAGCAACATAAATTTCTGTCAGCAGATTATTTCTTATTGACATACATTTGTTAGCAACAATATTACCTTGTCGAAAGTTCCTCTTCATGATTATCCAAAGCATTCTTTAGATCTTGGAGTGCTTTATCCCTTACAGCAGATACCAGCACTATTTCTTTCTCAGCCTCCTAAAGGAGAGAAGACATGTAGTAAGTATGATACTGATACGATGTACTTAGATATCAGTCCAACTCATTTTATACTATATAATAATTGTGCCAAGAAGCATGTACTTTTAGTGCTTCTTCCTGATCTTTGAGCTTTTCATTGTCCCTTGCGGCAGCCAGATCTGCATCTTTTCTTTGAAGAAGTGCATGTGCACGCACCTTGTAAGAAGCAAATTCACTATCCAACCGCTTGATCTGCAAGTTGAAGATGATAGGAGATTAATAAAGAATAGGAAACAGACTTGAAGGTAAATATTTGCACATATGATAAAGTACTCGAGATAGCAGCATAGCATAGCAGTTGATCCCATCAGTACATTGTGTGTAGTTGATCTCAACAGTACATGGGGCAGTCGGTGTGTGCCTAGTCAGATGGGAATTGTGGTTGAGAGGGGATGCACCTCAGTTGTTTATAAAACAGCATAAATGATCAGAAAAAGAATCAATTGATTTTCTTGTTACTGTTGGAAAAGTTGGTTAGACAAGTGGAGCTCAATACCATGCTGCCTTACTAATTACAAAAGGAGCAAGTACTGACAGTAGTTGTTGTTTAAGAGCTAACTTGGAGAATTAAATGAACAATGTACCATGTGTAAAAGGTAGGTAACAGATGTGAATCAACAAGAAGTGAGAATGTAATAGCCATTCATTTCCAAACGGAGCAAGTATAGCTATTTGCACTGATCTGCAACAATGTTGCTAAAACTATAGCCAATAAATCAAGGACAACTCTTTTGTACTGGATACTCTGTAACTAGCCGAAACAGAATATTTTGACCAAATTCTAAATGAATAGGAGATGTGTAGAATTGCTACCTATAATTAGCGAAAGAAAAAGCGCACTCATGCAAGTAGTTGCAGGTAAAGGTTCTGATCTTGAATCTGTTTTTTCAAGACTACTTGCATGCTTAGTGCATCTTTCTATCAACTACTGAAAGACCTCAACAAGACCAGCACAAAGAAATCACACCCTCGCCGAGAAATAGCACTTCAGTTAGGAACATGCCATACTTTCAGCACAACAAATGAAAACAACTATCCATCCAAGTATGTAAGGTGGGGGCAAAACTGTTATAGCAAGGTACAAATCACTCTGCTAACAAATTTTCATCAACAACGAATATTTAACATCTTCTCATCAAGTGATTCGATTGAAGAAAGCTATGAATAGCGCAGCCTGACTGAGAGCTATGCCATAACCTGCACCTCAAACACGCTCTTTTCTAGCTGATAACCAAGAAGTGGACCTCGTACATCCAAGTGTTAGGGTCCCCTTGTTCAGCCTACCAATCTATTCTTCTGATCCAGAGATATGATGTTTTCAACTACATTTTGGACATACAAAACCAACTCCAATTGAGGACAGGAAAAGAAGGTATTCAGCTACAACAAAAAAGATCATCTATACCATACTGGAGTCTTCAAGAGGCTATAGTTGGTAATGTCTAGGATAAATAATTACCTCCTCTCTTGCAGTCAGTAAGTCAGTTTCTCTTGTGTTTAGCAACTGTGTTTGCACAGACAGTTCCAATTCCAGCTGACCTGTTTTGAAAAGGAAAAGCATCTTAGTTCCACAATGAAGAAATTAATCATAAGTTCAGCAAAAAAATATAGAAGTACTTCTTATTTTAGCAGCTTCAATTTCAGCACGTATGTAGTTACTCTCAGCAATCTCCAGATTCCTGTTAAGCACCTGCGAGGCAGACTCCCAACTCTCTTTTTCTTTCTCCTGAATGTATTAAAAAAATTATACGCTTTTGAAAATTAATCTCAAGATAGTAGTACAAGTTGTTATCCCCTGATAGGCTTGATTTTAGTACTCAAAAGCTTGTTACACCATTACAATGCAAATTATCACACATGACAACCGAACAAATATACGAGCCTACCAAACATAAGCATGTTGGACTGCATCATAGGAGGTGCCCAGGTGGGTAGTGCATGCGTTCATTGAATGGGTAGACGGATTCAACCCACACTATCACAGGGCAAATGTAAATCATTATATATACAGGTACCGATAAATGGTATTGTATGCAGGGTCACTTACAAAAGTTTGTTAAGTTAAAAACATAAGGCCACATGTGAAGGCCCTGTGAAGTTACTGGAAAAGATGAAGAAGGTTGTTTCCACTACGTATGAATTTCAACAGCAATTTAGAACAAAGAAAGTTCCCTAAACATATAATGTTACTCTTTAACATTTTGGTTACAAAAAAGCGAGACAAGTTTCAAACAGCAGTCGACAACATGCTGAATATCTAAGAGAACATAATCCACATGAGCCAAACACTTGAATAAATCTGTGTGTACACTGTTAAATGGGCTGTTCTTGTCTCACTTATTAATTTCAAGGAGATCTGACTGATTTATGCTAGCTACTGTTGATCATCTATAAAGGTTTAAAAGAGGCTCTAGTGTGTATAGTAGAAAGGTGTGTAATTCTAACAGAGACTTCTTGTTATTCTAAAAATAAGCAACCTAAATAGAAACTTATTGATATTGAAAAATGAACTAAAATATAATCATAATTATCCAAATACTAAATTGGGTCATTCTGTCAATCCGTCTATTTAGTATCTACGTGTTAGTTTAAAAGAACAAAGAAATCGTCACACAATGACATGGAAAAAAACTCCAGAAGTGACATCCTGGAGCATGCAGCCATGTGACTGCTTAAAGACCGTCTTTTCATTAACATCTTCATCTTTCCATCATCAAACCCCCTACTACCTAGCCGCTGACCACCTGTTCCTAAAATCGCCAGCCACCAAATTTTTTTCCCGTAAATCATTTCTTCACCAATGATTTTTGTAGACCCTTAAACATGAACAAAGCATGTGGACGAAGAGTATTGTGACACGTGGTACTCACAAAAATAGAAGCAAAAGACTATGATTTAGATTTGGGCCAAAGAATCCATATAATGGAAACTTGGGCCAGCGGGCAGTGTTGGCCCACCTCGAGATGAACTTATTCAACCATCATATTACAGTCTTTGACCTTTTTGGACTAATGGCATAAGGCTCATAGAGGTCTAGGGTCCAATACCCCATAATTTGGGAAAATGTTTAGGGTTATGGTTTGGTGGCTGAAAAGGAGAGTTTGTTAAGGGTTGTTCATATCATATGGACAGACCTAAAGCCTAGCTGGGGTTACGGACTTCTTGTTATATGCTTGTGGCCCACTAAGAAACGTGGCCCACATAATGTGTGTGTGTGTGTGTGTGTATATATATCTGTGTGTGTGTGTACATATATATATATATATATATATATATATATATATATATATATATATAGAGGGGCTGATTTGAGACTTCTCAAGACTAAGAACAAGATGGAGAATACCTTCTACACTCATCTTAGTCCATAATCTCAGCATGTGCTTTCTTCCCCCTTGCTCCAACTTCAAACATTTTTCATTTCATAACCTTTCGGAGATTCTGACCCCACCCACATAGCCATAGTTTTAACTTCGGGCATACTAATCATTTCTTCGCCAACCGCAACAAAAGAAAAGTGAAGCCTAGCTCCATGAATTCTCTCCCCAAAATTCTATCTCCTCCTCTCATAAGATGTTCACATAACAAAAGGTGTAATTAGCAAATTTCATTCCCGAGGAATCTATTTATAAGAATTGATAGATTTTTCGGCTAGTATTGGTCAGGTATGTTGATTTAGGGTAATTGCATAGGGGGTAAAAAAGGATGAATTGAATGGATGAAATGAATACGTGATAAAAATAGGGCGTTCTAGTTGGTCTGGGCCCTGGGGAGAGATGTAATTTTTTGTTTGGAGAGAGGGCTGTGAGAGGGAAAGAGTATGAATATTTGTAAAGCAATTGAAGGTACAAAATTCACTACCACTCTAATCAAAGGCGAAGATGGGAAATTATGTCCTTTTTAGGTTTCATTTTGTTTAGTTTGAGTTTTACATAGTTACAGAAGTATTTGCCTCTTTGCTGGAGACTAAGAGCTCTGCAGTTTTCGGCAATTTAATTGTTGCATTTCTAGGCTTCTCCAGATTTTGCTCATTGATTCATCTTTATTCATAGAGATGAGCATGCTCTAGGTGAATTTGGCTTGATTTGAGTACGGGGATCGTGATAGTTGGTATGGTATAGATTGTTGATGGTTGGTAAGGTAGGGTATGGTTGGAGGAAAGAAATAAGATATAATTATACAAAATATATATTTAAAAGCCATGCCATTCTTCCGAACTTTTTTTATTTTTATTTTTCTGCCACTTAATTTACCTTTTAGTTTCTTTATTATTTCTTTTCACGCAGGTACGTGGATAAATAATTAACAGTCGTTCCATTTATTTGACAGAATACCCCAATTTGATTTTTTTTTTTTAATTAGTTCAGTTTGGTAATTACTGAAATTAAAAGTTCAATGGGCTACCAACTACAGCGGGGTAAACCAGTTTTGCCGTTTCAAAGGAGAATTAATTACTTAACTTCCTATATTACCCCGAAACATGAAATACATTTTTTTTCTTTTATCTTTACAACTAGTTTACTAAAATGTGATAACCTTCCCTCTTTTCTCCCACTCATCTTTCCAATAAATTTTGCAATGGTAATATTGTTATTTTATACCTATTTTAATCAATTAGTCAAAGTACTAATTACATTCCTTAATCAATGTGTCTACTCCTAAAACGACACTTATAAAGGAATAGATAGAGTATATGACATAACTCATAACTAAATAACACTCACTAGTCCCTTGAAGAAAGAAAGGATCACAAAATGCAAACCGACTCACCTGCTCGTCAATCAACAGAGAGCGTAGGGGGGAGGGACAACGGCGTCTCTTGGACAGCTTCTACGCTCAACAGGACTCTTTCACTTTTCTAGGCAGAACTCCTGAATCTAAAAGCCTTATACCAATGCCTTGGGACTCCAGATAGATGCATAGTTGCTTAGATCCTTTTCTCAGGTCATGCACCACATAAATAATGAAATACTCATCAGTCCTTTAGCCATTCCAAAGCAACATGTCCTTCATCGTAAGGAGAAATATGAGGATTAAATGCTTAAGATCACTATCATAGCAATCCTTCTCTTTGTCATCATCATTCAACAACCCACTGAAGTAGATAATAGGCTGACAGGTTAAGATCTGCTCCTTTTTTGTTGGCCATGACGAGGATTCCTAAGAAATCCTCTAGCATTCAAGATTTTATCTTACCTTAAGATCCTTGTGTGTTGGTCTTTCCTTAAGCAATTCAGTGACATGCTCCAAGAAACAGCCTAATTTATTAATTCTTAGCAGTCTCTCATAAGTAAACTCCCCGTGACTAAGAAAATCATGTTGTAGCATATGCAGTGAATTGTTAAAACATGATCCACCCATGATCTCTCAAAATATAGGAACAGAGTTTGAATGAATGTTGAGATCTAGGAATTAGGTCTCAGAAACAAAGTGATCAAACAGTGGCAACACTAGTTGATTTTCAGAATAAGGAGATTGAGTTGCTATTTCAGCAGTGAAAACGATTTCTCATGAGCAAGATGAGATCCGAAGTCTGTGCAATTAATTTCTATTAGCTTGAAGCAAAATAGAAATTAATGGAGTAGATGAATACACAAATGAAGCTTAGCACAACAAGGGTCAAATTCAATTTCTAACAAACTTAACAGTGTATTAAGCATTTAAGCTTGATTGGGAACTGAAATTAGCATGACACTACGTATTATTTTTCTTTGGAATTTTAAAAATTCTTATGAGTGAAATGAAGACCCATACGAAAAAGATATCTAGACAATGATCGAACTTGTAAATGATGAACAAAATATAGTTAAGCAAACCAAACAGTACTTTGAACACTTTTGGTTTTTTGAAGTGGAAATCAGAGATTCTGAACCATTATGAGTAACTTATTGAATTGCACTCAGTTGAGTAATAACGGAATGGATATGTACCAGTTCAATCTTTAAACGTATTCAGATTTCTCATAAACGTATTCAGATTTCTCATTTGCAGATTCTCATCGCAAAACAGAGCATCAAAGTTTCAAACTTAGAATCAGTTTGATTGCTTCACATTGCTTATTGGAAATTCTGAAGCTCACCTGTATTTGTTTAAAGTTTTTACGGACAATATTGAACAATAGAAGTCCGAAGATGACATTAAGAGAAGAATTCACTGACAGTGTGACATGAGAACAGAGGAAGAGTAAAAGAAGAAGAAGTTGGGTCAGATCTCAAAGCTCTGATAGCAAGCTGTCATGCCTACTCCAATAGAGTCCTGACAGTTGAGAAAGATTAGGTAGTTAGGAGCAAAAGAAATTAGATGAGAAACAAAAGAGAGAGAGAGATGAGAGATCAGACAGAATCTAGAGCGTGATTCTGAAACTGAGAACTCAAGCCACAAGTTCCATTGCAATGCATATCATCATCTGTTTACAGACTTCTTAGATTATTTATGGACTTAGCTAAGCTTACTTTTAGCTATATTGCTAACATGTTTCTGGGTCCACTTCACTAAAACACACCTAGCCATAATTATTCTGTTTTATTATAACTGTCTACTAAGAACTTGTATTCCCTAGGCTTGTCAGAATCTTTTTCACAAACTAAATCTTCCTAGTATTCCATATCCTGGTACAAGAAAGAAAGTCAAGCTAGGCAAAGTCTTCTGTGAGTGAACGAGATGAGGATTGAGGCAGTTCAGTTCCCCCAGGGTAGGTGCTTTCTTCTTTTTTTCATATCTATATCCTCTACTTAAAAATGAAGACTAAGACAGGAGTTTCGTGGAAAATAAAGAAGCCTTGAATCGATGACTTAAGCTCTTTTTGCCGCAGGTCGTCAACCATAAGAGGCTTCTTGATCTCATTGATGAGTCAATTTTATACCTAAAAAATTGAGTATTTTTAGCTTGATGATTTGTGAGTTTTTGAGTAATTTCTATTCTTTTTTATGTGCTTTTATCTTATTGTTATGAAATATGTCTTTGTATCACTTTTATGTATTTTTACTTTGTTTTGCAGGAAAAAAGAATAAAAAGGAATTTGGATCAATGTCCATAATTTATCATTGACATAGCAGCCCATTGAGGCCCAATTTCGTCCTTGGTCCAGCCTTTATCTCTCAACGCTCAATGAAGGAAAGTTGTAGATCTATTTCTTAGCTTTTCGAATCATCTTGAAACGCCTAAATCGAAGTTCGGATGAGAGAGTTATGACCATTTTACCAACATACGTCAAAGCTGGAAATTTCAGAAAATTGAGCTTTTGGACAGATTGACCTTTGGGGCTTCGGTTGAGATTTGAATTGTGTTAGAGTTTCCAAATGAAAATGTGTTCTTCTTAAAGATTGTAGTAGACTTCTGAAGCTTTCTGGAAAGGTATGGTGGGAAAAATTTCGAGTTCATTTGGGCCTCCAAATATTGATTTTTAGATAGCTAATCCGAATCCCGCATGGACTGAATTTCTGTTCGGACCAGTTGGAGTATTTGGACCATAACTTGAGCTTCCCAACTCCAAATCAGGTGATTCAAAAGCCCAAATTCATTAGAAACTCCAGGGCTACAACTTTTGTTCTTTGCCCAAGTCCAAATTCGGTGGTTTGCTAATTCCAAATCGGCTTGCAAGGTGCTGATCAGTTAGTTGACAGATTTGGATTTTTAGCACATCACATGGGCACGTTTTTGGCTTGATATTTGCTTTGGATGGCTGATGCACATGACTTAGATTAGTTGTTGGATCTTGACCATCTTGTATGCTTGAGTGCCTATAAATAGCAAGAGGTGTTTCAACACCAAGAAACCAATTCACAAGCCAATTCACACACTAATTCACCACTAACTCATACACCAATTCCTTGTATCCATTCTCCATATTAGTTTGTTAGTATAGGAGTAGGGAGAGGAAGTAGACCTCCAGGGGGAGGCTATTCTCCTCTCCATTTCTATAGTTCAAGAGCAAGCAAGAGATCAACATTTATGGAAGCGAAGAATCGAAGGCGAATGTTTGGAGATTGAAGATTGTGATCCGAAGTGACAGTCGGATGTCAAAGCATTGTTTTTCTTCTCTAAACTCTTCCTTTATTTTTTACATTCTATTATTGTTGAATATCTTGTAAATTATATTTGCATATTTGCTATGAACTTTTCTCTTTTCTTTTATTTAGTTCCAATGGGATGTTGAACTTTTTATACATTATTTGTTCCTTCCTATATGAAGTTCATTCTCGATATTCTGTTTTAACTGTTGAATGATATTTATTTTGATTGATTTAATGTGATCAGTTAAGTTAATTTGATTAATATCATCTGCTAGATTAAGGGACAATATTACGTGTAATTGATATTGTTCCTAATCACAAGTAGCAATTAGTGATACATGATTGTGGTCAAGCTTTTGAGTATTGCTATGATTATTGAAAGACAAGTTAAATAATTCGAGCTTGTGTGATTGTTGCTTGAAATAGTCTAATTCCCTAGATCTTAATGCTGCTGTTATATTAAATCTAGAGAGCTTGTTCTAGGTTGTATAATGGTTAGAATCTTGTGAAGAGCTTGTTTCATTGAGTGATAATTAAGGGGAGTTTCGGGTAGCAGAGCTTGTTGTTACCTAGGGCTATTAATTTCATTGAAGGATAAATATTGCTATGATAAGGTGATATTGAACGGAAGAACTAAAGTCTTTATTTTATTCTTATTACTTTAATTCTGTTACAGTTAATTAGTTAAATAAAATTCCAACCCCCCCTTTTGGTTCACAAAGTATAAATTTAGACTAATCATTCTCTGTGGGATCGACCCTTACTTGCACTACTACATTAATATCTTTTGCAGTAAGGTTTTATTTTTGGGTGCTTGCGACAGCACACCACTCATCCGGTGCAGTAAGTAGCGGGTTCCAGTAAATAGCAGAATCGCGGCTTCCTCGTGTAGTAACTGTTGGAAAACATGTTTTGAGACACATGGGCTGCACATATCAGCAGTTAGTGGAGGCACATGGGCTGCAACTAATGGTGCATATATCAGCAGTTAGTGGAGACACATGGGCTGTAACTAATGGAGCATATATCAGCAGTTAGTGGAGGCACATGGGCTGCATCAATGGAGCATATATCAGCAATTAGTGGAGTGCAGCAGTTAGTGGAGAATGGGCTTTAATGTCTGATTCCTTTTATTTGTTAAATATAGTTTTCTTATATTTGTGCTTTCTCTTGAATGCTATAAATAGAGACCACTGCCCTCTCTTGTAAGTATGAAAGTAATAATACACCAAGGCAGATTATTATTGCTATTCATCCTCCTTTGTTCTATTACATAAATACTATCTCACATGGTATCAGAGCTAAGGCTATTCTAACAACATATTCCAGCAGATTTTTCTGCAGTTTTTCAACAGATTTCCAATTCTGTGAAGTCCAATTTCCAGCAGATTTCAAAGCAGCTTTGCATAAATCAAAACTCCTTCTTGGTATCAAAGTAGCTTTGCAATTCTGTTAGTAATTGGACTTGATAGTCAGTAATTTGTGACTTGTGGAAGATGTCAGAAGTTACAACACAGTCATAGGAGGTAGTTCGATCCCAACAGCCTGGAGAATTGCAAAATATTCAGGCTGCCTATAGATTGAATGGAAAAAACTATCTCAAATGGTCCCAGCTTGTTCGTATCATACTTAAAGGAAAGGGAAAATTGAGTCATCTTATGGGTACGGGGCCAAAATCGGAAGATCCCAGGTTTGAAGCATGGGACGAAGAAGATTCGATGATTATGGCATGGCTATGGAACTCAATAGTTCCTGAGATTAGTGACACTCGTATGTTCTTGGCTACTGCCAAGGATATCTGGGATGCAATACAACAGACATATTCGAAGGCAAGAGATGCGGCTCAAGTATATGAGGTGAAGGTGAAAACAATGGCTGTTAAACAAGACAGTAAAACAGTTACCGAATATGCAAATCAGTTAAAAGCCTTGTGGCAAGAACTTGATCATTATAGGGTGATTAAAACCAAATGTCCTGAAGATGCAGCTGTCCTAAAGAATTTCATTGAGCAAGATAGAGTCTATGATTTTCTTGTTGGGCTTAATCTAGAATTTGATCAAGTGAGAGTCCAGATTCTTGGCAAGCAGGAGGTTTCGTGCTTTAATGAAGTGGTAGCGTTGGTTCGAGGTGAGGAAAGCAGAAGATGACTTATGCTTGAACCACAAAGCATGGACAGCTCAGCTATGGTAGCTAGTGGTGGAAATTATTCAGCTGCAAACATGAAAAAAACACCATTTTCTGAAGATAAAAAACCTGAACAATCGAAGGCTGATTATCGTGACAGTTTGTGGTGCACTTTTTGCAAGATGAAACGCCATACTCGTGAGCGGTGCTGGAAGCTTCGTGGAAAACCGCCAAGGTACAATGGTCAGGCTCATGTCACAACGACACAGCAAAATGAAGCAATACCAAAGGAGTCGAGCAGTCTTAACCGAGAAGAGGTCGAGAGGGTGAGATCTCTACTTGACAATCTTGACAAACCTTCAGGTACTTGTTCATTGGCGTATTCAGGTAAGTCTCCATCCTCTGTTGGATTAAATGTCTCGAATAGAACTTTTGCCGGCTCCTGGATCATGGATTCAAGAGCTACTGATCATATGACCTACTCACCAAATGTCTTTTCCACATATTTACCCTGCCCAAGCAGTAGAAAAATATCCACAGCTGATGGCTCTTTGACCACTGTAGCAGATGTAGGAGATGTTAAAATAGGCCCATCTTTGACTTTAAAAAATGTTCTTCATGTCCCCAAATTATTCACAAACCTAGTCTCCATACAAAAGCTTACTCAAGATTTATGTTACAGTGTGATCTTTCATCATAATTATTGTGTATTTCAGGACCAGAATTCGGGGAAGATGATTGGACATGCTAGAGAACTGGATGGACTCTACTACCTAGAAACATCGAGCCAGTCAAATATCACCAAGGGCAAGTTACCTTCTTCGTTTGTTTCAGAACTTTATTCATCCAATGAAGAAAAAGTTTGGCTTCACCATCGCAGACTTGGACATCCGTCATTTAGAGTCATTAAAATTTTGTTTCCGTCTTTATTTCAAGGTCTAGATGTTGAAAATTTTCATTGTGAAGTGTGTAAATTTGCCAAACACAAACGTGTACCTTTTCTAAGTAGTGATAAAAGGAGCTCTCTTCCCTTTTATCTCATTCACAGTGATATTTGGGGTCCATCTACTATTTCTAATGTCTCTGGGGCAAGATGGTTTGTGTCATTCATTGATGATTGTACTCGTGTTACTTGGCTTTTCTTACTTAAACATAAATCTGATGTCAGTACTATTCTCCCAAATTTTTGTTCCATGATTAAGAACCAATTTGGGGTTGCTATCAAAAGGTTTAGGTCAGATAATGCCAGGGATTATTTCAATCAAGTACTAACTCCTTATTTTCAAAAGGAAGGAATAGTACACAAGTCATCCTGTGTCGATACGCCACAACAAAATGGAGTCGCAGAAAGAAAAAATGGCCATCTCCTTCAGTCAACTCGAGCCTTCTTATTCCAAAGAAATGTGCCTAAGTGTTTTTGGGGGGAAGCAGTTCTTACAGCCACTCATCTTATAAATCGTTTGCCTTCTAGAGTCTTGGGATTCAAGAGTCTAATGGACATACTCTCAACATTCTATCCAAACATACACACTACAAATAATCTTGTCCCTAGGATATTTGGGTGCGTGTCATTTGTCCATATTCATAGTCGAAATAGGGGAAAACTAGACCCAAGGGCGTTGAAATGCGTATTTGTAGGTTATTCCTCAACTCAAAAAGGGTACAAGTATTATCACCCTCCATCGAAGAAATTCTTTGTCTCAGTGGATGTTACTTTTAATGAGCAAACACCTTACTTCATCTCACCTTATCTTCAGGGGGAGAATTCAATACTTGAAGATAAGGACGGGAATTTCTTGTTCGATTTGTCGTCAATTCCTAAACCAGTTTCTAGTATGCCAAATCTTGTGTCTGAACCAGTATCTGAGTCTATACCAAATCTTGTGTCTGAACCCGTGCCGAAAATTTCAGACACTCCCAACTCTGCCCTTGAGAATGTGAAATTTGACAAAGGCAAGGTGTATTCAAGGAAGAAGACAATTGTCTCTGAATCAGTGTAAGTCCAATCATCCAACCCAGATCCTGAGAACGAGGTAACAATTTCTAATTCTTCATTACAAGTTGAAACTGAATCCCATATAGACAATAATAATGACCAGGACCTTCCCATTGCTATTATGAAAGGAACTAGAGAGTGCACAAAACGACCTTTATATCATCTTGCACACTTTCTTTCCTTTAAACATTTTTCACCATCACATAGAGCCTTTCTTGTTAACTTGAACACCATTACCATCCCTACCACCTTATCTGAGGCTTTAACCAAAGAGAAATGGAGACAAGCCATGAATATAGAAATAGAAGCATTGGAAAAGAATAAAACGTGGAGTTAGTGAAGTTACCTGTCGGAAAGAAACCCGTAGGGTGTAAATGGGTCTATACAGTGAAATATAGAGCAGATGGGTCAATAGAGAGATATAAAGCAAGGTTGGTAGCCAAGGGCTATACTCAAACATATAGGATTGACTACCTAGAGACTTTTGCTCCGGTTGCAAAGATGAATACTGTTAGAATCTTACTATCATTAGCAGCTAATTATGGTTGGGACTTGCAACAATTTGATGTCAAGAATGCTTTTTTGCACGGAGAACTAGAAGAAGAAATTTATATGGAGGTCCCACCGGGTTATGGAATAACTTGGGTGATCATACTGTGTGTAAATTGAAGAAAGCCTTGTATGGACTTAAGCAATCACCACGGGCATGGTTTGGCAGATTTGCGAGAGTTATGATTGTCATGGGGTATAAACAAAGCCAAGGGGATCACACACTGTTCATTAAACACTCACCTTTAGGGGGAGTCACTGCACTATTAGTGTATGTTGTTGATATAATAGTGACGGGGAATGATGATAATGAGAGACAACTTCTAAGTCAGTGTTTGGCTAAGGAATTTGAGATCAAAGCATTAGGAAAGCTTAAATATTTTCTTGGGATCGAGGTGGCTCACTCTAGGCAGGGCATTTTTATCTCCCAACAGAAGTATGTTACGGATCTCCTTAAAGAAACAGGCAAGACAACATGCAAACTAGCAAGTACTCCAATAGACCAAAATCTTAAACTTGGAATGGCAGAGGAAGACGTTGCAATAAATAAAGAAATGTATCAGCGCCTGGTAGGAAAACTCATTTATCTGTCTCATACACGACCGGACATAGCATATGCAGTGAGTGTGATTAGCCAGTTCATGCATAGCCCAAAGGAAGTTCATCTGTAAGCTACGCACCGAGTGTTACAATATCTCAAAGGGACACCGGGAAAGGGTGTTTTGTTCAAAAGAAATGGAGGTTTGGTGATTGAGGCATATACGGATGCTGATTATGCTGGGTCAATAGTTGACAAGAGGTCGACAACAGGATATTGCACATTTCTTGGCGGTAACCTCGTGACATGGAGGAGTAAGAAACAACATGTGGTAGCACGGTCTAGTGCAGAGGCAGAATTTCGAGCAATGACTCAAGGTGTATGTGAACTACTTTGGTTGAAGATCATCTTAGAAGACTTGAAAATCAAGTGGGATGGACCAATGAGACTTTATTGTGACAATAAGTCTGCAATTAGTATAGCTCACAACCCGGTACAACATGATCGCACGAAGCACATCGAAATTGACAGACACTTCATCAAGGAGAAACTAGAGAGTGGGCTGATTTGTACCCCTTATGTGTCTACACATGGCCAACTTGCAGATGTACTTACTAAGGGGTCGAGTAGCTCAATATTTCAGAGTTTTGTATCCAAGTTGGGAATGAAAAACATTCATTCACCAACTTGAGGGGGAGTGTTGGAAAACATGTTTTGAGACACATGGGCTACATATATCAGCAGTTAGTGGAGGCACATGGGCTGCAACTAATGGAGCATATATCAGCAATTAGTTGAGGCACATGGGCTGCAACTAATGGAGCATATATCAGCAGTTAGTGGAGGCACATGGGCTGCATCTAATGGAGCATATATCAGCAATTAGTGGAGTGCAGCAGTTAGTGGAGAATGGGCTTTAAAGTCTGATTCATTTTATTTGTTAAATATAGTTTCCTTATATTTGTGCTCTCTCTTGAATGCTATAAATAGAGACCACTGCCCTCTCTTGTAAGTATGAAAGTAATAATACACTAAGGCAGATTATTATTGCTATTCATCCTCCTTTGTTCTATTACATAAATACTATCTCATAGTAACTTTCACTTGCCTCCTCTCAAGACTCAGTCCATCGCTCTAATGCCTACTAGAAAGAAGTAGTAGCCTTAAGTGGAAGGCACCAATATACACAGTACACGACAACTTTATAACAACTGCTCAATATTGCTATTATATACCTCGAATATATAGCAGTATCATTTGTGAAGTCCTACAACAACTTGAACAAGTACAAGTTATGGGCAAGTCGGATGTCCGATTTTACTCAACTACCCCCTAAACTCGGATGATTCGTTAGTCAAACTATGACTGTATACCAAATCTTCTTACGTTGAGCCACTGTATTCAAATTGTCCCTTTTCACTTTACGTCAGTGAAGAAGTGCTTCCTCTCATCAATCAACTCATACCAGTGAAAGAAATTTTCCAAACTATGTATCCAATTATCTGAGTGTGATGCTCGCAATTAAAATGTTCGAAATCTAATTTTGCTCTATCAATTGAAATTAGCCTAGGATCGGGACCCTGTGGATTTAACCTAGAATTAACCGATTAAGAACCTGTTAATTTTCCTTGCATGTATGATCAGCCATAAAAACTTGAACATTTTATGTAATTGATGCGATGGACTCTTCAATTTTCTTGTGAAACTCTTTTATTTCCTTTTTAAGTGCTACATGTTGTTTAGTGATGATGGTGGTTTTGGGACGGTAGATTTGGGATGGTAGATTTGGGACAGTGATTATGGGTCAATGACAATAGAGTTGGGATTTAGAACCCGGCTCTAATACCAATATGGACCAAATATGGGTTTAGGATTGGATGGGAATTTGGGGAAAAATTTAGGGAAGAAGGCAAACAAAAACTCTCAGAAAGTCTTTACTAATTTTCTGCTCTTAAACAGTACATTACAGCCATATTTAGAAGTTTATAGTAATCTAATAAAGTTCCCTAACCCAAACATAATTCAAATATGATGACTACAGTCCTAATATGAGAAATATTACAAATCAAACAATCCAATATGACAGTTATTGGAATAACAAATCAAAATTAACTTCACAAAATTAACTTCAATTTTCTCCTTGTTGGACACTTTGGCTTCCAAAGCCTTTTAATTGATCCAATCCTGTCTCGTGGACACATCCTGCATCACCTATCCTTTATTGTCTTTTTATATATTTTGAAGATGAATAAATACAGGACGCAATTACGCAAATCTCAACTATATATGATATGACCTATCAGGTATTTAGTTCAAATATCAATCCACGAAATAGAGTAATGCTAGAGAATGCATGGGCACAATTGAATTGAAATGTCAAATATTGATGGGTGAAGTTGAGTCAAGTTCCAAATAAAGAATTAAACAAATAACTTTCAAGTAGCTAGAATATATCAGCAAAGAAATGGACTGGCATCAAGGTAGGTGGCCCGGTCTACTCACTGCCCTATACAAGTTATAACCCAAAAACATTATATATCACCCAAAAATCAGTGTAACAATGAATATAAATGTAAAAATACAGCAAATGATATTTAATGCAATAAATAACATAAAATTAATGTTAATCTGGTAATGGAAGACTTCAATTCATACATGCTCTTGTTTCAGTTGAGTAAGTTCACCCTTTACAGTTTCCATAGCAGCTCTAAGTCGTGCTGCTTCACCACTTGAAGCTGCATCCATATCTGCGATTTTTGACTCTCTCTCTGCAACCAATTTCTGATTAAAAAAAAATGCATGTTCACCAATATTATTTTGATCAATCCAAAAATTCAGCAGCACCCAATAGCTTATGCAGATAAACTATACTGCTGAGATAAAAGTCTATAGCATGAAGCAATGGTATAGAATGTACTAAGTACAAACCCATTAGGGAGATTGTATACAAGTATACAAGGGAACTAAAAGTTGAGCAAGAAGATAAGTATGAGCTCATGACACTACTGCAATCTCCATTTATTCCTGAAGCAATAAGAAAATAAACCTTATGACAGTTCATTCATACCTGCAGAGAAGAGATGTTTTGGGTTGCTTTGTTTCTATCTGATATTGTATCAGCAAGTTGGGCTTCCAAACTCTCTATGTGCTGAAGCAGCAGAAGACAAAAATTAATTTGCAAAGCATAACTGCTGCTAATAAATATTTCCAATCAGCCAAGTCCATGAATAAGGTGATTGATTTATTTTACCTTCTGGTGTTTAGAAGAGAGTTCAGCTATTGAAGCTTGCCTTTTTTCATCAGCTGCTAGTAGTAGCCCTTGCATGTCTTCCAAAATCTATGGATGTCCAAGATTATACATGAACATATATATTTAATATTCTCTATAGATGTTGTGGGGATGTATGTTAAAGAATCTTATAATCTATTAAATATACTACAAGACATGCATATTAAATGCACACATAATGTAATCAAATACTCACCAGTGGGGTCTGGCTTTCATTGAATAAAAATGCAGTGAGTAATTAAGTTCTTTTACATTCCTCAGTTGTACAAACTATACTCCACATACCTTTTTAAGAAAACAACGCATTTTATTGCATTCTGATGCAAATATTATATAGCCTCTTATTTATGTTAGCAATAAACTAGTTTTTCTTTATTGCATCTGGTTTCATCATTCATGTTTATGCAGGTCACATTTAATATTTTCTCCAGTATATATGGTAAGATGGAATCGATATATGAGAAAACGGCAACCTAATCTTCAGTCTTCAGCCATAGACCAAAGTTTGCAACCACCAGAAATATACTACATCTGATAAATTTTTCTCTGAATCGCACAAACAAATATCAGTAACAGCTCAAATTAACAGCATTGTAGATATAATATGTTCCCATCACATTAAATTCTTGGCACATAATTATTTTTAAAAATCAAGAAGAAAAATAAATGAAACAACGGAACAACAAGGTGCTCGCTCTCTCCAATATGTTTGAAGTTTAGCCTTACACAAATTTGAATTGTTTAATTATATTTTCATAATTCCTTTTGCACATCAAAATAAGATAAAACTAATCGCCAAAGAATGTTATACTACTCTGAACAATTAAAGGTTCCCAAAAAATAGATGAATTTTCTTAAAATATTCATCATCAGACATTCTAAAATGGTGGTAGTAAGAAATTTCTGGCATTTGAGGAATTTAAGTTATAAGACGTCAAATATTGCTACTGCTCCAAGTTAATACTCCTTTAGTCTGCAAATGAGATTCTGATTTATTTTTATTTATTAAAATTGGTTGATTTTCTTCCTGAATACAAGGTTTGCGAAGGACACCCTTGGAGATAATTTTCTAAATAAGCAAAAAAAAGAAAGACCTACACAAATAAGGACAAGCACGTACATTTATGAGGTTTAGTACGGTTTTATAGATATAGAGATAAATAGGAAATTAAGTTACAAAAAGTACCAAGTGTTCTACTACCTGTTCCTTTTCACGAATTGAATGTTGTAATGTTTCAAGAGCAGTCTCTTTGGGTTCCAAAGAACGGCGCAATTCTTCAATGTTGTCTCGAAGTCTGAATATCAAGTAATTAGAATTAACAATTGGAAACATCAACTTGATGAAGCACGGGAAGCATGTCAACTGTGAATGCATTCAATGGCGAAGAACTATCCCTTTCCTAAAAAAAAGCCAGTTCGAAAGTTGTAACTCTATTCTCATAAGCATGATAAGGTTCGTTTTTCTGAAGTCCTTGGACTTAAAATTCTCTGTAGATGTGAAATTTAGTTAAATATTATGTTTGGCATGTAAGTTTTAACTCTAATCTACTCAACCTAGCATCCTGTAGTGATTGAACAAACTATAGATACTCAACCGTGTGTACCATACAACATCAAGTAGGGGATTGCAGGAGTTCCATGCAAGAGGATGCAGTTGAGAGTAACTGAAAAGAATCAAGTTTTACATTCCTGCTTAAAAGAAACTATTAATATGTTTATGCAAAGAATTCCCTAGTTTGATGTTATTTGGAGTTTGTACTTGTTGTTTGCACTTCGTAATTGTTGCCTCTCTACATCCATTGCTTTCAGTGCGTCATTAGCTTGTTGGCGCATGCGCTCCAGCTCCTGCTGCAAGGCAGACTGTTGCGATGATGCCCGCTCAGCCCTTTCATTGACATCACGAAACTGGGCTTCAAGATCTTCTTTTTCCTGGAAGGACAATCTCCAAACACCAATTCAACTTAATATACAAACAATATATTCTATTTCATTTTGAAAAGAAAAAAATCTAAGGTCAAAAACATACAATCAAAAGAAAATATAAGGATTATTATAATATTGCATATTAATTCGTCTAACATATGATGTGACCTAAGCAGATCCAAACAATATTTTCAGTATAAAAATTTAAATCACATCAAAAAAGCAGTACCAGAATAGAACTTTGATTTATCTTATATTTATTTACATTAGCTCATTCATCAGCAGAAGCTCAAAATGACAATATCAACCTATTTTGTCAAACTTTAGTTGGAGTTGTTTCTTTCCCTACATAGGTGAAACTGCCAAGAAAATTGCCGTCACTATGATGGCATGCATGACAAACCATTAAGTGTAGTAGATAAAAACTTCCATTTCAAATCGTATATTAGCGAACAGCGCAAAAGAATGATATAAGGTTAGCCATTCAAGCTTTTCATTTTTCGATAAAATCTAAACAAATTGTTGTGTCCAAATGATTTGAAATTTTGAACGAAATTATATAAAGCTGATTCTATGGATGCTTGTTCTGCAAATCAAACTTGAGGAACTATTCTCCATATACCATTCAAAAATTTGGTAAAGTAGAAGCTTAGTTATTTGTGAAGGTTGGAGAGTGTTGATAAACAGGAGGGCTAGCATCCCTGTTCTATGGTGACTACTTATGAAAGCTATATTAAACCAACTTACGGAAGCATAGATCGGTCTTGTTTTCACCGCCAAAAACCATGCAATAGTGAACCAACCCAATGAGCTACCCCATGCTAGCACAGAGGCTGACAGCTGAATCCATGTCATGCTATGATGCTAAGCTGATCAGGCCTGTTATAAATCTTAAAGGTTGGAGTATCTGTTTGATTTATGTGTAATACTTAAACGTTAAGACTGGAAATATGTGTAAATGATTCAAAAAAGGGTGCTCAAATAAGGTTATTGAAACTGATACACTGACTAAAACATTTGAGGAGTTACTTGAATTTACAGGAAAGCATAGAGTAGAGGTTTCAGTCCTGCATACCACAGGACGGAATCTATTACTTTCAAGCCTGTACCTAACATATGAAACAATCGTAAAGCCCCTTTACACTTCTCCTCCTCTCTACCCATTGGCGCCAAAGCATGTAAAAGCTTCTAGGATTTTGGTTGTAATAATTACTTGAGTTACAATATAAATTCCCCTCAAACACCAGAGTTAATAGTTGATTTTATGTTACTATGAAGCATACATAAAACCAAAATGTGACAGGCATCCAATGTACAACATATGACAAAATATCACAAACCCTTACATTAAAAGAACCCAGAGATTGAGTTACCTTCTGAACCTCTTGAATACGCTGTTTAGCTCTTTTGTGAAGCCTATTGAACTTGGAATCAAGATCATTGTACTTCTCATCTCGCTCTTTTACTTGTTCATCCATCTTCTGTTGAGCTATGCAAATAAACCAGGAAATAAATTAAGAAAAAAAATATAAAGTAAATAAGTAAAATCAAACTTCCAAAAAGAGAAAGGAGACTGGAACTGCTATTGAAAATGTCAAAAGAATAGTGTACAACCTTCAGCAAGTTTAGCAGAAAGCTCTTGAGCATTTGCATCCGCCTCTGAATAAACAGCACGAAGATGCTTTAGAGCCTCTTCTGCAGCACCTCGTGTTTGTCTTTCTTCCAAAAGTTCTCTATTTAAAGATTCTATCTTTTCATATAATACCTTAACATCTTCATGTGCTGTACCATCTTGCATAATCGCTTTCTTTTCTTGGTAAGAACCACCAGAATCTGAGTGGAAATTTTTCAAGTCCTCAAAGTGAGACTTCAAATACTCAGTCTGGAAAGTGAGCTCTACAACCATTTTTACAAGTTGATCGTGAATGTCAACAGTGTATGGGTTGATATCATATAACCCATTCTCCTTGGCTAGATCTGTATCACTATTCTGATTCATGCAAATCAACTCTTTTTCAGCTATTATAGCATCTTCGACATGATTTTCATACTCCTTGGGAAGGCCCACATCATTCTCATGATTTATGCCAATGAAATCTTTCTCAGCTTTTATAGCATCTTCCACATGATTATCATCATCCTTCAGAATATTCGCCGCATTCTCATGATTCATGCCAATGAACTCTTTCTCAGCTTTCATAGAATCTTCCACAGGATTTTTCAGCAACATAATATCATCACCTTGCTCTGTTGACATTGTTGTAGTCTCTAAATTAGAGAAGCACCTTTAGTCCTTGTGAAAAACCACAGTGCTTTTCTCGTCAACTAGAAATTGATTTCCATCCAATAAGAAGGATTGTAGAAATAAAAGAAATGATCAGTGATTAGTCCGTGATGAGAGCCGAAATTTGAAAAATAAAAGCTCATGTGGAAAAAGACTCAAATGTTTATACATATCAACTAACTAATGAAGCAAATAATGTGAAGTACACCACAATTCCAATTTGACAAGTCTGAGAGCAACTTGGACTTTCAAAGTGCGAAAGTTACCCATTAGGACTCGATAACAGTAAAAGGAGTATAACCTTCATCATCAATAGAGTAAGTCAGCTTTGAACTTCCTAATTCAGTGTGTTGTTACTGAAAAGGAAAAACTTTTTTTTATAGGCAGCCCCATGCATGGGGATTGGAACTGGTGACCTTGAGGTTATTCCTCAAGGCCATTGCCATTTCTCCCACCAGTTGGGGTTCATTAAAAAGTAAAACTTGACCTAGTTAAGCCATATGGCTGCAGTATTCTCCCCAAACAAAATACCATATAGGTTTCTTTTCTAAAGTTCTTCATTAAACAAAAAATTAAAAGAGATTTACCCATCGGCAGCGCATAGGCTTTTGTAACATAACTACATAAGTGATCATTTAGCAATGACCAATAGAGAACATCAGTAAATACCCCAGAAGCTTAGAAATTCAACAATGACCATGGGTATTTCCGTGTAGTTTAGTTTGAGCACAGAGGCTATACTTCAGAACCAGAATTCAATTACTACTTATGCAATGACAACGAAGTTGTCAACCACAGGAAATTAAGAGAGACTGCGGGCAAAAAATGGAAAGAACAGCAGCCAGTAATTTCTCAAATAAGTTAATATGCATGTGAGGTTGTTAGGAGTGTACTAGAGTCATCTACTTTGTTTTATTATTGCACAGAATCCATGTGTATTCTCTCCTTTAAACATAGTTAGCTAAGCATTGTATTGGTGTTTATGATATGAATGAAAATGTGGGAGTTCACAGTTGTGACTCATTCTTGTCTTTTTCCCTCAATTTCCCCATTCGTCTGAATTCTCACCTCCTCTCTGGTTTCTCATCTTGTTCACTCTATAATCTCCTGGTTTTCATCACTAATTCATCTAATCTCGCATATCCTTCTTCTATTTTCTCCCCCCCCCTCAACACCCTCATTATACTTCTCAGCTCCTAAAGATTGCACGAACACTGTCAGGACTCCATTGGAGGCCTGACAGAAGTGAAGTATGATGCCAAAAGTTATACCTTTTATGGCAACACTCGTCTATTTTGCTTGTAATGACGTCCAGTTGTTAAAATGTAATGGAATGCCCACATAAAAACCAAAGAAAAAACAAAATAAAGAACCTGCCGCATAAATCCCTCAGGAGAATGAATACATAAGAATTGAATCGCGTCTGCTGCAGCTAACATCACTACACTGTAACTGAAGCCATAACCATCACTACACTGTAACTGAATCCATAACCATAAATAAACAAATAGGAAAAACATACATTCGCATGATTGTTGTTGACTGATCAAGCGGAATCGCAAGTCTTGGAATCAATTAAGTGAATAATTCCAAACAATTGCCATACATAACTTCACATACATACATAATTGTGTACGAAGTATGAAACTGAAATTTGAATAAAGAAGAATTGAGACGACGGAAAATACTTACCTTTTCCTTATTTATTTAACAATTATTATCGTTAAATTAATCTGATAAGTTGAGAGGTGATTTTGTAGATTGGTTGCAACTGCTGCGCTGCAGATCTACCTTTTTAATGGAGGGAAGGGGATCGGATCGGATGGGAGTAAGAATGACCGCGACAGATGCCAGCTGTGGTTATGTTCTTACTCTCACTTCACGTTTCTTCTCGGCACAAATAACATTGAGGCACTGTAGTTGTCACATTTTATGCAATACGTCATTAAACTAAAAACAAATTGCAATTAATCAACTGAATTAACTAAAATGTTAAAACTACACCCTTTTGTTAAAAAATTGAACACATGTTAAAATTTTCTTAGGTGGCACCACAAAAAAATAAAAAATAAGTTACATGGAAATAATAATAAAAATAATTAAAAATTAATAATAACAAAGTTTCCAACTCACCCACAAATTTCATAAATTATTCATCTTCGAGATCAAAATAGAGAACCCAACAATATGAACGATTCTTACACAAATTCTATAAACTTTTCATTTACTAAGGCCTTGTTCGGCAAACTTATAAGTTGGTCAAACTAACTTATAAATTATTTGCTACTGTTGAGGTGCTTGGTAATGACTTATTTTTGAACTTATAACTTGATTTATAAGTCAAAATAAATAAGCAACAATTTGGTACTTATTTAAAAATGACTTATAAGTCATTTCCTAAGAAGTTGGTTTGACCAAATGTAATGTTTATTTTACCTCCTTCTATTTTGCTAAATTATATTTCTATCCCTTTAACCTAAAAAATCTAATATCTTCTATGACGTAAACACAACGGCTCGATCGTCATTCTCATGCTATGCTTTGCGCTCTCTCTCTCTGCGCTCAATCGTACTCTCTTGCGCTTATAACTAGATACAAATAAAATTTAGTGAATTTTATAGAAAGACACATTGGGGAGACATAATGAGTAATATATATTGGAAGTTGAGACAGGAGATTTCTTAGGAAAACACCGTGGCTTTTGGTTTTACACAGTTGGTCAATGCCAAGGTTTACGCTTCTCAGGAGGGCCCTGGTGCACTTTCTCTCTTCTTCTTTTTCTCTCTAAAATATTACTGACATTGTTAACTAAGTTGGTTACGTGGGATTAAGTTTTATGCGTGGTCTATAGGCTAGGTTTTGGTCATAACAAAATGAAACTGCCTGTAGTAGTTATTTTCTTCATAAGGGATAATTCTATTTTCTGTCATTATATATTTTGTGTTGGAACGTACTTGAACAATTTATACTGTTGAAGCATTTCTTGACTATAATGTTGAAGATTTTCTGATTACATAGAGAAAGAAGAGTTTGTTGTAGTTGATATGTTTAGAGAATTTGTTTAGTGTTTTATTTAATAAAATTATAGATGATTGTTATGATATGATATTGAATCAATGTATCTTTTTATTAATGTCCTTTTTAGTAATCTTTACATTTGATTTTAACTTATAAGTCATTATTAGTCGAATACCTTCATAACTTATTTTAACTTAATTTTTGACTTATAAGTCAAATTGGTGCTAAACGCTTTTACTTATAAGTCACAACTTAAAATAACTTATAAGTCAACTTACATTTTAACTTTACGTTATTTTAAAATAATTCGTTGTCGAACGGGCTCTAAAGAACTGACGGAATTAGAAAATAAAAAAGTTAAGTAGATCCAAGAATTGATTAGTGAGAAACTTAAAGAGATCGATACGAAGAGGCGTATTTTACAAATTGTGCTAAGAAGCTTGATTCGATTGAAGATTCCATCAAAAGGTGTGACAACCAGGATATTTTAAAAATTATTTTTAAAATAAGAATTTAATAAATAAAATTTTTATTATGAGATGTAGCAGGTTTGAATAAAATATGTGTTATGTGATTTATGTGACGGATTTGATATGTATATATAAGAATGAAATATATACATATATGTGAAAGTAAGATTTAATGGTTGATTGAACCATCATATTAATTAGAACTATTAAATTAATTAGCTTGAGTTAATTACGAAATGAAATATAAAGGCGAAGGAAATTAATTAATTAATATTAATTAATTGAGATTAAATTTAAATTATATTATAAAATAATATAATTTGATTATTAAGCTTTGTATGACAATGGATTTATTATGAATTAAATTTCATGAACAAGGTAATTAATTCACTTAATTAAATTGGTGAATTAATGTATGTATTTTATTTTATTTTTATAAAAATGAGAGAGTTAATTAAACTAGTTATTTTAATATATTACATATAAATGTAATATACTTTGTAATGGCTTAATATATTATATTATGCAAAACGAATATAAACTAAATATGAGATGAGTGACCAATATATATAAATATTGGTGTCAAATTAGTAAATTAAGTTAATATTCAATTTAAAGTGAAATGTATAAGTTAAATAAATTGTTTTGAAACAATTTATGAAAGGAAGGAGCAATTTTAATTGTACAATATTGATTGTATAAATTAAAGGAGTTATTATTTTATGTAATGGTTCATTACACAAAAAGTATTAAATTAATTATGGGTTAGTGGGATAATTTTTATACATGATTATAAATATATAATATCCAAATTTTGGGTTAATAACTGGAGTGCATGCTATTATAATATATGAATTAAAATTGTGAGAATAAGGTAATGTTAAATAAGTATGTATTATGTACATATTGGTAGTAAGGATATAAGTAATATATCCACAATCAAGTATGCTGGAAATTAAAAGTTAAGGTGCTGAGTCATGAGTGGAAAGCATGAGCTGGAGATTCTCTATGCCATCAAACGCACTAAGTAATCTGATGTATTAGAAAAAGCCAAGAAGCTTGGTAACCAAAACAATTCCCAGCTCATTCTTATTTATTCTAGTCCCATCCGTTCCAGAAGAAATTAAAAATAATAATAAAAAAAATTCCCATCCGTTCCAAACAGGTTCGCCTCCTCCACCGTTCCAAAATCAATTCTCACTTACTTCAATTACCAAGCATACAAGAAGAATTAGGATGAAGTACTGTCAAAAGAAGGACTTAATTCAACCAAAATCAAGCTTGGAGCAGGGATTGAACTAACATATCAAACAACAAGAGGTAAGCTATGTTAAATTCATAAAAATTAAGTAAATAGTGATTGAATTTCTGAAATTGGTTGTGGGAGGATTGAAAATTGTGAGAACCATGAAGGGTTCAGTTGGTATAAGGTTGGAATTAAAGTATGGAGATAGTGTTTTATGTTTTAAATTCATAAAAACACTAAGTTTTAAGACATGCATGTTAGATGTTTGATAAAATGTTACAAAGATTATTAGTTAATTTTGTTCTTTGTTTAATTTGTCTCCGATGTTAGTGTTAAAACTGGAGTCTTAATTGAATCTTGTGATTGTTTTCCAAAATCTTGGAGAATAATAATGATATACATTGGTAAAAGTCAAAACCAAATTAGAACCCCGTTTGAAACCACCTTGTTGTTGAAATAAGAATCCATTAACCAACATTCTTGCATATTTCAGTATGGTTGAAGCTACCAAACTTGACCAGCTTACTAGATACAATCAAAGTTAGTCATGAGATGTATTATGGTTGGTTGGCTGTTGTTGTATCATTAGTTATGAGATATATTATTGTTAAAAGGTTACAGAGACTTTGGAATCAAATTTCTAACTTAATAAACACTAAACGGAAACAAATATTTGAGGACGAATTTGGTTGCTAATCTTATATTCCATTTCTATTCTGAATATTAGTGGTGCCTCTAAACTTAATAAATTGAGGAATGCATTTTGATTATCTCCATCTCCAGATGCTCAGCTTTTTAAGTAGTAACTAATTGATAATCTAATATACTTGATGTATGTGATCAATATGGCCATGAGTTTGGGCAGTCCAAAAAATCTGGGATATGTGGATTTTAACCCAACGCCCCTCCCCCTCCTCTCTCAATTAGGGATAAGATAATAAGACACTGTTGGTGAAATTTCTGTGATTGGGATAAAGTTATTCTAGTTGCCAAAACCTGGTCTTCTTATCCAAGTATGGACTTTTCTTTTGCCAATTTCTATTATGCCAAACATTGATCCAAAAAGTAGCCTCACCTAAATGGGAAAGCAATCTTACCCATTCTTCTTTTGACTACATGACGGGAGCATAATGCTCTGTTTGGAAACCAATATATAAATCTAAACAAACAACTAAGTACCGTGTGGAAAGGGGGGAGAACTTTAGCCGAAATGTCTCTATTTTTTTAAAAGAAATCTAATCCAATGCGTTCTTTTCACTCTAACACACACACACACACACACACACACACACACACACACACACACATATATATATATATATATGGATTGATGGTCTAAAAGAGGGTTGATGTGGGGTTGTTACATTGTTAATCTTGAAATATACAAGTTTTGGTCGAAATTAGTGAAAACACATTATGTAATAACTCTTTCTATATTACGAAGGTATTACGTGGAGCAATAACCGTAATGGCGAAGTGAGATTATACAAGGAACGTTCGATGAGCATTTCATGATAAACAAACCGAGGCAAGTTTTTCAGTTTTGATTGTTATGTGAGAACTTGATATTGTTTATGTGTGAATTGTTTCATATCGTCATAAAGCTTTTATGAGTATGTTGAAATATGCGTTTTGTGCTACAATGCTATGTGAATTGTCAAAGTCAAATTATGACTGAAGTTAGTTGAGTTATAGAAACTCAATCTATCTATGATATGTGATATGTGAGAAATGGAATGTATATTTGGAAAATGTCAAGCATGGACTATTTAATGCATGGATATAATGCACATCACCAAATGTATATAGCATGAATACACTGTAAAACATGTATACTATGTGAAGCATGAAATGTGTTAACTGTTAGACTTGTTGAGCCGTCGCGCTCATTCTTGCAAATATTTCATTTGCAGATAAAAGTTGAACAATCAAATGATATTGGCGGAAGAGATTTGAAGTATGTTTGTAAAGACAATAATTATTATTTAATTAGTTGAATTTGTATCAAGTCAAAAGGACTATTATATTGAATTGAACCAAGTTGTATTAAACTTGTGTAATATCGAATAAAATTTATTTGTTTTGAATTGATTTTGATTTTATATAAGAAATAGTGTACGATAAGTATATAAGTTGTTGTATTGAGGATTTAGTTGTCGTTTTAGAAAATCCAGTTAATTGTATAATTCATTTAGCTTGCTGGATTTAAAAGAAAATGTATAAAAGAATGAATATGATATTAAAAGTTGAATCTTTATATTCAAATGAGACGTTGAAACGAATCATAATATATATGATTTTAAATAAATAAATAAATAATAAATAAAGATGAATTGTAAAGGTTGCGATTTTAGAACCGATGAATTGTAAAGTTTTAAATAACTGAATTGTAATATCTATATTGGTATCGAATGTTGAAAAAGTTTTAAAAATATACGTATTTTATCGATTATAATACTGATAATGACATAAAATGAGAACGATGTTGTCTTTTAACACACAAGATCGGATATGAAAATGGTCTGAATTTTTGGGTTGTTACAAAAAGAGTGCCATGTTGCTTGATTCTAAGGAGGAAAGCTTCAAAGAAGGTGAATTAATTTGATTTTAAAGGAAAAGAAAATGGAGTTGATCATAATTTTGAGTGAAAAAAGGTGTAAGGAGTTTCAAATTCGAGAGAAATATCTGGATTTGCTCATATCTGAGTAACCCATAATTGATTCTGAAGAGATATGATGGTTGATGGAAAGAAAGTGAGTGATTTTTAGTTTATGGGTTGAAGATTAGGGTTCTTTTCTTCTCTTTAAATTCATTAACATGACTGCTTATTTATTTTCTATTTTTTTATTCTAATATGCCACATAGAAAAAGTAGAAGCTAAGCCGGATAGCCATTTGATTTATTTAACACAATAGGTTAATTGCATATTTTTGTTGTATAAAGTATGTCAACTACAATATAATAAATGTTATTTTTGTTGTTTCTCTTCTATATCTGCATGCAACTAAAATATAAAATTGACCTTCCCATTTGTATTGTTTTTGCAGCCAGTTCCTTTAACTTAGTTTTTTAGTTTTTAGTAAACTTGTCGACAAGATGATGTATTAGTTGCGCAAAAGTGATCCCAAACTTTTAAGAGAAGGTATTATTTTCCTTATAATAAGTAAATCCATATTTAGCTCAAATCATTATTCATCATCTTTTAGTACCTCGTTGAAGAAACACATTTTATATATCATCCTACCCACTAATATATATTTTTATAAGATTGAGATTTGAGAAAATTGGCCACATATAAAGATTACACATAGGTTGACCATCATATCTAGGCTTGACCGCAACATATACTAATACAATCAATGCGTATTGATTTAAATCAGAAAAGGAAATTAGAAAAGGGTGGTGATAGGTGAGCATTTAAAACCCTAGGAGTAAAAAAAGGTTTATGAAATGACAAGAATAACCCAAGCAAAGGTCTAAGGTTTCTTTTGCACAATTAATGTAACTTGAAGAGATAATTTTGTCAAAAAAAATAATAATTTAAAAGGAACAATTTTGTAAAAATATTGCAAAATTGAGGATCAGTTTTGCATAATTTCCCGCACATATATATAAATTTGCCGATAGACTTAAAAAATTCATGTCAGGAAAAAACGGGTTTATTGAAAAAAAAAAGTTGTTATAAAATATAATCTAAGCAAACAATTAAGAAAGAAAAATGTTGGAGAGAATAAGAGAACTATTTCATTTCATTCTCAAGTGTATCTTTCATCAAACAATATGCCTCTATTTATAGGCTTACAAAGATGGAGGGGGAATGAACTAAAAATAATACATATACATGTATTAAAGAGATACATGTATTTTCTTGAAGGGTACATTGGTTTAGGATATACATGTATTAAAGAGATACATGTATTTGAATGGTACATTGGATATTCACAAATGCATGAATTCATAACACTCCCCCTTGAATATCCATTGTACTAAGAATATGCCTCATTAAAATCTTACTAGGAAAAACCACTTGGGAAAAATCCCAGTGAAGGAAAAAGAGTACATAGTTATTTCCAATAATATGTTTTGAATACTGCCTCATTAAAAACCTTTCCAAAAAATACCCAGTGGGAAAAACCTTAGCGAATGAAAAGAGTACAATGCGTATTTTACTCCCCCTGATGACAACATCCTTTGAGATCTTTAAAATGCCGCATTCTAATATTTTGTACAAGTTTTTTAAATGTTGCAGTAAGAAGGGTTTTGGTGAACAAATCAGCAAGATTGTCACTCGAACGAATTTGTTGAACACTAATGTCGCCTTTTTCTTGGAGATCATGAGTGAAGAAGAATTTAGGTGAAATATGTTTTGTCCTATCACTTTTTAATGCATCATTCATTTAACTGAGCTATACAAGCAGTATTATCCTCATATAATGTTGTTGGGATTTCCTTATTAATTGGCAAGCCACACGCTTCTCAAATATGTTGAGTTATTGATCTTAACTAGACACATTCACGACTTGGCTCATGAATTGCTAAAATTGTTGCATGGTTGGAAGAGGTAGCAACTAAAGTTTGCTTTACAGAACGCCATGAAATAGCAGTACCTCCATATGTGAATAGATAACCTGTCTGGGATCGAGCTTTGTGTGGATTAGATAAATATCCTGTATCTGCATATCCAAATAAATCTGATTTGGATAGATTTGAATAATATAAGCCCATATCCATTGTCCCTCGAAGATATCAAAAAATATGTTCAATTCCATTCCAATGTCTTCGAGTTGGAGAAGAATTATATCTTGCTAATAAATTACAGCAAATAATATATCGGGTCGTGTATTGCTAGCAAGATACATTAGTGGTTCGATTGCACTAAGATATGGTATTTCAGGATCAAGAAATATTTCATCATCTTCATGAGGTCGGAAAGAGTCTTTGTTCACTTCTAGTAACCTTACAACCATTGGTGTACTCAATGGATGTGATTTATCCATATAAAATCGTTTTAGCACTTTTACTATATAATTTGATTGATGGATAAAAATTCCATTTGCTAATTGCTCAATCTAAAGATCCAAACAAAATTTTGTCTTTCTCAAGTCTTTCATCTCAAATTCTTTCTTTAATAAACTCATGACCTTTGATAACTCTTCAGGAATTTCAATAATATTCAAACCATCGACATAAACAACAATTATGACAAATTCAGATTCAAATATTTTTATAAAAACACATGGGCATATAGGATCATTTTTATACCCTTCTTTTAACAAGAATTCATTCAACCGATTATACCATATGCGATCAGATTGTTTCAATTCATATAAAGATTTATTTAACTTGATCGAATAAATTTCCCGGGAACATTATTATATGCTTCAGGCAACTTAAATCCTTCAAGGATTTTCATATAGATATCATTATCAAGTGATCCATATAAATAAGCTTTAATAACATCTATTAGACGCATTTCAAGCTTTTCATGTATTGCCAGACTAATCAAATATCGAAATGTAATTGCATCCACCACAGCAGAATATGTCTCTTCATAATCAATACCAGGTCTTTGGATAAAACCTTGTGCGACAAGCCGAGCTTTATATCTCACAATTTCATTTTGCTCATTTCGTTTTCTCATAAATACCCATTTATATCCCACTGGTTTTTTATCATTTAATGTACGGACTATAGGTCTAAAAACTTATCGCTTTGTAAGTGAATTCAATATAGCCTTGATTGCCTCTTTCCACTTTTGGCCAATCATTTCTATTTCTATATTCTTCTACAAATGTAGGTTCAAGATCCTCATTTGCTTCCATAGTACTGAGCGCTACATTATATGCAAAAATATCGTCGACGTCTATTTCATCTCGGTTCCATCTTTTTCCCAATATGCTATAATTTATTGAGATCTCATCATTTTCATTAGTTTCAGGTACCTGAATGTCTTCTGAAATTTTATCAATTATGTCAAAGGTCTCTTCTAGAGCTCGGGACTCTTCTGGAGCTTTTATTTTCTCGTTCTGACCATCTTGAATATTTGCTCCTTTTCTTTTTCGAGGATTTTTTTATCTTTGGAACCGATTGGTCTCCCACGCTTTTGGCGTGCATTACACTCATTAGCAATTAACACGTTGTCCTTTAGGGACATCAATTCTAATTGGAGCATTTGTAGCTGATATATGAGATTTTGTTACTTTCTTTAGGTCAGGGAATGCGTCTGGCCACTGATTTGCTATATTTTGTGAATGAATTATTTTTTGAACTTCAAGTTCACATTATTTTGTGCGAGGATCAAAACTAGATAATGATAATGTATTCTAAGAAATATCTTTTTCCAGTTGCTTATTTTCTACCCCTAATGTCGAAAAAATTGATTCATCAAAATGACAATCGACAAACCTAGCCGTAAATAAATCTCCCGTTAATGGTTCTAGATATTTAATTATAGATGAAGATTTATATCCAACATATATTCCTAACCTCCTTTGAGGACTCATCTTTGTGCGTTGTGATGGAGAAATTGGAACATATACCGTACATCAAAAAATTTTTAGATGGGAAATATCTGGTTCCTGACCATGAACTAATTATATGGGGGAAAATTTATGATAACTTGTTGGCCTGATATGTATCAATGTTGCTGCATGTAAAATAGCAATGACCTTGCAATCAATTATAAGGGCTTAATAAATGATTCAGCTAGACCATTTTGTGTATGAACATGAGCAACATGATGTTCAACATTTATTCCTACAGACATGCAATAATCATTAAAGGCCTGAGATTTAAATTCACCAACATTGTCAAGACGAATTGTCTTGATCGCATTATCAGGAAAATGTGCTCGCAAACGAATTATTTGTGCAAGTAATCTTGCAAATGCCAAATTGCGAGTTGATAATAAACATACATGTGACCATTTAGTTGATGCATCTATCAAAACCATAAAAATATCTAAATGGTCCACATGATGCATGGATGTATGGGTCCACATATATCACCCTGAATACGTTCTAAAAATGTAGGGGTTTCATACCCAACTTTGGCTGGTGATGGCCTTATAATCAATTAGCCTTGGTAGCAAACAACACATGAAAATTCATTAGATTAAAAAATCTTCTGGTTTTTCAATGAATAATCACATGAATTTTTAATAATTTTTCCCATCATTATTGATCCAGGATGGTCCAACTGGTTAAGCTAAACATTAAAAGTATTTGTAAACTTCTGGTTTACTGTAGCACAAGATTCAAACATTCTAAATATTTGTGTAGTATAATCCAGAGGATAAAAAAGGTACTTTTTCCAATACACATTTCTTACCTGAGATAATGGATGTAATGTAGAGATATTCAATATCTTTTTCATCCTCAAATTCTTTATACATAAACAATGGCTTAGGACACAGAATCAAATGAGACATCAAATTATAAGTCTTCATGTACTGAACCTTGGACTTATTAAGATCCAATCTACCAAAATGAACTTAACAACAAACTAAAACCCTTGCAGTTCTTATTATAACAATGAACAAATGAACTTAATAGTAAGTAAGGCAAACTGATAGGCATGTATTTAGTGGTAATGAACTTGATCAAATCCAAGTCAAATGTAGTTAGCATCCTGTCATTTCTAGCAGGCATGATATTATGCTTAAGCAACTTGCTTAAGAGTTAACTCTCTGCAGTTAATAACTTAAGACTCATAACAGGCTTACTAAACATTTGTGCAGGAACAAGTTGCTCTGCAGCTAATGATAAACTTGCCTTAAAGTTCAAACAATCAAGCACATAATTCCCAATAAGAGTCACATACCCATAAAACTGAGGTAAATTTATCATGGCAGGGTCTAAATTCAGAGCTTTAACTAAGTACAACTCATCAATCATAAGCTTATGACCTTGAACACACACATTTATTCTAAATACAGTACCAAACATATCTCTATTCACAATTATGAGTAAAATTCAGCCACCAAACTAGGATGGCAATACCAAATTTGGATGTACATCAGTAATGGAGTATTTTCTTTTCTTTGAACCAGATTTAGTACCACTGCAGAGGCTCTTTTAGACATGGTAGTCCAGTAAATGAGATAATGTTGGAGGAGTATGCAATAAATGAGTTTCTAATAGCTCATATACATACAGGATAATTAACATGGTATTGAGCAGATTGGGGGTCACTAAGTAATCATGATAGACATGGTTATAAGCATGGTATTTATCAGATTTAGGGGTTACTAAGGACAATTAAGCAAGCAACATTTAATGCCGAATAAATATGCATGATTAACACAATTATCAATGTTTTTGCATTATTAATTTTCAATTCAAATTTTACAAATTCAGATATGTATATGTAGACAAATAATTATATCCTCAATTAACATTTAACCAATTTTAATTTCAACAAATATTTACACAAAAATAAATAGATAATAGGGCTTATCTTTATGTGGGGATAAATGTTTTTTTTCGTCACTGTACTTTATGTCAACTTACAAATGGATAACTGAATTTTTTTTTCTTACAGTCAACTCACTGTACTTTACTTTTCTAACAAAAATTTCAAATTCCGTCTTGATTGTTAAATTTTTAATGGAACCATGACGTGGCACTTACGTGGCTTAATTTTTTCAATATAAATTGATGACTAGGCCTAGACATGCTTATGTGTAATTAAAAAAAATATTCAAATATTTTTTTCACAATTATTAATTATTTGATGGTAAATATGTCAAGAACACACACCAAGAACACACACTAACACACCAAGAACACACATACCAATTCAAACACACACTAACACACCAAGAACACACACACATGCCTATAATAAATTCCCAATACACGTAGTAATTAACCAAATAAAACATAATTCACTTGAATTATAATCTAACTTAACAATTGAAACTAATTAATTTGAAAAAAATTCATGAACCCACAGTTCATTTTCATTTCCGAAAAACAAAACTAATAATTTTCAATTCACAAAACTTCTCAACAGATCCAATTCAATAGCTACCTAAATCCAATAAAAACCACACATATACACCACAATTCGAACAAGAAAGAAAAATTCAAAAACGACAGATCCAATTAGTAATATGAGTCTACTAATCTGGTGTAGGAAGAAGATGGTTTGATGAACTCTAAATCGACTGACCCGAACGATTGCAAGGATGAAGTTGTTGATGATGATGACGACGAACTAGCAACGACGGTTAGGAGGATCAAGAGCTTTGATGTTAGGAGGATGGGCTTTGCCGGTTTAACCACAGTTGTGGTGGCGATAGAGTTCCGACGACTGAGAGTGGAAGGGGGGTTGTTGTGTTGTGATGCTGGCCATGGATGGAAACGGAGAAATTAATGGCTTGATCGTCCACCCAAATCCAAACCTTAACTCAGATTCGCCACCCAAATCAAAACCAGATCTAAACCTCAACCCAAATCCTCCACCCAAATCCAAACCTCAAGTCAGATTTACCACCGCCACCGCTTCCTGACCTTCACCTCAACCTCTGCCTCCGTCGCCCTATCTGCAAAGAGTTTCTGGATGAAATCTAGCTAGAGCACATGTAAATCTAAATGGATCTTGATGAGGGATTATGTAAATCTAAAGGTCAACAACATCAGAGACCTTAATTTTCATCTGCAAAGACATTTGGATGGGGGATTGAATTCTGTAAATCTGTTACGTGTTTTGATTTTAACTTTTAGTATTTTTTTTTTGTTTTGATTAAATGATATATGTTGTTTTTTGGTTAAATGATGTAAAACTTTAATGTTTTTTTTTGTTTTTATTTTGAATTTTACTATTTTTTTGTTTGATTAATTGACATATGTTGTTTTGATTAATATTTGTGAAAAAAATATTTGAAATAATTTTTTTTATATTTACACATAAGCATGTTTAGGCCTAGTCATCAATTTATATTGAAAAAATTAAGCCATAATATGAAGATTTTAAATTGTGAAAAAGAAGATTGAAGGTGAAGATGAGTTTGTTTAATTTGTTGAAGTATAATATATTAATAAATTGTTAATATACCATAATATCTACTTTCAATAATTAATAATTCAGTGCCTAACATATATAAACATTTATGTAAATAAAAATTTATTTTGAAAAGATTTGTAATTTTATAGTTTCTATAATTTCCTTAATTATATTTGTTATTAATTATATAAAAAAACCATTTGCTATTAATTACAAAAATAACTAAATAACTCTTTTTATTTTTTAATTTCTTCCATGTCCACATAAGCATGACCACGTCGCATTATTATTTTCACGTCATCATTTTTTTAATACTCAGCAGCCTAGGTGGCAATTTTCGTTTAAAGTCCAAGGACTTAACGGATTTTCTGACGGATTGTAAGTAAATAACAGTTCAGTGAGTTGACTGTAAGAAAAAAAAGTTCAGTTATCCATTTGTAAGTTGACATAAAGTACAGTGACCAAAAAAGCATTTAACCCTCTTTATGTGATAGTGGTAGCCTATTAAGACTTGTGCATAAGCCAATGTGAGATAACATTTGCAGATTTGGGGTCTTGGGTTCTTTTATAGTATCTGGCCTCAAGGTCCAAAAGACTTTTAAATATGCTAATGACTTGTATCATAGACTACGTAGCAAATTAACACTTCTAAAATATTTTATCTAAACAAGTTTGGATTTTTCAGATATATTTTAGCATACATGATAAACAAAACTTTCATCTCATAAAATTATTAATCTCAGTAATCATTACGGGGATTACAATACACTAAGCACTGAGATTTCAACTTTCAACACATTTATTACTAAGTGTATACCTCAAAAGCACATATATTATTATAAGAATCCCAAACATCAAACTAGTTCACGTAACACTCAAAATTTGAGATGAAGAGAGTTTCACATATGCACATACTTAAATGCAAGAAGAAAGTTAAAGGAACTCATCTCAGTTTGGAGCAATGAACAACATTAATCCAGATATTGTGTTTTATGGAAACATACTCCGGCATCTTCACATATGCTTTCACTTTGAGAATTGACCATTTCTTGTACATGCAAATGTACAGAAATTTAGTTTCTCTTTATTCATTTGAAGTTACCTAAAAGTTGGATCTTTGAATTTTGAGAAGATGAAACCAATATGGTATCTCACAACTTGAAAGATTAGAGAATCATGCTGATAACGTGTTATAAAATATAATCTAAGCAAACAATTAAGAGAGAAAAATGTTGGAGAGAATAAGAGAACTATTTCATATCATTCTCAAGTGTATCTTTCATCAAACAATATGACTCTATTTATAGGCTTACAAAGATGGAGGAGGAATGAACTAAAAATAAATACATATACATGTATTAAAAAGATACATGTGTTTTTTTGAAGGGTATATTGGTTTAGGATATACATGTATTAAAGAGATACATGTATTTGAATGGTACATTGGATACTCACAAATGCATGAATTCATAACAAAAGTTGATTTCTTGCATACATTTTTAAACCCAAAAAAAAATGCTCGAGCCTTGTTGGCCTTACTTAGTTTTAGTCCCATCCTTTTTGACCTTGCCTATGACTAGCTCCCTCGTTCTTTAATAACATTTAAATTTTAATTCACTCTATTACTTCAGTCCAGTACAATACGTTCAATCATTTGTTATTTCATTGTTACTTACAATATCTCATTATCTTGTACGAAACGCAAGTCTTGTTATAGAATTATATGTTGTTGATATTATTTTTATATATTCATTTTATTATAAAGAGTAATTTATTTTTATTATATTTAATAATTTATGTGATTGGCGATTCTATTATATTACATTGATATTTTAGTAATAACAATATAATAGTAAATTAATATTTTTGTAAGATGATCTTTATAAGAAAATTGATTATTTCTAAAAATATTTGACTACTTATACATTTTTAAATATATTTATACATAAAAAAATGAATTTAAAAATTCTATAATAATTTTTATGTTCTACAATAATTTAATAGAATTTTCATCTACTAAATTAGTGACTAACCTATTTATATATTCATCTATTTTCATAATAATAAAATATTATCTAATTAAACTTAAATAGTTATACGTATATATTTTCTGCATGTTTATATTAAAAAATCTATCATACTTAATATGTTAAAATACTTAAAATAATAGAAATTTCATTTACTAAATTAGTGACTAACCTATTTATATATTCATCTATTTTCGTAATAATAAAATATTATCTAATTAAACTCAAATGGATATACATATTTGTTATACTAATAGAATTTCTATATAATTAGATATTATTGAAAGTAGTAATGTATATTTTAATGAAATGGAAACTATTGAAACTAAGAATTTATATTCTAGTGAAAGGGCAAATAAATCAAAATATATCTATATAATAAAACACAACCCATTTTGAATCTTTTTTTATTATACACACAAGAACGGTTCAGATTTAATCTCAAAATTTTCAACTTAATCTAAAGGCTCACATTTCATCTAAATTTCTCTCTCTTTCTTTCTCTCCCCTCTACTCTTCTTTTTCTCTCTCCTCTCTCCTATTTTTTCCACCTTCTCTCTTTCTCTCTCCTCATATTCTTACTCCTCATTTTCTTTCTCTCTCTCCTCTTCCTAAGTCTCTCTTCTTATCTTCTTTCATTTACTTAATTAATTGTTATTTTAATATTTTATTTTAAATTGTAATAATTTTTTAGAGTGTATATATATGCATACATTTAAAATATATAATACATAAAAAAACTTCAATGGTAAAAAGACAAAATTAAAAACAAGATCATAACTTACTTATAAAAAAAATCAATTACAAAATAACTACAAAATCAAAAAATTAAATAGATTCTTTTTTTTTTCTAGACAAGGAACAAATAAAAAAGATTGTCAATTGGTATCACTTTTAATATTATTCTTTTCTCTCTGTTTTAACAATGGATTTGGATGTTATTGATTTTAAAAAAAATTAAGTTTCGTTTTATATATAACGTTTGATTTGTCAACATGTTTTTTGTTTGTCTAATTTAATATTACTTATTTTTTTATAGTGTGATTCTGTGTATACAATTGAATTACTAAGAATTTATGATTTTTTATTTTTTTTTACCAATTTTATAGTTGAGAGTTTTAGTTTCTTAATCCCAATGTTGCTTTGTAGCCTTTAAGCTTTTGTTCTGACATATAATTTGAATCTTTTGTTAGATCTCATTTTTTAAAACTCTAAATTTATTTGAACATTCCATAATTTAAAGTATCGATCAATATTGAAATCTCAATCTTTTCCAGTTGTTTGAAGCATATTTTGATCATTTTTATAGCATACCTTTCAAGTTGTTAAATTCAATATGCTATTGATTGGGCATCTTATTATAGAACAATGTGTTGGATGCAATTGTTACTATGATGTTTTATTTTTGCATTAAACAAAAACTTTATTATAATTATAATGTTGATAAATGGTTGGGTAGATAGTTCTGTTAATGTAACACTTTATTGTCGTGTTAACTCACGTTGCTATATATACAAAGTGAAAAACGATATGATATACGTTAAATCAACAAAATAATAATTAATTCTTTATGAGTTTGTAAAGTTAACTACTTATACATGATTATGATGATTTTGGATATGAAATGATGGTTTTGGATATGAAATGATGGTTGATTTGGTGGTTTGGATATGTATTGATGATTGTAAGTTTTGTAGATAGTTTTTAGATTTTTCTGGATATCTATTGTTAAAAGAAACTCTGCCAAAATTTCTTAGAATTAGTAGCGACTAGCTTGATATTTTGGTAGTTAAATATGTGTTGATGATTGAGTATGTATTATTTATTGTGATTGTATGGTAAATTATGATAATTGTTATGTCTGATTGTAAGTTATTTTAGGTTGCAAAGAGTTTTTAGGTAATGTAGTATTTTTTAAATTTTAATCTAATTTTTCGTTACTTCGTGCCTTCAGGCATGGGTAATTACTAGTATTAAAATAAGACACGATGGCAATGAGACAATTACGATGGTAAGAATAACGAATGAAGATATTTTTGAAGGAATGTAAGTAAATGAATATTTCTCCAACTTTTTCGGATTGCAAAATCGAAAGAAAATTATTTTTATTTTTAATTTAATAATAAATTTCCCCCCTAAAAATTCGGGTCAAGGGACCAAAAAGGATTCTTTGTTTTTTGTGTTGAATAATAAAAACAAAATCTATTTTTTCTATTAGTTATATAATAAATACTTTTCATAAAAAATTGGATTTAAAGACCAAACAAGATTCTTTTTATGTCAATATATTTTAAATATGTATGTATATATATATATATATATATATTTATTTATTTATTTATTTAAAGACGTAGTTATTATGCATTAACAGATAGGAGATTTAGAAGTAAAGGAAAAAAAATGTCACTTCTTTTAAACGTTTTCATTATAATGCCACTATTATTGAACTATTAAGGTAAATGATGATGACATATCCATTGGTTATGTGCCTCTAATGTGGGTCCTTGTTTGCTCGGACTTGCACAAACGTTTTCATGGTTGTTAATGACTTTTGCCGTCGTATGACGCCTCCAATGTAGGTGTTAATGAATAAGGCAGAGAGATAAGTTATCCATTAATTGAGTTTCAAGTATAACTTTTTCTTATCATATGAAACTTCCTTTATAATTCAAAATCGGACCCCTATACGTTCGACTTGTCACATTAAGAACAAGGTCATATGGGTTGGTGGGAGATGTCCCATCAACTGACATTTGCATTGCTCGAGGAACAGCTCTGTGGGGAACTTGATCAGAAAGTGTACTCTTGGCTTCCTTGGCACGCTAGTCCCGAGTGAGTTAAGGCTTGGCAGTCCCTGGGCCTTGACCTAGTTAAACTAGGCTAGACCTTTTGGGCTTATACCCCAAAATTGCTCCCCACTCCTTTATTCTACTTTAGTAGGATGAGTGAGTATAAATATTTCATGACCTTCATCCGAGGGGGAAGCATTATAGTGAGCACTTGATTGGACCTTCATTTAGACGCCCATTTATTGAGTAGCCGTGGGGTTTCATGCCCTATCATATATAGTGAGGAATACTTTTTTCTCCACTTTTTGCTTCCCCCTTTTTATCTTCGTTGGTGTAACTTTTGTCTTTTTGCCAATTCTTGTTTATATCGTTTGGTTTTCCCATCGTTGGCACCAATATGAATAATCTTCCTGACTCTGCCGTGCGTGGCACACCGCCAAGGAAAATCTAAGAATTGAAGGTCAAAATGAGATCCTACGTTCACATGACCATAATCATCGGTGGTGAATAAATCGATTACATGTGGGTCAAGGGGAATGACCTTGCCTCCTCGGATAACCTCCTCTTCAGCTAGGGTTAACGTGGAGGTACAAGGGTCAGTGTCTTCCTCCTCGACCAAGGCCATTTCAGAAGACTTTAATATTTGATTGTCACTATCCTCACGGGTTCCTTTCTCCCGTAGGCGAACGTGGGGTGCTCAGTATAAAAATGAGAATGTTAATGTAATTCAAGCGATTTTATGACGTCTCCGAAGAGGGTTGGGTTGGCATTCTAGTGATGCATTTTAGGTTTGGGCTAAGATTTCCCTTACATTCATTTATACAAGAAATCCTTCAGGATTAACTAGTGTACCCTCGGGCAACTCTTTCCCAATTCCATCATGCTACTCACCTCCTTCATAGCCCATTATGGGAAAAAGAAGTTGAGATCGACCGCTTGACTATTCTTTAATGCCTTCAAAGTCCAAAAATTCCAAACCAATGGATTTTATCATACATATAAGCAGGATGCGAGATTAGGGTTGGTCGCCCCTCCTTCGAACAACAAAGGGTGGCAGTAGGATTGGGTTTTAGTTCGAGGAGGTAAACTTGCTACTTTTCGGCAGTTTGTCAGCCCAAAGGACCCTACCGGTATGACTGCAATCTAGAATGACACCCCCAAACATAACTTGACGAGGTATCAAAAGGATTTCACACCAACTCTACCCAGCAGCCTTAGTCTGTGGAAATTTTTAGGGACCAACATTTTTTTTATGATCATAGGCTCATTCAAAACGACGCAAACATGGTCATGAAAGACTTTAAATTTAACAAGAAGGCCCTCACCACAACAGTGAAAAAAGATCATAAAAAAGGCACCTCTAGTCTCGAGAGCTACTTCTCCAAAGGAGAAGGCTGAGAAGAAAAAAAATATTGATGAGGTTGATGCGGCCTCGAAGAAGACCAAGAAGGCTTATGCTCCTCTAGAGGTGCCAATTATTAAGGATATTTTCATAACCACATCGGGGTACTGCAACCTCTAATTTTACTCTAAATCTTTAGCAAATTTCGATCGAGACCTCGTTTGGATAGCTGCCAACGACTTCTTCAAGAGAATGGCTTTCAGATTCCTAGGGGTTTTCTTTTGGAAACTTCTTAGCTACGTACCTATCCAAAGAGATTTCCCTTGAAAAGGAGGATTAGGATGGGGGATATGGAGCTCAGCCCCCGCATATGGTTGAATCAAGATCTGAAGAGTGAGTTGAGGGAGTTGAAGATCAAACTTAAGACCAAACTGGGGAGAAAAATGAGGGTGGGGGTAGCTTAAGTATTGTTTTCCTTTAGATGTAATGTATTTCAATTTTTTAAAAATAATTCATTTCTATTATACTTGTTACTGGCTAATACTTATCAATGCCAATTAATTATAAACCCCACAAATTAATAGCACATAATACAAATAATTGAAAAAGTATAAAATTGAAGTCTTGAATGTTTCATTTGGATGAGCGCTCATCTTTTGCCCAAAGGGATCTGATGGCACATTACTACAACTAGTCATCATCTTGGAAAAAAGATCCCGAACGAGGAAAACTATCATTTGTATAACACTTTGATTCGAAGACGTAGTTAGGTATTCCCAGAGGATCTTCTTTGACTGTTTCCAAACGAGAAATGTTGTACCTTATATCCCAAAAGGATCTGATGGCATATTATTTAGATTTTTCCTTAGAGGGATATATCTACCCATTGCAAATTTTCTTGTCGAGTTGCACGATTGCCACAATTACTCGTCCCCTCAAAAAAAGTTCTTGAACGAGGACAATTATACTTTGTATAGAAGTTCAATCCGAAGATCTAGTTAGGAATCCCTAGATGGTTAGTGCTCCAAACGAACTGAACTGTTCGCTAAACTGTTCGGTTAGGTTCGATAAGGTTCGGTTTGACTTGGTCATTAAGTTGAGTTCGCATACGGTTTCGAGTTCGTTTGATTGATTGAACATGTTCACGAATAACTTGGTTTGGTTCGACAAAGTTCGCAAACAGTTTGAGATCAGTTCGATTCGCATGGTTCGCAAAACTATTCGAGTTCGATTGACTTTTATACATATTTTTTTAAAAAAAAATTAATTTTAAAACTGTTCATGTTGATTTTAAATGAGTTAGGTATTATGTATTCAGTTTGAAAGTTTTATCGTCAATCACTGTTAAGCCTATAATAACTTTTTCTTTTCAATTGTTAAATATCATTTGTTTATTTACAAGTGATTTTGATAAATAATTGTATTAATAACTAATAATGTACATTTCCCCAACCCCGGTTTAATATATTTATTATGAAAATGATTTATTATTTTGAGCTTAAGAGCTGTAATAACCCATATTTTTGTTAATAATTAAATATTAATTGATTTCATTTATAATAGTATAATTGAATTGGAAAAGGTAAGTTACTATTTTTCTTCTTCTTTGTTTTATTTGGAAAGTTAAATTCTTTTAGTAGACAATTAAATAATTGATTAAATTAAAATTGAGGAATCCATTAGGGTTTTGGTAACTCCCATATTGATTCCTATTTATATTTAAAGAGTGAAAATGTAACCCTAAGCCTATTCTAATTTGGTTAGTTAAATTCCCGCGTAGAATACTTATACGCAATGCAGCTCATTAGAAAAATCATAATTAATTCATCCGATGTCAGAATTGAGTGAATCCAAAGCCTATTTCTTTAGTTTTTCGTTCTCTACAATTCTAAAGAGTTAGAAGAGTTATTTGACATCATATTCATGTCTGAAATTACTGGAAACCACAATCTGTTCTAATTCCCGCGACTATTTTCAACTCTAGTTTTAAAAATTCGTAACTCAGTCATATTAACTCCGAATCGAGTGATTCTTGAGCCTATTTCGTGTATCTTTTCGAGAGCTACAATTTTTATGAGACATAAAGAGATTTTGAAGATTCTAGAAGACCCACAAGTCAGATTCTTTACTGCTGCGTATTGAAGAAAGGTAAACAAGGAAGGTAAATATTATTTCGTATTTTGATTTGAAGTTTAGTTATGAGAATTTTTAAATTAGTGATTATTTTTAAATAAAATATAGACATGAAATTAGATATCATGATAATCGAAAAAAGGAGATAAATTTATATAGAAGAATATAATTTGATTGAACGTAAACGTTAAAATCTGAAAATCAGTTTTCTATATTTTTAGGTATAATTGTGTGGGTTATATCTCTTAATCCGGCCGTTGGATCGTTATAATTTTTGGATATGTTATGCATATATAAGCTTAGAATATGTTCACTAATTTTGAACCATTAAAGATTAACGTATAATTTGTTATGAATTTTAAGAAAGGGCTGATCTAAAATTTTTGTAGCAGAATTTTCAGCAACAAGTTCTAATATTTAAAAGTGTATAATTTAATGATTTTAAATCCGATTTGGGTGATTCTTGAGGCTAAATTGGAGTGTTTGAAGTCTAATATCTGTTAAAATTAGTTAATTTGACAAATAAGTTTTAATTAATGGTGATAAGATCAGAATAACGGACTGACGTATTAAAAATAGTTGCCATATTGGGGTTTTAAGATTTCTTAAGTTTTGTTATTGACTTTTAAGTTTTGAAATATTAATAGTGATCTAAGGCGATAATTAAAGGCATCTTAAGTGAGTTACGAATTATGAAATTATTAGTTTGGATTATATTTAATTCGAGGCGAATATATTTAGGTGGTGATTAAGATTTCGTATTTGATATCGTTAGCATTGGAGGTTAAGATTTTGTGGAGTGTGCTATAAGTGATTTTGCGTATCAGGTACGGATTTCGTACTCCACTCCTCTGATTATTGATTCTATATATCTTGTGATATCTCGTTATTCGTTATATTTTTCTTATATTCCTGTTGACACTCTTGAATAGAAGGTTGATCTTTAATACTTTGATTTTATTCTGTAATTTGAACTCCTTTCCTTCTATTATAATTTGAACATAACCATAGTTTTTCAGCGATACTCTCATCATATTGATTTGTTTATTTTGCTAATCGTTCAAAATTGGGTACTCACTTAATTATTTCGTTTCTAATTAGATCCTTATTTTGCTTTGGTTTGATCTAGATGTTCCAAACTCCATATTTTGTAATCTTTTGAATTTATTCTTCATGCATAAAACTTTATTGATCTTTGTATAGCGGTACATGTTGTTACCTTCTTTTGGAGACATTATGTTTATGATTTGGTTTGGTTCAACATGTACGTTTAGAACCCTTTGTTGGTATTATGTTGCATGTGTTGTGACATTATATCTTTGTAGAATAAGCGATAGGGTATACCTGAGCTATAACCACCTGTGGGGATACCACAGGCATGTCGTCTCGGCACGGGAGACATGACACTTTCCGTGGCGGTGTGATCAGTCCACGGCGTCTCCGTTTTGGGCTCCGGAAGAAGTGGGCCATTTGGTGTTTTTGTTGTGGGAGGCATATGGGTCGACCCTAGTTTATGTTCTGCGGATTAGTGATGTTGTGCCAAACACACCTATCCGATTTGCATGCATTTGGATTCGCGGTCCAATGTGTGATTTGCCTGTGTGGTATTATTGTGATTGCCTATGTGGGCATTATTTGACTTACCTATGTGGCAAGGTATATTTCTGAGCTCGGTATGAAATAACACTCAGCCATTTGATTCAGCCTATATTTCATTGTGTTAGTTTTGTTCGTTTCAATTCAATTCATTTAATTGAGTTAGATATTTGAGCTCATTATTTTTGTACTCTTCTATTTGTTTCGTTAATTCTGTTGATTCAGATATATTCTATTAAGATCTTTGGAGGTTATATTTTTTTCCTCAACCTTGTTCAGTATTTTGTCTCAGTTGTTCCGTATTTCAGTTATAAATCTTTGCATATCTATATCCGTACTGGGCATTTGGCTCATGCTGTGTTTTTCTTCCAGCAGGTTTGCAGGGGTGATTCAGGGCTAGTGTGATGGGAGAGTTGCCTTTGACCATCTAGGTTTATTTAATTTTAGGTTTTGATTATTTTGTCTTATTTTGGAGAATGATATTCAGTTCATCATTGATGGTGTGTCATTATTATATATTTTGAAGTTATTAGTGCTCTAATTATTAATTTTGAGGTTTGTTGTGTTTTGTACGTAACCTCCCTTTCCTGTTTCGGGAAGGGGGTGTTATAAGAGCAAACTGCTAAATTTATAATTTTAAACTGTATTTTAACTATAAAAAATAATGTGTTGGTCAATATCATAATTAATAATTTAATTTTATGACAATATAATCATTTTGTGTCTTAGATGTAGTTGTAACAGTAATTGTTGTTAAGATATAAAAATAATTATATGACATTAAATGAAGAATACAATCACTTACTTGAGTTACTAAAATCATCAAATTGAGATAGAGATTATTAGATTAGAAATACCAATGGGCCGATACTTTCACTAATAGTACTTTACTAAATTCAAAAAAATTATAAACCATTGTATCACATAACCATCGTGCCTATCATTGTGTAAAAATTGTATTTCGATAATTGTAAAATTTAAAGCATGTAGAGTAATTATTTTTTATATATTTATTTAGTAATTTTAGTACTTTTTATATTATTGAATATGCTCTATTTGAGATTTAAATATATTCCTGATCATGTTTGTGATTATTAAGTATGTTCTCGAATAAGTTCGTGATTCAAATGTGTTTGCGAGCATGTGCATGTTTGTGAACTTCATCGAGTTTGAATTTATTCGTGAATGAGTTTTGTTCGTGAACATGTTGATATGATGTCGCGAACATGATCGAGTTCGAGTATGTTCGTGAGCTGTTCGCGAACACTTAACGAGCCGAACTCGTACAAGTGTTTTGGTTCGATTTTATTACATGAACATATTCAAGTTCGACTATTAATGTTCGAGTTTGGTTCAATCTTATCAAAGTTTGGTTCATTTGCAGTCTTATCGGAGGGTCTCAGTTTTTTGAAATGAGAAATGTCATGTATTATATCCCAAAGAGATTTGATGGCACATTATCTAGACTTTTCTTCGGATGGATCTGTCTACCCATCTCGACTTTTCTTGTATAGCACTTCGATCTGAAGATCTAGTCAGGTGTCCCGGAGGGTTTCCTTTGGATGTTTATAAACGACAAATGGCATTAATAATACTTCATGAGCCCTATATTATCCTGAGCCATTTTGTAACATGATTAAGGGTTATCCACCTCAGTTCCATCAATTCTACTTGGCTCATAAATATTTGGCTGAACTGCCTTCCGCACCTTGTAGGGACTCTTCTATCAAGGTATGAGTTTCCTTGTGTGAGTAGGGTCCGTCGCCTCAGCTTACCTAGACAAGGTCCCCCTTTGTGAATACCTTAGGTTGACCTTCTAGTTGTAGTGGTTAGTTATTTTCTGTTTATACTGATCCGCCTCTAGCTTCGTAAAGAAGGTCAGGGTTTAGATGTATCCTTTCAGATTGTTCGTCTCATCAAAGTGCTCCGTTCTAAAGGATTGAGAGCCTAATTTCATTGATATTACCGCCTCAGTTTTATATACCAACTTGAAGGGGGTTTCTCTTATAAAAGACCGAGGAGTTAATCTATAGGCCTATAGGACACTAGGTAGCTCTTTGATTTATTTCCTTTTACCTTTTTTAATTTTTTTTCAACCTTCCGAAAAAGGATACCTAGTCTCTGCATCTCGAAGAACCTGACTCAATAAAGGGATTTCTAGATTCCCTCATCCTCCCTAATCGGAGTTGTTCCTCTGGCCATTGGACTGGCCCCTGGACATATGTACAACGGCTCCTGAGGTTGAGCCTTCGAGAGAATAGGAGATTTAGACAAGTAGGTTTTAATGTTCTCAAATATTTTTTGACACTCCACCATCCAAGTCAACTTCAGAGCCTAAACTAAAAGCAACGAATAGGAATTAAAATGAAACTTCTTAATTGGTACAGACCTCTCCAACCCCATGAGGAGTTGGGAACATCTTTATGTGGCTGATGGAAGTGGATCGTGTTATAAGACGAAACCTTATGCACCACATAGAATTGCACTATACTTTCAACTTGATAAGGCTCAAAGCCAAAGACTACTGGCAAACTGATTGTCCCTTGGATAGGTACTAGATTATTCTGGAAGTCATAAAGAGGGGGCTCTTTACAAGGTTCAATTTCGTACCCATCTAATAGCATCTTGTTAAATGCATGATAGTAAGGGATGTCCACCGAAGATGTCCATCACCATCACATCCTGGTCAGTAATATCCAACTTGATTACCAAAGCATCAACATGCCTCGAGTTCACCGAGCCATAGTCCTCATCAGAGAAAGTAATGAGGTTGTTAGGGTTCAATTTTTGTTTCTTAAGCTGATGACCCTCTATCATGAAAAACTTCACAATATATTCTTTCTCGGGATAGCCTGAGGTATTAACCCTGCTCATGACATTCACTACATTTCGACCGGTTATTTATGAGGGTCCATGAGCGATCATAAGTGTGGTATGTCCCTCAATGTATTGGTTTAAATTTCCCTTCTTGATTTGCTATTCCAAGAAGTTCTATAATGCCAGTGTTAGAAACTGAACCAAATTGATTCTAGCTTGTTCATGAATTAATTAAGTGCATGAATATGTAATGTCTAAGTACATGATGATACATGTATGTATTTAGAAGTGTTAGGTTCATGTACATGTAAATGTTCATTATTAATGTGGCTCTAGGAGTATCCTAAGAGTCTTATAAATAGTCCTGTACTTGGATTATTTGAAGCAAGTGAAATGAAAGTGTTTTTAAGTGTTCTCCAAAGTTATATCTCACTTCCTCTATAATTTATCATCTTCTATAAGTTTTCAACAAGTGGTATCAGAGCCAAGGTTAATTCGAAGGTTTAGAGAAGGTCAAAACCAAAGTGGCGAAGGCAAAATCGACGACCCAAGAAAGGTGACTTGGTGTTATGGAATAGTTTCGCTGGGCGAGTGCAAAGTGTGCGCGTTAGAGCTCCGGAACGCAATCTAGCAAAGGTGTTAGTTGAGAAAAAAAATTAAAAAGGAAGTTTGTGAGTTGAAGCATGTCACAAAGGTCGTCATATTGATAGCGTTTTGGAGAGGTAAATTATAGAAAAATGATATTTCTTAGGTTTGGTAATAAATTAGCGTTCACAAATTACAATGTTTAGAGTATAAGGATTCGAGTATTTCTTGGAGCTTATAATTTATGGCAAGATGTCATTGCAAATCCAGAAAAGTGCATTTTGAAAAAAGTTCGAGAAATGAGAAAAAAAGAATAAGGAAGATTTTGCAAGGAGTAATGCATGAAGAAGTTTGGAAATGTGTTGCGAGTTTTGATTCTCTACTTTAGTTATGGAATAAACTTGAATTTATTTGCAATAATTATAAAGGTCCATCGTTTCCTAAAGAATCTTGGTTTTTTAGAAGAAGATAAAGTTTACAAGTTAAAGAAGGCTTTATATAGTTTGAGGCAGTCACCAAGGGCTTAGTATAGCCGCATTAATTCGTAGTTTGAGAAGAATGACTTTCAAAAATGTCCTTACGAGCATACTTTATACACTAAAATTGATTCTTCAGAAGGAAGATTTATGGTGGTAAGTCTCTATGTTGATGATCTCATTTTTACAAGCAATGATATGGTGATGCTTAATGATTTCAAAGCTTCAATGAAACAAGAGTTTGACATGACTGATTTGGGAAAGTTGCATCATTTTTTGGGCATTGAAGTTAGTCAATCCAGTAAGGGAATTTTTATTTCTCAAATATGCCAGGGAAATTTAAAAAAAAATTCAAAATGGAGAATGTTAATTCTGTTTCAACTCCATTTGTTACTGGGCTTAAGTTAAGCAAGAAATGTGAAACAAAACTTGTGGATCCAACTATTTACAAGAGTTTGGTTAGAAATTTGATGTATTTAATTGCCACAAGACCAGATTTAATGTTTGTTGTTAGTATGATTAGCAAATTCATAGAGAAGCCTCACTTAGAACATTGGGAAGCAGCAAAAAGAATTTTGAGATATATGAAAGGCACAATTGATTATGGAATTTTCTATGAAACTGGAGTTCCAGTTAGTCTTATTGGATTCACAGACAGTGATTTTGGAGGTAACATTGATGATAGCAAAAGTACTTCATGCTACGTTTTTAATATTGGAAGCGGAGCTATTTCTTAGAGTTCAAAGAAACAACCAATTGTCATTCTTTCAACAACTAAAGCTGAATATATAGCGGCTGCACATGCTGGATGTCACTCTGAGCTTAGCGATTTGCCTCTTGAATAGTTCTCCAGTAACAAGCTTTGTAAAAATATCAGCTAGCTCCTCAGATTTACAATACTTGATATTAATAATTCCATCATTAACAAGTTTCCTTAAGAAATGATATCAAATGCGAATATGCTTTGTCTTTCCATGAAAAACTGGATTTTTGGTAACTGAAATTGTTGAAGTGTTATCACAAACAAAAAAGTAAAAATATAAACCAATGACATTCAAGATATATTTGGGATATTGTTAATAAAAAAGAAGAAGAATTAAAAAAGGATAGACTTGATGGATACTACAATTTTTGATATATATCTCATGAATAAGATAATACATATACAAAATATAAATAAAATAATAAAATAAAAGCTAAATATCAAACAATCAAATTTATGAGTTAACTCAGTTTAAGACCAACCAAAACTTTCCAATTAACTCATACAGTTTGTGCTATTATAATAAGTATATATAGATAGTTATAGATATAGATAGATAATTAATTGATATGAGAATGGTAATCTAAGATATACCTTAGCTAAAATTAACTAAGATTACTTAACAAAACGACATATTTATAAACTTTATAAGTAAAGTTTTTTTTTTATTTATAAAACCCTATAATGAAAAACTTAATCATAAAGGATAACACTACGTCATTTTGTTAACTAATCTTGGCTAAGGCATGCCTTGGTCAATATTTTCTCATTATATATATATATATATATATATGAAAAAGGGAACGTGTGTTTTAGACACACACAACCTTATGTGTATCCTATTATTTTTAGATATTTTATTAATGATATTTTTGGCATTTCACCGTTTTTATTAATAGTTGTTTTGATATTTCATCAATTTGTCGATCAAAACTACGTTGTATTAAGTGTAGGACACACACAAGGTTGTGTGTCTAAGACACATACTTCCGCTTCCCTATATATATATATATATATTTGTCTGAGGTTAAATTGAAAGGTTACTAATTGTGTGATTGTAGGTTCTAGTGCTTAAGAAAGATGCTTGCTGCTTAAAGCTAAGGTCTTAGCTCTCATCCCACCACCATTACGGCTTTGTTACTAACAAAATGCAGGACAACTGGTAATTGATCAAGTCGAGGGTTAACGTTTTATCTATTCTGCTTCTTTAAGCCTTTTTTTTTAAATGCAATTCTACAACAAAATCAGACCAACAGTTCAATGCAATTCTACAAAAAAATCCCACCAACAACTCAAACAACAACAGCCGCACACTACATCCAACAACCGGTACTACAACACAACATCTACCACAACAACCAACTATACAAGAGACTAACAAACACTAGCCCAACCAAAGAACCACAAATGAGGAAGACTGACAGATTAATCAATACCGTTCAAATTATAAGGGCGAGTATTACATTATATCATCACCAGAGCCTCTTTGGACATCATCACGATTTTTGCCCATCTCTAATATTTTCTACATGTGTTTCCTTTTTTCTGTATCATGGCCCAGTGTACAGAAAAATAATGCGGAAAACATTACAAACATATGCCCGATAATTACACTCCATACATTAAAAAATCACTTCATCACGATTTTTGCCCATCTCTAATATTTTCTACATGTGTTTCCTTTTTTCTGTATCATGGCCCAGTGTACAGAAAAATAATGCGGAAAACATTACAAACATATGCCCGATAATTACACTCCATACATTAGAAAATGGTAAGAATATTTGGAATTAAGATACAACAAAGGGTTACATACTTACATGGCAAGTGAAACAGCTTTTTATAGATAGGTTGTTTCAAAATGTTCCTACAAAATGAGTACTTATGAAGCTGCCCTTCTTGATGATGAATAGCCGCTCTTTGATTTGATAGAGGATTATTTTTAGGGCTCGTGAACTATTACAACCAATACAAATGAGACTGAAGGAATTGATTCTTACCCTTCATTCTACCCACACGTTATTTCCATCTAGACCTTTTTTATATAGGATTACAACATCTACCTTAAATCACAATTGGCATTGATTGATTGAATGACCTATTCAATATAAAAGGCTTCAGCTTATCATCCTTTGAATTTAACATAATCAGAACACATACCCTTTTCAGCCACGAAAGCAAATGGAAAATTAAATTATAGCCATAGGTCAATGCATTTATCTCTCAATTGCCTCCATCAATTCTTTCTGTAGCTACTGCCCCTGTAAATATCGGATAGTAATCAATGACACAACTAAAATCATATAGTATTGAATACTAATGCCAAAATAAAAATTTTAAAAACCAGCAGACAGACGTGCATTACTTGTGTAATTGGAACCGAACTTGTATCTTCTTCGATTGTTCTCCACAGCAACTTAGTAAATTTTGTTGTTCCATAACGAGTCTATGGCCAGACCTAACACATGGCGGGGGCAGTCCGATTTTTCTTTTCTTTTCTTATTATTATTTTTTTTTTGCTATTTATACGGGAGAGGGAGTTGAATCTAGGACCTCTTGCTTAGCAAGAGCCTAGTATACCAACTGAGCCAAAGGCCATTGGTGTTTTTCTTTTTTCTTATGCCTCTAAGTTTATATTAAATTTTCTTTATAATCCTTTCAAAATTCTTGTGTTTCTTTCTCCTCTCTGAAGTATAAGATTACTTTGACTTTTTAAAGTCAATTTAAAACATTTTCAAAAACAAATTTTGACATGGATTAATCTAATTTTTCCAAACTATCTAAATAGTACTATAATTATAAACTTTTTGTATAATAATGTTAATAAATCACATCAATTTTGAATTTAAAAATAACTTTCAAAAGTTAATAATGATCATATAATTGGAACATGAGAGTATTTTCTTTTGTATGTTACAAACAAAATTAATTATTAGATTAAGAATATATTTTTTTCATAAATATTTTGACCCCTCCCTCTATGAATTCCTGGTTCCGATACAATTGACTGTCTAGAATTGATGCGATAGGAATTAAAGTCCTGACTCTACATGCAAAGTTAGTCACTATGTGGATGGGATGGGTCCCCCTTGGGGACAAGGTACACAGATGAAACCCTTAACCACGTTACCCATATATTTATATATGGACTCCTTGTGTAATTATAGCATCTTGCATCCAGTTGATACTACTACCTAAAGGAATCCTATAGTTTTAAAAGAGGGCAGTACTTATTAAGAAAGAAAAGAAATTACCAACAGATTTACGTACAGCTACATGCTCAAAGAAGTCTTTGTTAGCATCTGCATGTTCAAGTCAAAATGTGATAATAAACAGATACAGGAGTGTAAACATTAATCCTCTAACTTAATTATTTAATCAAAATATAATATTCTCATCACTTTAGCGTACTAAAATACATACCGACACTTCACGCACAAATATATTCACATCAATTCACTATTTTAATTAAGTGAATCACTCACATTATTAATGAAATTTAATTCACAATAATTTCTATTGTCCACAAGACATAACAATCAAATTATATTATTTCATAATATAATTTTAACTTAATTAAATTAACTAATATTTCCCTTCTCATGACAATTTCATTTAATCTTTCCAATGGTTTAATTAATTATTAAACCATTTCTTCCCTATTACATGAATATATAATTTCTTTCACACCGAATCACATATTTCACAATATGAAACATATATATACACATATTCAAACCCAAAACGTCTCGTAATAAGGATTTTATTTATTAAATTCTTATTTAATAATTTCTGAAAATCCGGGTTGTCACATAAATGATTTGAATATTATGAAATGATTAATACTATTAGACGAGAGTCTTAAGATGATGATAAAGTGATTGAAATATTATCAAAGGACGATAATAATATTGATGGTTTAAGGTGTTATCTAACATTTGATTAAGTGACTAAATGTTAGATGATTTATTTATAAAAGAAGATTACAGATAGTGCTTGAAGCAGCTCAAGGATTAGCTTATTTGCATGAAGAATTGGCTAATACTTGGTTAGCAAGGCATACATGGACACTTGATCAGCTTATACTAAATTATGCAGATACAACATTTAAGAGATAAGTGTTTAATTATACACTCACTAACTAAAATAATATATATATATATATATATATATATATATATTATATAATATAATTATATAATATATTCGGTTATCTACTATTGAATATATAGTAGATATATTAGCACAAATGTTTCTGAAGAAACAATTATACATTAGTAAGTATATTAATATTATTTAATGATAATATTAATATATAAATTATTGTTGATATGCAGATTATGATGAGTTTTATAAATATATTAATATTATTTACTTATAATATTAATATATAAATGATGAGTACTATAAATATATTAATATTATTTAATTATAATATAAATATATAAATTTTTAATGCGCTTAAATGATATGTATTATTATGTTAAATATTTATGATGTAGGGTATCATGTGAATGGAAAAAAAATATGGGATGCGGATAATATAAATGATTAATTACGGACTGAGACAAGTTTTTCAGAACTTGCTCCCGTTTGTGAAATGTTTTTATGTGCAAGCCTATATGTGTAATGTGTTTTGCTATACATAAATTGTTATGAACTGTTGTTATTAAACTGATGATATAAGTTAATTGCTTTTGATGACATGTTTAATTATAATACATGGATATGTTGTTAAGCATCCATGCTACCTGAATTATGTGTTATGTGATAACTGTTAAACTTGCGGGGTAACGTGGTTACTCAACCTTGCTCCAAACAAATTTTTGCAGTTATTGCCGAAGGACCTAAAAGGTTAAAAGAAGATGATAGAAAGGAAATGTTAAGGAAGAAGAATTAAAGACCATGTTACGTTATAATATTATTTAATGTTGTAAGATTATTTACAATAGTTGATGTATTACATACTTGAGTTGGAATGTTTTGTGTGATTAAAGGTTAGAAAACCTGAGATTGCACTGAGATGTATTGTTTTATTATAAAAATTACATTTATGTTGTAAGAATTGTATTGTATAAGTAGTAACGTGATGCACCGGACCTGAGGTCAAGGTGACCCAGATTTGGGGCGTTACAAACTTACCTTTTTTTAATCTTCTGAATCTAGCATTGACTTCTTGAATATATTGAGGATAGAGTAGACTCGAACATTTTGGTTGAACTAAAATGGTACTCAGACTAGGCTTAATTATTTTAGTGCTTTTCTTGTTAATTAAGTACCTGGTGGCTAATCAATGAATTTTTGAAAGCACCTGAATTTCTTTTTTTGTTAACAAAATGTTTTTTTAAGAATCTTTTCAATAATTCAAGTAGAATTTCATTATTTTTGGTTTGGTTTTGCTTTGGCCTCTTGATGTCTTTTATTATTTTTGTTTTAATAGGAGTATTAATTTTAAGGTTTAGAATGAAACTTTATTTTTGGCTGATTCAATTTGGTGGTTTGTTTTACTTGATGCTAATCAATTGAATATTTATTGAATGTGATAAAGAATTTTCTGGTTATATTGTTCTATCATTAGATCTAACCATGGTGCAAAATGCAAACCGCGTAGGGTACACTGTTTTTTGAATCCACTTTTAACTTTCCCCTCTTTGTTACTGGGAAATTGAAGAAGAAAATTTAATGTTAATTTCGTATTTGAATAGATATTTCGTTAGACTCTCAAACTAGATTAAGTAATAGTATATGTTTGGTTGAGACATTTTGTGCTCACACTGTGTTTACGGGTTTTAAAATGGATTGAAAAAAAAATAAAAGGATGGCAAATGTAAGTTTTATATCCAATTTTCTCGTTTAATAGAATTCATAAATCAATCTTTTCCTTATGGAACTTTAAAACAAATCTCTTAGAACTGTAACTTTAGAAATCCAGTGATATCACTTATAATCCTTTTTTTATCTAATGATTTATTCTATTGTTTTCTTTAGGTGTATCGATTAATACTAAAAACAATCAAATAAGATAAAAAGGGCATTCTTTATCTGGATATTATATTATGTTGGTGGGGGATTGTATTCTATTTATTTTCTTTCTTGCAATTAAAAGTTACCACTGCAGGTCCATTGATACTTGTTCTGATTGTCTCCTTTAGTAGTTTCATCATTGTTCACCTGCCCATTTATTGTTGAAATCCTTAGATTACTTCTCAAACAAAAAAGACTACAAATCTGCAGATAACTGTTTTGCCACCATTTTGGCCTTTCCTTATGATTTGCCTCCTTGAAGAGGATTTGTCACAGCATTTGTCATGATGACATTGTGGAGGCTGATCATTATTGGAAAAATTGTCTATTAGAGAGAATTTAAGTCTCATTCTTATTTCATTTCTCTTGGTGAAGGAACCCACACCTGCTGCTGTATGGTTAATGTAATGTCTTGTCATAATATTTTAGCCACAACCACCAAGTACCATCTTTGCAACAGTTTGTGTGAAAAAAAACATCAATTAATTTCTGTCTTATCATTGCTGTCTAAGGTGCAATGAGCATTTCCATCGTGTTGTTTTCCTTGAGTTTTATTATCTGCATCTGTTCACATTTTCTGGCAACAGTCGGAAGGATCTGTGCACCATATAGACCTATGTATCTAATAAAGCATTTGGAGCTGAAGAATTCTCTAAAGAAAGAACAATGCTAAAGTCAAAGCAAAGACGGACTATTTGTGAATGCTTGGTCTACGCCGAGATAAGTTTGTATGACTATATCTTTATTAAATGCTTATATGTGCGTGATATTTCCTCCATCTTAAACTCTGAATATATCTTACTTGAATGAAAATAATGATTAGGACTCTTACAATATTATCTGGACATCTGAGATGTGTATTTAAAGAATAAATGTGTTGAATTCTATATGCTTATTAATATGCTGTTTGGAATCTGAACTACAATATTATTTGAGTTATGTGCTCAATATACTGTCTTTATATAAATGTAACTCGAATGTTATCATGCTTAACTGATTTTTGTTGCTCTGTCTCTGGGATATGAACATGTGAACCAGGTTGTTCTAAGTTGATGTCACCCTCACACAGTAGTAAATCCCAATCATACATATGTTTCTAGAGATATAAAATATCTTTCCCATTCTTGAATTCTTTAAGAACTAGATACATGTTGATAAGTCATTATCAGTTGAACATTTTTATAACTTATTTTAAATTAATTTTTGATTTATAAGTCAAATTGATGCCGAACGTTTTTACTTATAAATTACAACTTAAAATAACTTATAAGTCAATTTATCTTTTAACTTTAAGTTATTTTAAAATAAGTCGTTGTTGAACGGGCTTTTAATACTTGAATAAGAGTTGTTTTTTTGAAAAATTACCTTAGTTATCCTAAATTATAATCTTTGTAAAATTGTAAGCAATTTCAGTGTCAATTAGTTGCCTTTGTGTAGATGGTTATATTTTTTGTTGAACCTATTAAGTATTAGGTTGTATGTTATGATGTTAGTGTTTTGTAGTTTTAAGTATGGATTTGGGATTTGATTGCCTAGGTTACATATTGTTTTTTGGTAATTATATTAGCTCTTTTTGTTGGATGTAAAATAGATGTTAGCCAGTTTGTTTCAACTTTTCTATCTTTAACTTTTGATTCTACGAAGTTGAAGTTGATTTTGATTTTTTATAATTTGTTAACTAGTATTTGCTAAACTGATTTTGATTTTCCAAAATTTGTTAACGAGTGTTTGGCAAATAGGTTGACGAGCTAGATTATTATTTAATATATTTGTTTATATATTTATTTGTTAACAAGTGTTTGGTAAAAAAAAAAAATATTATTTAATATATTTATTTATATATGCATGAATGGATATAAATTTTAAATGTAAATCTTATATTATATAGTTAATTATGTATACTTACTTATTAATATAAAAATTATTAATTATAGTGTTTATATAAATATAAATCTTATATTATGTGTTTAATTATTTATAAATATATATATTAATATGTAATTATCTATTAATGTTAGATTATATATTCGATTGTTTAAATATATATTAATATTTAATTATTTATTGATATATATATATATGTATTTGTGAAAATATATATACAAATATATAATATATTTTAGTGTATATATATATATTAATATACGGTTGTTACTGTAGCATTTATTAAATGAAATACTTAGTGGCTACTACTGTAGCAATTATTGAATCAATAATCAAAAATACTATGCAATGTCGTGTGTTATTGTGGAATACCGTGTACTACTGTGAAGTACCGTGTGCTATTGTAGAATAACACGTGTTATTATTTTTTTTATTACCGGGTATTTCAACAGTCAATGGTAAAAGTTCTACCGCCAATTTTTAAAAAGGTTATTTCTGTTGCTTTCTATATCCGACAGTTATTCCGTTGCGAGGCCCACCAATGATTGGTTATTTCGGCGTCGTCGTACGAATATTCTCCGACAAAAGGAATATTCCCTGACATACCGTTTACTTCCTATAATTTGTAGATATTACCCATAACTTTAACCTTTATCAAATCAACACCTTACTATTTAGAAAAAAATTAAATCTTATTCATAAAAAGTTGGAGTCTTACATTTTTTGCGTTTCTGATCCAATTAAAAGGTTTTATGAAACTTATTTTTGTATATCAACCAATTTAATCTTCAAAAACAACTTATTATGTTAGTAGATTTGAGAACATTTTTTCGTTCTAATAAACTTTTTTTCCTTTTAAGTTTTCGGTAGTCTAAAGTTTCGTAGATCTAAACAGTTTTTTTTAAGTTGATTTTTTTTATAAACTGAGCATATCACATTTCTTATCAAATATGTCACGATATATGCAATTTGCTTTATTTATCTTATTTTTAGGGATAAAAAAGTGTTTCTTTTTGTATGTCGTAGTATATTTTAAGGAATGACAAAATTCTCATATCATTAAATTTAGTTTATATGGTCTGTATTTTTTTTATAAAATTTTAAACTATTTAACCATAGAATAATTATTTATAAATATTAGTTTAATACTTTAATTAATTTTAAAGACATCTAAAATTGTTATAAAAAATGTCATGGATTATCAATTTAGAATAATTATATGTACATGAATTTTTTTTATCCATTATATTAACTAGTTAACTGCACACATTATGTGTGTGATCTAATGTAAAAAAATAAGAGAGTGGGAGAGTAAAAGAATAAGCGATAGAAAAAGTAGGAATGAAAAAATAATTGTTACTACATAACTACATCAACACAACATAAAAATAAAATTTTAAAGATAAGGTGTGACTCAGTTACACTAAAAAGAGGCTATAAAAGTTGAACATTTTATAATAAAAGATGAGAGACGAAAGTGGTGTTTATTTACCTTTTAATACCTCTTTAACAGCTCCACATCTTATTCGGTAAGAGGGTAAAATTTTGTTTGCCTCTTATCGTATCTTAATCGGTAAGAGGAAGATATAAATCTAAATCATTAAGAACTGTATCTTAATGAAAAATTTAAATCTATGAAGCCTTTATAAATATTGTACTCCTTCAATTCTAAATTTTAAGATCATTATTCATTTTTGAAAAGTCAATTTGAAATATTTTTAAATTTAAATTGATATTTTTAAATATAAAAGTCATTAAGATGTTTTATACTTTTTAGTTGCCAAACAACTTTTTAAGTTTAGATACTATTTCACTCAAATAATTTAATTTATTAAAATATATTAACCATTCAAATTTTAATTAGACGAAGGTGAGAGAAAAAACGGTTGAAATGAAAATGGCGATTGAGATTTGATACATAAGAGAGTTTGTTGGTAAAGTAAATCAATAAATGTTGTTTTTTATGTGGGTCATAATTAGAAGCAGGAAGAAAAGAAAGTAATGGTATTGGTGACGGAAATATTGAAAAAGTAATGAAATTACAATCAAAGTAACCGTAAAAAAGTATTACTTAAAATTTCAAATTTTAAGGAGGGAGGAGTATGTATATACGTTTATCCCAAAATTTCAAATTGACGCTTGAGGTCTTATACTAATCACCCAAAAATATACTACTTCATTTCCCGCTTTCTTTTTCCCTCTATAATTTATTAAAAGAATTAGAAAATATATGGCCGTCTCCCTCCCTCTTGTACACTAATTTTCCTTCAGACTTCAGTTCCAAACACTTCTTTCTCTTTCTATTTTTAACCATCACCGGCGGTCGGAGTTTCTTATTTGCTATCAGATCTTTTGGTGGTAGAGGGTGGATGAGATTTTTGGTGGCGTAGTGGAGGCTCACTTCAGTCCTAATACAGTACCAACGGCGGCGACTGTGCGTTGGCGATACCACTACGGATCTTCGTCCTTTTTTCCCTTTCATTTATCTTTTCTTCTTCTCTTTGTTTTCTCTAAGCTTGATAATGGGGGTGAGTATGGTCCGAGGAATTCCTCTTCATACTCGCCTTGTAGCTATCTTTCAAACTCGGGCCAAATTAGTACAAACATATTCTGAACTAATTTTTTTTCCAGATTACCCGATTACTTTAAATAGGTATGATTGTTTGTGTTTGATCAAACTAGTTTTTAATGATGATTATGTTGTTTTGAATTATTGTACCTTGATTCGGTGGTGGTTGGTTAGTTTTGTATTTGAAGTTATTTTTGTCGGTTTGTTGCTATACTGCATGATATCAAATGTACTAGCTACATTAATCTTGTGACACCCCCAAATCCATGTACTAGCTACAGTGGACTGGTGCTCACTATTCAACCTAAACTTCTTTTGAATATATAAATTTTAAACTCACACTACTGACAACCAGACAGTTCCTAGGAAAGAGGGGGCCTTCCGTATAAACGGCGTGCAATCAAATAACCCATTTCCTTGACAGAACATTCTAGACATTGTCAGTAATGTTAAATCTAAATTAAGAATACACATATCTTAACTAAACATAACTTAGATAGTTTATTACAAACATCTCCGTCTAGTCCCAAGGTTCTTATAACCTTTACAAATACACACATATATAAGATTCTTCAAAATTCATTACAAATATTATAAATATTTAATTATTATATAAATTGCATTTATCCATCTATCTTTCCTTTTCTTTTATCCTTGCTCGATCCTTCAGCCTTCTCAAGTTTAGCTGCAAGTGTTTATTTTAAGCAAGAATGAGCACAAATTGCCCAGCAAGTAATAAGATAGTTTGACATCTAACATCAAGAAAAAGAATCATTTGCATCTGAAGACTTCAACAATTGGAATAAAATTGAGAAGTATTTGAATAACAAGAAATAATTAGATTTCAAGTTGTTACCATCGTACTGAACGGTAATAAATACCTTGAACAAATAAAACCATTAGGACAAATATCAATCAGAAAGTCCGACAAACATCCTCCATAGGTACTTTAGGGGATCAACCTATCGTACCATATATTGTGCACATATATAAATTTTTAACGCCTAAGCGTAAATGGGACTATATGCCCGACATCTGTTATCCGTTTTTTTATGGTTGTTCATCTCAGTTTTATACCACGAGTCGACAGCAAAGCAATTTAGATTGGTTTGACTTTAAATAACATCTATGATTTAAATGAATTCAACAATATATCATCGTACATCAATATTGTCTAGCCGAAACAATTGGCTTCGACGCATCTATTCAACAATTTATGAATATTAAGAACTTTAATAACATAAGAAATTCGATAACGAAACAATGCTTTTAATGTACATAAGTACGAATACTAGCATCTATAATCAATTGAATAATTTATAATTTAACAATAAAGGAGACTTGCACAATATGTAAACTTGTGTAAGTTATAATATCATCATCATAAGAACTTGTACGGAATAATAATTGCATAAGTTAAGAAACTTACATTCAATACAGAAATCGAATGAAGTTAGGATACTTGCCAGATATATCGTATAAATATAACGTTATTAATTTGTCCTTCAAAAGACCTACACATATCATTAAGGTCATCACACCAATTGGTCACATACGTCACATGCCGTCATATTTTAGCCGATGGAATTTTACTCGAATTAATTGTTTTACCTTTACATAAATCCATTTTCTTTATTAAACGTACTTAACCATTTTATGATTTTTCTTCCTCTTGGTCACACATACTTAGAAATATTTTCCATGTAAAAATAATTTTATTATAATTTTTCAGCTTTATTAAATATTTTTAAAAGGTGCCATTTCAGTTCAAAACTTAGCAATTTTGCTACAACGAATTTCATTCCAAAAAATTTCCAAATTTAGTCAATATCTTACTCATATTAAAGTATACTTTCAGTTAAAATTTCATAACCATCTGAGTTATAGAACTAGAGTTATAGCAGTATTCGTCGAGAGAACCCTAGTATTACATTGGTCATATCTCACTCATCCGAAGTCGGATTACGTTCATCTTTGGACAGGAGATTTGTTATACCATATAGTTTCATTACCTAAAAGGGCTTAATTTGTTTCACTAGTTAAGTAGACGAAACTGTTCACGAAAAAAATGGGCAACAAGCTTTTACCGATTTTCCAGTTTTGTCTGTTTTAGTAGAAATTCCATCATAAATAACTTACAAGGTATTTTCTGGAAATTCCAATTGAAAGGGTTAGGGAACTCATATATCTATCACCACAAGTTGACCACACACAAAAATTTGAAATATAATGAGAGTTATAGTTGTTCAAATTTCAGTTTCTGTTTTTAGGAAAAAACAGATTTTATCTTTTTTATTGCAACTTTGGTTCTTCAACCGTTTTTCATCGTCTAAGTTATTTAACATCAATATTTAACATATTTAGATATATATATATATATATGTATATATATATATATATATATATATATATATATGAGTATGATACATGTTTATATACATATATCCAAGACCTTTATAAGAAAATTAAATATTGGAAGGTTTTAGGTATTACCTTCACTTAGTTGGTAGAACTTCCTCCTTTTGCTCCTAAGCTTTCCCCCAAGCTCTCAAACTCTCTCTCTCTCTCTCTCTCTCTCTCTCTCTCTCTCTCTCTCTCTTCTCTCTAACTTAGTTTTTTGAAAATGAAGTAATGTAATGCAAGTATTCTTGGTGTTGACTATTTATAGACCCAAATAGAAGAATTGTAGGTAGCTCCTCCTTTCTTGGTTTTCATTTATGGTCCACTCCCTCATCTTTTCATCTTCCCTCATTTGTCCTAACTATTTACCCTAGTCATCTAATCAATTAAGCTAGGATTTAGGGCAGTCAAACTAGAGAACCATTATCCCCATTTTTCTCCTTGTTTCCTTTCATGTTTCCCTCTTTGTTCCCCACTATGTCTCCCACCATCTCTTTTTCTTTTCTCTTGTTTTTTAACTCATTTATTACATCATTAATGCATCACCACTTCTAGAAGTTGGATCAAGGACTTAGGCTTGGCTTTTTGGGCTCCTTGCAAGATCTATTAGGGCTTGTATTGGACTCATGTTTGTGCTATTTTAATTCTTTCTTGGACTTTCCCAATTAACATTTAACTTGAGCTTATCAACTAGGTTTAATTCCTTAACTATTTTGCCATTAGTAACTTACTTGCATAATTAATTTGGGCTCTCTTACATTGTCATACAAGGCTAGTAACCAAGCTTTGTTAGTTAATAACCTAAGCTTTAATTCTCTTAACATTTAATCAATTTCATTAAATCATTTCTCTTGGTTTTTTTTTGTTCCTTAGTTAGTTCAAACTAGTTAAATTAATTAGTCTTGTCTAACTATTAATTTACATCTCGCATCACTTAAATAAATATATTACACACATATTTATTCATTTATAACATTTGCACAAAAAAAATTCAACAAACTTCATTTCATTAATAACTATACATAGGCTTATTTACAATGCTACATGATTTTCTCGGTTATTACAAATCTGGTTGTCAATAGCTTTGATTATATCATGTCTTTGTTGCAATTATGGTCTGGTAATTTTATTTTATTTTATTTTTTTTGGTGTGTGTGTGTGTGTGGAGCAAATCGAACATGCCAAGCTCTGAAAAGTTAGATTGACAAGTCTGGTGTATTTAGTATTTACTGATTTAATATTCAGGAGGAGAACAAGCACACAGAAAAAGATTGTTTGTAATTTGAAATTATGGATTAAATTTAAAAGTTCAAGGGGAGCATAAAGCAATAGCGTGGACTTGAATTTTTTAAGTTTTGATTTCAGTAGCTGTTGCTTGTAGCGTATCATTTTCCCTTCTAAAATGAAGCCATAATGTTTTCTAGTCATGGGACACGGGTGCTTGTAAACTTGGCAATATCCTACACATGTTCTAGCAGACATTCACAATCTATTTTTTGCAATTAGTTTGTAATTATTAAGTTCCTACCTTTTCTGTTTGAATGTTGATGGAACTACATTTTGTTTCAAATACAAGCCGCGAAAGAATTGAGCGGGCAAATATGTCAGATTTGTGGGGATATGGTGGAGATAACCGTAGATATGGAGCTCTTTGTTGCCTGTAATGAATGTGCTTTCCCTGTTTGTAGGACTTGCTATGAGTATGAAAGACGAGAGGGTGGTCAGGTTTGCCCTCAGTGCAAAACTAGATACAAACGCATTAAAGGTAACAGTTTTCATGTACATCCCAGCCTCCATCTAGGAATTTTTTGTTGAGGTTTGGCATTACTTGGAGGTAGTCCAAGGGTTGAGGGTGATGATGAAGAAGATGACAATTTTGATGACCTGGAGAATGAGTTTTGATTTAGGGAAGGATGATGCTTTTGACCCACAAAAACTTACTGCTGTACTGCTCTTTGCACACCGTAACACTGGCCGTGCAAGCCAGGCTAGTTCATCTGGAATGTCAACATGCTCAGAACATGATTTCTCTAACAATGGTCCTAAAATCCCTCTCTTGACCTATAATGAAGAGGTGAATGATATGTCACGTGTTCCCTCCACCTTTCATTTGTTAAAGTTGACTTATGATGTAGTATTGAACTTCAATTATATCTAATTTTCAGCCATCAGTTGTAGGTTTGATTTGTTTTTCTACATGGAACCTGGGTAGCCTAAGAAAGAAGAGGAAACAGCTGCTGCGTGTGATTATGTTGACTACTCTGGTGGTGATTAGTGGTCTAACCAAATTCCAGATAGCTAGTGGACCCGTGATACAGTCGTGGCTCCCATTCCTGCAGTTCCTGGTTTTGGTTGACACTAAATCAAGGTGCATATATTTGCCTTTATTCTAATTAGTACTCCCGGTATCCCAAATTAATATTCGTCTAGACTTGCTGATGCTTTTATTGTGTTTTTTGTTGTGGTCAAAATAGTCATTTCAATGTGCGCCATTTTGATTCCAAATACTAAAATTTGAATGAATTGGTGCATGCTATTAAATAGACACTACTTGGCGAATTTGTCGAAAGGCCCATTTAATACTTGGATAAGAGTTGTTTTTTTGAAAAATTACCTTAGTTACCCTAAATTACGATCTTTGTAAAATTATAAGCAATTTCGGTGTCAACTAGTTGCCTTTGTGTAGATGGTTATATTTTTTGTTGAATCTATTAAGAGTCTGTTCGACAACAGCTTATAAGTTGGTCAACATTTGTTATGATGACATTGTGGAGGCTGATCATTATTGGAAAATTTGTCTATTAGAGAGAATTTAAGTCTCATTCTTAATTCATTTCTCATGGTGAAGGAAACCTCCTGTTGCTGTATGGTTAATATAATTTTGGTATGAATTCTGTAGATGGATTTTCTAGTCACTGTTTCACTAATGTTGGTATGAATTTTGTAGTTGAAATATTAAAGTTTTGTTCTTTGTGCAATATTTTCAATTTTTATGAGAACCTACACTATTATACTGTAGTAAATTTAAGAATATATTTCAATCCTCGAAGGGGTCAAGGGGAAAACTTACCTTTTTTTTTAATCTTCTGAATCTAGCATTGAGTTCTTATTGAGGATAGAGTAGACTCGAACATTTTGGTTGAACTAAAATGGTACTCAGACTAGGCTTAATTATTTAGTGCTTTTATTGTTAATTAAGTACCTGGTGGCTAATCAATGAATTTTTGAAAGCACCTGAATTTCTTTTTTGTTAAAAAATGTTTTTTAAGAATCTTTTCAATAATTCAAGTAGAATTTCATTATTTTTGGTTTGGTTTTGCTTTGGCCTCTTGATGTCTTTTATTGTTTTTGTTTTAATAGGAGTATTAATTTTAAGGTTTAGAATGAAACTTTATTTTTGGCTGATTCAATTTGGTGGTTTGTTTTTCGTGATGCTAATCAATGGAATATTTATTGAATGTGATAAAAAAATTTTCTGGTTATATTGTTCTATCATTAGATCTAACCATGGTGCAAAATGCAAACCGCGCATGGTAAACTGTTTTTTGAATATACTTTTAACTTTTTCCCTTTCTGTCACTGGGAAATTGAAGAAGAAAATTGAATGTTAATTTCGTATTTGAATAGAAATTTCGTCAGACTCTCAAACTAGATTAAGTAATAGTATATGTTTGGTTGAGGCATTTTGTGCTCACACTGTGTATACGAGTTTTAAAATGGACTGAAAAAAAAATAAAAGGATGGCAAATGTAAGTTTTATATCCAATTTTCTCGTTTAATAGAATTCATAAATCAATCTTTTCCTTATGGAACTTTAAAACAAATCTCTTAGAACTGTAACTTTAGAAATCCAGTGATATCACTTATAATCCTTTTTTTATCTAATGATTTATTCTATTGTTTTCTTTAGGTGTATCGATTAATACTAAAAACAATCAAATAAGATAAAAAGGGCATTCTTTATCTGGATATTATATTATGTTGGTAGGGGATTGTATTCTATTTATTTTCTTTCTTGCAATTAAAAGTTACCACTGCAGGTCCATTGATACTTGTTCTGATGGGCTCCTTTAGTAGTTTCATCATTGTTCACCTGCCAATTTATTGTTGAAATCCTTAGATTACTTCTCAAACAAAAAAGACTACAAATCTGCAGATAACTGTTTTGCCACCATTTTGGCCTTTCCTTATGATTTGCCTCCTTGAAGAGGATTTGTCAGCATTTGTCATGATGACATTGTGGAGGCTGATCATTATTGGAAAAAATTGTCTATTAGAGAGAATTTAGGTCTCATTCTTATTTCATTTCTCTTGGTGAAGGAACCCTCCTGCTGCTGTATGGTTAATCTAATGCCTTGTCATAATATTTTAGCCACAACCACCAAGTACCAACTTTGCAACAGTTTGTGTGAAAGAAAACATCAATTAATTTCTGCCTTATCATTGCTGTCTACGGTGCAATGAGCATTTCCATCATGTTGTTTTCCTTGAGTTTTATTATCTGCATCTGTTCACATTTTCTGGCAACAGTCGGAAGGATCTGTGCACCATAGACCTATGTATCTTAATAAAGCATTTGGAGCTGAAGAATTCTCTAAAGAAAGAACAATGCTAAAGTCAAAGCAAAGAGAGACTATTTGTGAATACTTGTTCTACACCGAGATAAGTTTGTATGACTATATCTTTATTAAATGCTTATATGTGCGTGATATTTCCTCCATCTTAAACTCTGAATATATATTACTTGAAAGAAATTAATGATTGAGACTCTTACAATATTATCTGGACATCTGAGATGTGTATTTAAAGAATAAATGTGTTGAATTCTATATGCTTATTAATATGCTGTTTGGAATCTGAACTACAATATTATTTGAGATATGTGCTCAATATACTGTCTTTATATAAATGTAACTCGAATGTTATCATGCTTAACTGATTTTTGTTGCTCTGTCTCTGGGATATGAACATGTGAACCAGGTTGTTCTAAGTTGATGTCACCCTCACATAGTAGTAAATCCCAATCATACATATGTTTCTAGAGTTATAAAATATCTTTCCTATTCTTCAATTCTTTAAGAACTAGATACATGTTGACAAGTCATTATCAGTTGAACATTTTTATAACTTATTTTAACTTAATTTTTGATTTATAAGTCAAATTGATGCCGAACGTTTTTACTTATAAATTACAACTTAAAATAACTTATAAGTCAATTTATATTTTAACTTTAAGTTATTTTAAAATAAGTCGTTGCGGAACGGGCTCTTAATACTTGAATAAGAGTTGTTTTTTTTGAAAAATTACCTTAGTTATCCTAAATTATAATCTTCGTAAAATTGTAAGCAATTTCAGTGTCAATTAGTTGACTTTGTGTAGATGGTTATATTTTTTGTTGAACCTATTAAGTATTAGGTTGTATGTTATGATGTTAGTGTTTTGTAGTTTTAAGTATGGATTTGGGATTTGATTGCCTAGGTTACATATTGTTTTTTGGTAATTATATTAGCTCTTTTTGTTGGATGTAAAATAGATGTTAGCCTGTTTGTTTCAACTTTTCTATCTTTAACTTTTGATTCTACGAAGTTGAAGTTGATTTTGATTGTTTATAATTTGTTAACTAGTGTTTGCTAAACGGATTTTGATTTTCCAAAATTTGTTGTTGAGTGTTTGGCAAATAGGTTAACGAGCTAGATTATTATTTAATATATTTGTTTATATATTTATTTGTTAACAAGTGTTTGGTAAAAAATATTATTTAATATATTTATTTATATATACATGAATGGATATAAATTTTAAATGTAAATCTTATATTATATAGTTAATTATGTATACTTACATACTAATATAAAATTATTAATTTATAGTGTTTATATAAATATAAATCTTATGTTATGTGTTTAATTATATATAAATATATATATATATATATATATATATATATATATTAATATGTAATTATCTATTAATGTCAGATTATATATTCAATTGTTCTAAATATATATTAATATTTAATTATTTATTGATTTATATTATATATTTAAAAAAATATATACGTATATATATACTATAAAGCTTATTATTTATTGATATTATATATATATATATATATGTATTTTTAACGTATTATATTGATATATTCAATTACTTATTGATATATATTATATAAATATAAATATATATAGCTGTGCAAATATATATAAAATATAGATCTTATATTGATATGTATATATTATATATTATATACTTAAAATATATATATATTTGTGCAAATATGTGATATAAATATAATAATATAATTGATTGTTGAAGCATATTATATTTATTTATTAATATATAAAATATAGATCTTATATTATATAATTATCTATATATATATATTAACATTATATATAGATATATTTATTTAAATATACTTTAACACATTATATATTTGTTTATATTAAGCATATCATATTTATTTTTTAATATATATATTCAATTATAAATAAATATTAACATATTATATAGTTAATTATATATAATTATTTAATTATTTAAATGTATATTAATATGTACTTATTTGTTAATATATATGATTATATATTCAATTGTTTAAATATATAATTCAATTATTTAAATATATATATATATATATATATATAAATATTATATAATTTTTTACATATTATATATCTAAAATTATTTAATTTAATATTTAATTATTTTAACATATATTAATCATTTTATTTAGGGTTTAGGTTGTAGGGGGTAGGGTGTAGGGTTTAGGATGTAAGGTGTAGGGTTTAGGGTGTAGGGTTTAGGGTTTAGGGTATGCTTAAAAGAAACTAATGGTATTAGTGACGGAAGTATTGAAAAAGTAATGAAATTACAATCAAAGTAACTGTAAAAAACTATTACTTAAAATTTCAAATTTTAAGGAGGGAGGAGTATGTATATACGTTTATCCCAAAATTTCAAATTGACGCTTGAGATCTTATACTAATCACCCAAAAATATACTACTTCATTTCCCGCTTTCTTTTTTCCTCTGTAATTTATTAAAAGAATTAGAAAATATATGGCCGTCTCTCTCCCTCTTGTACTCTATTTTTCCTTCAGACTTCAGTTCCAAACACTTCTTTCTCTTTCTATTTTTAACCATTACCGGCGGTCGGAGTGTCTTATTTCTTATCAGATCTTTTGGTGGCAGAGGGTGGATGAGATTTTTGGTGGCGTAGTGGAGGCTCACTTCAGTCCTAATACAGTGCCAGCGGCGGCGACTGTGCATTGGCGATACTACTACGGATCTTCGTCCTTTTCCCCCTTTCATTTATCTTTTCTTCTTCTCTTTGTTTTCTCTAAGCTTGATAATGGGGGCGAGTATGGTCCGAGGAATTCCTCTTCATACTCGCCTTGTAGCTATCTTTCAAAGTCGGGCCAAATTAGTACAAACATATTCTGAACTAATTTTTTTTTTCAAATTACCCGATTACTTAAAATAGGTATGATTGTTTGTGTTTGATCAAACAAGTTTTTAATGATTATTATGCTGTTTTTGACTTATTTTTCCCTGATTCGGTGGTGGTTGGTTAGTTTTGTGTTAACGCCAAGATTTGTCTGCGCACTTTAGTCACTACAAAATGCGCTAATCCTGCACAATAACGAAACCTCACTCAAAGTTCCGGGTGGTTTTGCCACCGGGGGATAGCTCAGGCGTGAGAATTAGTACAGGCTATATCAAGGTTTTGATAACAATGGAGGTTTTTAGCTTAGTGTTTAGTTTTGCATTACCTTTGAATCCGAGAGGGAAGCCTTGTATATATACCTCCTTATGCCATCATCACGCCTGGTCCCACTTGACAGAATAAAGCATATGTCCCCATCAACCAAATCATAATAAATGCTTCCATCAGAATTTAAGTCAATCCAGTTAGAAAGTAGTTTCCTTAACTGAGTCACTTTATTCCAACTAAATCCCAAATGGGTTCGGGTCCTCCATACCGGGTCGGGTATCCCGAACCCATAACCCAACATTGCCCCCTACTCTTTAATTATAAAAAGAATTATAATAAAAGAGTAAGGAGAATAAATATACCCTTAATCCCTGATTCAACCACACCCTTAACTTTGTAACCGCCTCAAATTATTACCCCCATTAACACCATAACGCCACGTGCCAATAAAAGGGGGCCCACCACATTTAATAAAATAGCGCCGTCTGTGGGAACCGTGCCGGATTCAAAGGGCCACTCTCAAATAAAGTTAAAATCATCCCCAAATGCAACCGTCACTTTCAATTTGAATTTTTTCAAACCTGTCAAATCTCCTCTGCAACTTTCACTGCAATCCCCGTCTTACTCCAACTACTCGAATCCAACACCTCTCTTCTATTCATCAATGGCGACAAACGATGCCTCAAGCTCTTCCAACCCATCAAAAACTAGTGCCTCAGCCTCTACTGCTAACGAAATCATAGTTCCCATTATAGCGGTGACAACAGAAGCCACCACTGTCACAACCACTGCTATACCAACAGTCGTCGTCTCCGCCGCGCCGGTAGCCATTACTTCTGCCGCTGAAACCAGCTCCACCTCACTGGGACTTAGCACTTCATCCCAAGATCCCATCACTAGCTCTGATTTCCCTGGCAACCCCTTTCCTATTACTTCGCCCCGCACCGAAGCCGAACTTCAAAACATGAAGATGCTAGAGGAATATTCCTCGGAAAAAACTTTCTCCCACATAAATACCAGATCTTCCATTCAGACTAAAGATCTCGCAGCTATCCGGGAACTATACCAGATTCCTATATCCTACCAGATACGCACAGCCGACCTCAACGAGAGGATGTACCAGCGCCCCAATGGCTGGACCGCCGTATCTGTCGGCAGAATTCCAGTTCGGAAGGCCAAAGAGGGTCAAACCGAGAAAGACGCCTCGAGGCACCACCTCCACCGAACCCTCCACGAAATTGTGTTGATGTCATCACTGGAGGAACGTTCGGAAAGAAAGTTGGGAAAAAGAGGAGTGGCTTGATGGATGCCGTATTATCGGTCTCGGAACGGCCTTCGGCTAGAGATCGACCGTTTCTCAACACGGTAATATCATTTACCGAGGAGGATTACCCCTCGGAACCAATTGATCCCCATGAAGGGGCGCTGGCCATCACAGCCCAGGTCGGATCCATGGATATGAAGCGAATAATGATCGATAATGGATCTTCGGTCGACATATTGTTTACTCATGCATACAATAGGCTAGACCTGGGGGGAGCAAGGATGGAGGTGGGTCAGGAATCTCCGTTGTATGGCTTCAGCAATGATCCTGTTCGCGTGTCCGGAACCGTGGAACTGCCGGTTATCTTTGGAACGGCACCGAGGCAGGTAGAAGTCATAGTCAGATTTTTTGTGGTCCAGGTAGATTCGGCCTACAATGCCATTCTGGGTAGACCCACTTTGGCTGCACTTCAGGCTGTTACCTCCATAGGTCACTTCAAAATTAAGTTCCCAACTTCGGAGGGGGTTGGTGAGGTAAAGGGTGACCTAGACATGGCACGCAGGTGTTATCGGAATTCATTGATATCCTCGGCGGCTGGAGTCAGCAAGCAGAAACAAACAATGGCTATAGAAGTCGAGCCGTTCACCGAGGGAAATTCCGAACCCCTTGCGTTGCCTGCTGAAGAGACAGAGGAGGTAGAATTGATTGTTGGAAAGGGCAATAAACTGATCAAGATAGGCGCAGGGTTGATAGAGCCATTTCGAACAAGCCTAATCGAGCTACTTCGGGTATATGCGGACATTTTTGCATGGGAGCCTTCTGACATGCCTGGGGTCGATAAGTCGGTGGCGGTTCATAAGCTGTGTATTGACTCTTCTAGGAAGCCTATCCGTCAGAAGAGGAGGATCTTCGCTCCTGATAGGCAAAAGATCATTGACGATGAGATCGCCAAACTTCTAAAGGCGGACTTCATTTATGAAATTGATTACCCCGAGTGGCTAGCAAATGTGGTGCTAGTGCGGAAACAGAATGGCAAATGGAGAGTCTGCATAGATTATACCGATCTGAATAAGGCTTGTCCGAAGGATTTTTACCCTCTTCCGCATATCGACCAGTTGATTGATGCGACATCAGGTTTCGACATGCTTTAGCTTCATGGACGCTTTCTCTGGATATCATCAGATCTCCATGGACAAGAAGGACATGCCGAAAACGGCGTTCATTACGCATCGAGCAATATACGCATACAAGAAAATGACGTTCGGATTGCTAAATGCGGGAGCCACATATCAGAGAATGATGAACTATGTGTTCGCCAAGTTACTGGGTCGAAGCATGGAGGTATACGTGGACGACATGATCGTCAAAAGCGTGGGAGTTCGGAACCATTTGGATGATCTGGAAAACTGCTTTGAGACGATCAGAAAGTACAAGCTTCGGCTGAACCCTACCAAGTGTACTTTTGGACTTGGTTCGGGTAAATTTCTGGGGTATTTGCTCAGCAAGAGGGGGATCGAAGCTAATCCGGAAAAGATCAGTGCCATTTTAGACATGAAGTCTCCCCAAATCTTTCAAAGACGTACAGCGATTGACTGGTAGGATTGCTGCGCTTCGGAGGTTCATGTCAAAATCGGCGGAACGGTGTCTACCCTTCTTTAACACTTTGAAAGGGCCGAAGAATGAAAAGACCTTCCAATGGACATCAGAGTGTGAAGACGCGTTCCAAGGAATCAAGAGGTATCTTTCCTCAGCTCCACTTCTGGTGAAGCCCATTCCTTCGGAACCCCTATACCTGTATCTGGCGGCGAGTTCATTGGCGGTGGGAGCTGTATTACTTCGCGAAGTAGGGGGCAAGCAGTGCCCCGTATACTATGTTAGCCATGTGCTTCGGGATGCCGAAACCAGATACCCCAACTTGGAAAAATTCGCTTATGCACTTGTCATAGCAAGCAGGAAGCTAAGGCATTATTTCCAAGGGAGGTTGGTGGTAGTATACACTGATCAGCCGCTGAAAAAAGATCATGAATAAGCCAGATTTGTCGGGACGCCTCTCTGCTTGGGCAATGGAGTTGACTCAGTTTATCATAGACTATCATCCTCGGACTGCCATTAAGGGTCAGGCGTTAGCTGACTTCATAGTAGAGTGCTCGTTTACCGAACCCGATACCGATGATGGTGCAATGGTAGTGAGTTCGGTGTCGGGCGATCAAGCGGCTCATGTGTCATGGACTTTGTATGTAGATGGCTCTTCGACTTCGGATGTCAGTGGAGCAGGGGTCATTTTGATTAGCCCAGAGGGATTTAAGGTCCAACAGGCCATTCGCTTTGAATTTTAGGGCGACCAATAATGAGGCAGAGTATGAAGCCATTTTGGCCGGATTGCGGTTGGCAAGGAGCTTGGAAGTAAAGCACTTAATCATCTTTCAGTGATTCCCAGTTAGTAGTTAAGCAGATATTGGGTGAGTACGAAGCCCGAGGGGATAGGATGACGAAGTATTTGGCCGCAGTTAAAGACCGACTGCATCATTTCGAATCATATAGTGTGCAAGGAGTTGGTCGGGAAGATAACACCGTAGCCGATGCCTTGGCAAAATTGGCTACAACGGAAACTGCTTCTTTTAGTGGGTCAGTCTACCTGGAGGTCCTGGGGGACTCGAGCATTCGAAGGACAGAGGTGCTCCCGATAGAAAGGATGGACTGTTGGCTCACGCCGTATATTTCCTATCTGGCGGATGGCGTCCTTCCTTCGGATCGGTTAGAAGCCAAGAAAATCAAACATCGAAGTTCGTTCTTCATCTTAATCGATGGAGACTTGTACCGAAGGGGGTTTTCTTCACCGTTGCAGAAGTGTTTTGACCCCTTCCGAAGCGGATTACGCACTTCGGGAAGTCCATGAGGGTATATGTGGGGACCATATGGGCGCTAAGGCATTGGCGTACAAGATCCTGAGGCAGGGTTACTATTGGCCAACCATCTTCCAAGAGTCTAAAGAATATGTTAAGAAGTGTCCTAAGTGCCAGCTGAATGGGACGATCCCTCACCAACCTCCCGAAGAGTTGTACTCAGTCTTATCACCGGTCCCGTTTGCTGTGTGGGGGATTGATATTCTGGGACCATTGCCAAAGGCCAAGGGGCAGGTTAGTTTTGTTATTGTGGCAATCGACTATATGACGAAGTGGGTAGAAGCCAAACCTCTCAAAGCGATTACAGAGCAGGAATGTCTTAAATTTCTCAAGGAATTTGTTGTATATCGTTTCGGTATTCCAATGGTGATAGTATCGGATAATGGGAGGCAGTTTGTAGGTGCAAAGTTCGAAGAATTTCTCACAGATTTGGGAATTCAGCACAGGAAGACTTCGATGGCTCATCCCCAGTCAAACGGCCAGGTAGAAGTCACCAATAGAACTCTTCTCAATGGGATTAAAAGGAGGTTGGATGAAGCCAAAGGAAGATGGCCCGAAGAGTTGCTTAGTGTGTTATGGGCATATCGGACAACAACCCGAACGACGACAGGGGATTCGCCTTTTCGTCTCGCTTACGGGACCGATGCCCTTGTTCCTGTTGAGATCGGATCCCCATCTCTTCGGGTCAGTCAATTTAAGGAGTTGTATAATGACGAAGGTCTTCGCCTCAACCTGGATTTGTTAGATGAGGTTAGAGAGTCAGCTTTAATAAAGTTGGCGGCTTATCAAAGGAGGACTGCCAAGCACTACAACAAAGGGGTGAGAATAAGAAGGTTTGAAGTTGGTGATCTGGTGCTTCGAGAGGCTGCAGCATCAACTCCTCAAAATTCAGGCAAGCTTATGCCAAATTGGGAGGGACCATATGAAGTTATTGAAATACCCAAGCCAGGAACTTACCGGCTTCGGAATATGGATGGTTCGGATATTAAGAATACATGGCATGCTGGGAGACTTAGGAGATATTATCAGTGAGTCGTATTCATTTCTTTTTACCGATTGTGTAAATATTTATGTCTATTGAAATGAAATGATATCGGATTGCATTGACGAAAGATGTTTAAATAATTTCATTAATGTTCATCGGGGTTACAAGTTGTACCATTTACATTTGAAAAGGAAAAAAACAAGTAAAATAGTCCTATTGGGTCGGAGGAGACAGTTCTTTGAGCTCTTCTTCATCGTCCGAAGAGTCGAGGATAGAGGTATCCAACCCCGCGGCCGTCATCTTCTCCTTGATCTTCTCTTTATGGCCTTGGTACCCTTCAGAGAACTGCATGATGACCTTATCGGCCAGTTCAGGAGATGCCTTATACTCCTCTATTATTCGGAGCTTGGCTTCTTCGGTCAAGGAAGGCCCCTGGTTCTTTAGTTCGGCGTGCTCTTCTTCCAATGCATTAAGGGTGCGAATCAGGTCGGTCATTTTGGAGTGTGTCTGCTCCATTTGTTCTTCGAGGGCCGTAATAGCCTCCTTCTGGTCGGCGTCGTTTTCTTTCAACAGGACTCGCTCTTCCATGAGTCGGTCGATCTGTTTCTCATTCTCCACGATCTCCGCCTGAAGGATCTCGACCCGATTCCGAAGTTGATAACTCTCACGACTGGCTTCGGTGAGTTTGTCTTTGGTGCCAGCGTGAAGTTCCCTTTCCTTCTCTAGCTCAGACTTCAGAGTCTGCACATCATCTCTTAGGGCTTCGTTTGCCGCTTCGATTTCCCTGTTCCTCTCTGTTAATTTAAGCAGGGATGGGAGAGATCGGGCGAACACAGAGCTAGACTGTAAAAAGTGTGTGTTAGTTGGGTGGAATAAGTTAGTGAGCGAAATAACTCTCTATAGCAATAACGAAAGCAGAATTACCTGGAATTGAAGTCTGATGAAATCTTCAAGGAATTGGTCTAGATTATGATTTCTGAATCGCTCGTTATCGGCTGGCATAATGAAGCGTTCGAGAAGATCATAGGGAAAGGGGTCGGAGCGGTTTTGGGGCCAAAGGGTTCGGGGTTTGGGTTGGCTGCTGGAAGAAGGAGCCGTAGTCCGGGGATCAGGGGACTTGCCTCCACTTGGATGGATTTTGATCTGATGCGTGGGTGCAGTTGGAAGTGCTGAACTGGTCGAAGGCTCTTTGCGAGGTCTCTTCGTCAAAGGCTCTAGGACTTCATCATCAGTTTCTTCCTCGTCGATGATTCCCAGGATAGCCGGATCGGGAATTGCCACGGGAGTCTTTACTGGCTTCGGAGGCATCTTCTTCTTGAGTTGTTTTTTCTTCATCAGAGCCATTTTTTCCGACCTGCTCATCTCTAAAGTATTCTTCTTGAGGACTTGGGTCATCGGGATGGCTGAAATTGGGCGAGCCGCTATCGGCACCTGGTTTAGAGGCACGTCTCCTGGGATTCCTTCGGGATTGTTGAAATTCGGTTCGATGATCCGAGGTACGGTTCGGCCTACTTCAGTCGGGGCGGTTGGCTTAATAAGAGTTACTGTAAGAAGTTGGATGTTATGGGTTAGTTCGAGTTAAAAGGGATGATAAGCAATAAAGTCAAGAATTAAGGTTCGGGATCTGGTTCTTACATCCGTGGTCGTACAACCAGGTATGGTTGCCAAGGAGTTCGAAGTCCCACTCCTCGTCGGGCATCTTGCTGATAAACTGCTTGAACTCGTCCATGCGATCGGCTGGGAATGCTTCAACGTTGTTGGTATTTTTATTAAGGCCGATCCAATCCGATATCAGGTTGGTATCGGGCCCTTTGATATAAAACCACTGAGGATGCCAACCTTTGTTGCTTGTGGGGGTCTTCATCAAGGACAGCTTCTGAGCCCCTTTGGCAGGCAGTTTGCTGATCTGCCGAAACCCTGCCTCGCGAGATCGGATGACCGTGAATAGCGCGAAGAAGAAGTCCAGGGTCGGTTCGACCTGGCAATCGTGGCAGTAGGCGATGAAGCATACCAGGTGGATGAAGGAATTTGGGACTAATTGGGCGAGTCCGACCCCGACCACGCTCAGAAAAGTAAGCATAAAGGCATTGAGGGGGAACCTGAGCCCATATTTTAGGGCTTGGACAGATACGGCGGTCCAGCCATTGGGGCGCTGGTGTACATCCTCTCGTTGAGGTCGGCTGTGCGTATCTGGTAGGATATAGGAATCTGGTATAGTTCCCGGATAGCTGCGAGATCTTTAGTCTGAATGGAAGATCTGGTATTTATGTGGGAGAAAGTTTTTTCCGAGGAATATTCCTCTAGCATCTTCATGTTTTGAAGTTCGGCTTCGGTGCGGGGCGAAGTAATAGGAAAGGGGTTGCCAGGGAAATCAGAGCTAGTGATGGGATCTTGGGATGAAGTGCTAAGTCCCAGTGAGGTGGAGCTGGTTTCAGCGGCAGAAGTAATGGCTACCGGCGCGGCGGAGACGACGACTGTTGGTATAGCAGTGGTTGTGACAGTGGTGGCTTCTGTTGTCACCGCTATAATGGGAACTATGATTTCGTTAGCAGTAGTAGAGGCTGAGGCACTAGTTTTTGATGGGTTGGAAGAGCTTGAGGCATCGTTTGTCGCCATTGATGAATAGAAGAGAGGTGTTGGATTCGAGTAGTTGGAGTAAGACGGGGATTGCAGTGAAAGTTGCAGAGGAGATTTGACAGGTTTGAAAAAATTCAAATTGAAAGTGACGGTTGCATTTGGGGATGATTTTAACTTTATTTGAGAGTGGCCCTTTGAATCCGGCACGGTTCCCACAGACGGCGCTATTTTATTAAATGTGGTGGGCCCCCTTTTATTGGCACGTGGCGTTATGGTGTTAATGGGGGTAATAATTTGAGGCGGTTACAAAGTTAAGGGTGTGGTTGAATCAGGGATTAAGGGTATATTTATTCTCCTTACTCTTTTATTATAATTCTTTTTATAATTAAAGAGTAGGGGGCAATGTTGGGTTATGGGTTCGGGATACCCGACCCGGTATGGAGGACCCGAACCCATTTGGGATTTAGTTGGAATAAAGTGACTCAGTTAAGGAAACTACTTTCTAACTGGATTGACTTAAATTCTGATGGAAGCATTTATTATGATTTGGTTGATGGGGACATATGCTTTATTCTGTCAAGTGGGACCAGGCGTGATGATGGCATAAGGAGGTATATATACAAGGCTTCCCTCTCGGATTCAAAGGTAATGCAAAACTAAACACTAAGCTAAAAACCTCCATTGTTATCAAAACCTTGATATAGCCTGTACTAATTCTCACGCCTGAGCTATCCCCCGGTGGCAAAACCACCCGGAACTTTGAGTGAGGTTTCGTTATTGTGCAGGATTAGCGCATTTTGTAGTGACTAAAGTGCGCAGACAAATCTTGGCGTTAACATTTTGTATTTGAAGTTATTTTTGCCGGTTTGTTGCTATACTGCATGATATCAAATGTAGCGACTTTTTAGTTCAATAAGTTATCTAGTACATTAATATGGTTGTCAATAGCTTTGATTATATCATGTCTCTGCTGCAACTCTGGTCTGGTAATTTTATTATTTTTTTTTGGTGTGTGTGTGTGGAGCAAATCGAACATGCCAAGCTCTGAAAAGTTAGATTGACAAGTCTACTAAATGTGATGTATTTAGTATTTACTGATTTAATATTCAGGAGGAGAACAAGCACAGAGAAAAAGATTGTTTGTAATTTGAAATTATGGATTAAATTTAAAAGTTCAAGGGGATCATAAAGCAATAGCGTGGACTTGAATTTTTTAAGTTTTGATTTCAGTAGCTGTTGCTTGTAGTGTATCATTTTCACTTTTAAAATGAAGCCATAATGTTTTCTAGTTGGGACACGGGTGCTTGTAAACTTGGCAATATCCTACACATGTTCTAGCAGACATTCACAAACTATTTATTGCAATTGGTTTGTAATTATTAAGTTCCTACCTTTTCTGTTTGAATGTTGATGGAACTACGTTTTGTTTCAGATACAAGCCGCGAAAGAATTGAGTGGGCAAATATGTCAGATTTGTGGGGATATGGTGGAGATAACCATACATATGGAGCTCTTTGTTGCCTGTAATGAATGTGCTTTCCCTGTTTGTAGGACTTGCTATGAGTATGAAAGATGAGTGGGTGGTCAAGTTTGCCCTCAGTGCAAAACTAGATACAAGCGCATTAAAGGAAAAAGTTTTCATGTACATCCCATCCTCCATCTAGGAATTTTTGTTGAGGTTTGGCATTACTTGCAGGTAGTTCAAGGGTTGAGGGTTATGATGAAGAAGATGACGATTTTGATGACCTGGAGCATGAGTTTTGTGACGCCCCGAAATCCGGGTTCCATAACCTTGGCATTTGGTGCTCACGATCCAACATCTTCATACACATTCTATAACTAAGCGGAATAAATAAACATAAATTGTTTGTTACATAAGGTTCTACATCAAATCCCAAGGGTCTAATAACCTTTATTTATTACATACCTTAACAACCACAAAAGGTTTACTTAAATAATTTACATAGGATAACAACATAACTATTCTTGCACTTTTCCTTTCCCTTTGTCCTTGTTGGATGTCTCTGGCTTAACTGAAATAAACGTCATGATGTAGCAAGGGTGAGCAACTAATTCACTCAACAAATTTAAATACAAGAAAGATATATCATGATTAGATAGAATTATCTTGTGAACTTTCAAAAATATATAATGATTGTGAAGAAACGAAAGTCAAGCTTCAATAAATGGAAGATTTAATAAATAATAATGAGTGGCCAGCAATGACCATGATCATATGCGAAGGTTTATCAGCAGTTACACTGGACCTTTTAAAAGTTTTGGTAATCAAGGGGATCAGCCTTTCATACCCGGTGAATATGCATACCACTTAAAGTCGGGCAATTATTCGTTTGTATTCGATATATTGCCTTAAAAAATGTTCTTTTTCTCAGTCGAAGAGTCCGTACCAACAATTGGTTTGGAACAGCTTTTAGAAACGTATTTTAACAAATTTAAATCATGTTCGGTCTAGCTGATACAATTAGCTAAGACCTGGTTCATAAACAGTTCATAAATAATAGACTCAAATTATTTCACAGTTTAAATAATAGAACAGGAAATCAATTACACTAAGTGTGAATAACAATAATCATTATGGATGTGGAATAATCAACAATAATTATCCACTAACATGCTTTCAAAAATAATAACTCAAGTTTGAGTTAGAAAACTTGCCTCGATTGCGGTCTACTGGTACGCAATTTAAGTTAACTTCTTAAAGAAAGACCTATAATTGATAAGATTGATCTTTCAATTAACATAACATTTAATGACTTATAACACTACTACCCTTGTATTAAATTATCTAATATTTAGTCATATAATTAAACATTAGATATCACATCAAATCCTTAGTAATATTATCATCCATTGATAATATTGCTATCACAAAATCATCCTCTTAAACTCTCATCTAATATTATTAATCTTTTTAATAATATTTTAATCCTTATTAATATTATTAATTACTTAATAATATTTTAATTACTTACTAATATTATTAATCATTTAATAATATTTAAACCATTTATTAATATTATTAATCATTTAATAATATTTTATTCAATCTCAAATATTATTAATCATTTAATAATATTTTACTCATTCACTAATATTATTATTTCATTTAATAATATTTTAATCATTTACAAACAATTTAGTTTAATTGTTTTTCTCTTACTATTTAACTTATCTAACACACATATCATGACATCCTTATAACGTAAAAAAATAAATGACCAAAATATCCTTATAAAGTCTTTATACATCATATATTGATCATTAATAAATAAAATCACATTTACAAGTTTTACAACTTGATTTAACTTAACTTATCTATTTATTCACAATCTAAACATTATATCAAAACAACTTTTTATTTTTTTCTTTTCTGGAAAATATTAGTATATGATATTTTAGTGATAATATATTTTTTCTGTAATGTTTCAGTTTCGTTTACTATTTTTAAATGGTCCAAAAAAGTCCAACATTGTTACAATTATTATAAATTATCTTTTTGTTCAAAAATTATAAAATTTATACGGTGATCTCCTGTTATTAACACCTAGCTCTTGTAAAACTTTCACATATTTTTGAGTTGTATTTTAGGAGTTATTACGGTTTATGTTTAAAAATGCACTTTCTTATAAAAGTAATAACTCTCATTCTATACATCAACAAATTATCATCTTTGGACAGGATCTTAACAATTCAATATACTAACATTCTATCAAATATCAGAATTTTTAGAGCAACTAAAGTGGCCAAAACTGCCCTTGACACAAACTGACCTGTGACAGTTTTTTTAACCTGCAGTTTTTATTCCACCCGCTTGGACTGTTTTACCAAAACAGTTGTCATGGCTTGCTCAGTTAATAAATTTGAGTTCTACCACTTGGGTTTAATAGTTAACTCATGAATTTAACACCCCTCTTTTTTTTTGGATCACAGAATTAATTTGTGGATTTCAAATGGTAAGCTTTCAAAGTGTCTCAAAATTAGGATTTTTTCAAGCATAAAAATTAGTTTCCTTTTTTTTTCAAACAAATCAACACCCAAAATAATGAGACCTAAACATGAAATACCTTATAACATAAATATCTAGTGTTATAAGGATTATTATCAAAAACTCATTATTTGCTTCAAAACAACCACAATAAAACACAATAAACTAATTAGGGTTTTAAGATTTTATACCTAGCTTTTGTGGCAATTTTTCTTCTTCTTCCAAAGTATTGAATGAAGTTTAAAGGCATGAACAAGCTCTCTCTTTTCCCTTTAGAAATTTTGGCAGCCCCCTCTCTCTCTTAAATGTTTTGCTCTCACTCTTTCTCTCTCTCTTTAGAACTAAGAAAATGGAAAATGAAGTAAACTCTTTTGCTAGCAAATGAGGAGCTATATTTATAGCTATAAAAATGTATAGATATATCATATATATGTATATATATATTATTATTACATGACCCTCCATTTTCTTTGCTATCCCCTAATTTGTGGATTTTAGACTAATAAATTAGCTTTATTAGGGACAATGGCTAGGATAGTTGGCATACCAATTTTGAAAATATGAAATAAACCAATACATGAACACACGTGGTTCATTGGACCACCAGACATCTCCCTATTCTTTTTGCCCAATTTTTGATTTTCTTTATTTACTTAATTTACTATTTTAATCTTCTAGAAGATCCATCCCAAGTTGGGCTAAGGTTTGGGCCATCCTTAATTTTATTTGGGCTCTCTAATAAATTGTTTGGGCCACTAGAACTATCATGGGTCCAACACATAAATTTTACATTACCCTAGTTATTTAATTAGGGTTCTTAGTCCACTCATTTTGGACTTTTTAAATAATTACTCATATGAGTTTAATTATATAACCCAATTAGACTTGCTTTAATTAGGTTTAAAATAAATAATTAAATTGAGATAATAAAATTAATCTCTTAGGTTAGTCTACTAGTATACATTTTAAATACTAGAAATCTTCAATAAATATAACACTTAGGTTATTTAATTCTCATACCTAATGTATATAATTAGGTTATAAAGTTTTCTTGTCATTACACATAATATGATAAATAAATATATACACATATAATATATATATATATATATATATATATATATATATATTCATTTAATCACATACACATCCTTTATAAGTCACAAAGCATTTAATACATTGATAACAATTTAATATTCTCATTTACATTGTGTCCCAATATTCTTGGTTATTACATTCTCCCCTCCTTATAAGAATTCCGTCCCCGGAATTACAACATAAGGTTACTCAAAAAGATTCGGATAATTCTTCCTCATATTTTCTTCGAGTACCCACGTAGATTCTTCAGCGTTGTGGTTCCTCCAAAGAACTTTAACAGAATGTATAACCTTATTTCTTAACTTTTGCTCTTTCCTATCTAAAATATCTATAGGAATTTCTTCATATGACAAATCCTTTTCGACATGAATCGACTCATAAGATATAACGTGCTTGTAATCAGGTTTATATGGACGTAACACTGACACATGAAACACATTGTGAACATGTTCCAATTCAGGAGGTAGAGCTACCTCATACGCCCCTTCACCTATTTTCTTCAATATCTCAAACGGTCCTATGAATCTCGGACTCAACTTTCCTTTCTTGCCAAATCTATTTTTTCCTTTCCAGGGAGATACTTTTAAAAACGCGAAGCTTTCCACTTCGAAATCTCTTTTCTTGCGATGTAAATCTGCATATTTCTTCTGTCTATCTTGAGCTGCAACTAAACGAGCTCTTATCACTTTGATGATCTCCACGGTCTGCTGCATCAATTCTGGCCCTAACAGTTTTCGTTCACCTACCTCATCCCAACATAAGGGCGTTCTACATTTTCTCCCATACAATGCTTTGTACGGTGGCATACCAATGCTCGCATGATAACTATTATTATATGCAAACTCTACTAACGGAAGATGATCCTCCCAACTTCCCTTGAAGTCCATCACACAGGCTCTGAGCATGTCTTCTAATGTTTGAATCGTTCGCTCGCTTTGACCATCGGTTTGTGGATGATACGCGGTGCTTAACCTTAATTGTGTCCCCATTCTTTCTTGAAGACTCCTCCAAAAATTTGACGTGAAGCGCGGATCCCTATCAGATACAATTGATATTGGCACTCCATGTCTTGAAACTATTTCCTTGATATATAATTTGGCAAGTTGATCCAGATTGTACCTAATCTTGATCGACAAAAAGTGCGCTGACTTGGTAAGACGATCCGCTATTACCCATATGGCATCGTAACCTTTTTGTGTTGCTGGAGGTCCCACCACAAAATCCATCGTGACGTGCTCCCATTTCCATTCAGGAATCTCTAATGGCTGCAACAATCCACTGGGTCGTTGATGTTCTGCTTTGACTCGTTGACAAGTTAAACATCGACTAACACATTCGATAACCTCTCTCTTCATATTCGGCCATCAAAAATGTTGACGCAAATCTTGATACATCTTTGTACTACCCGGGTGAATTGAGTATCTCGTACTGTGCGCTTCTTGCAAAATCTCCTCTCTTAATTCTAGTACTGAAGGTACCCAAACTCGCTCTTCGAACCTCAACAATCTGGTGCCATCGATTTTATACTTCAACTCTTCACCTTTAGCTAACCGTTTCTTAATGTTACTACATTCTTCAATTTGGTGGTTTGTTTTTCTTGATGCTAATCAATGGAATATTTATTGAATGTGATAAAAAAAAATTCTGGTTATATTGTTCTATCATTAGATCTAACCATGGTGCAAAATGCAAACCGCGCATGGTACACTGTTTTTTGAATATACTTTTAACTTTTCCCCTTTCTATCACTGGGAAATTGAAGAAGAAAATTGAATGTTAATTTCGTATTTGAATAGAAATTTCGTCAGACTCTCAAACTAGATCAAGTAATAGTATATGTTTGGTTGTGGCATTTTGTGCTCACACTATGTATACGAGTTTTAAAATGGACTGAAAAAAAAATAAAAGGATGGCAAATGTAAGTTTTATATCCAATTTTCTCGTTTAATAGAATTCATAAATCAATCTTTTCCTTATGGAACTTTAAAACAAATCTCTTAAAACTGTAACTTAAGAAATCCAGTGATATCACTTATAATCCTTTTTTTATCTAATGATTTATTCTATTGTTTTCTTTAGGTGTATCGATTAATACTAAAAACAATCAAATAAGATAAAAAGGGCATTCTTTATCTGGATATTATATTATGTTGGTAGGGGATTGTATTCTATTTATTTTCTTTCTTGCAATTAAAAGTTACCACTGCAGGTCCATTGATACTTGTTCTGATGGGCTCCTTTAGTAGTTTCATCATTGTTCACCTGCCAATTTATTGTTGAAATCCTTAGATTACTTCTCAAACAAAAAAGACTACAAATCTGCAGATAACTGTTTTGCCACCATTTTGGCCTTTCCTTATGATTTGCCTCCTTGAAGAGGATTTGTCAGCATTTGTCATGATGACATTGTGGAGGCTGATCATTATTGGAAAAATTGTCTATTAGAGAGAATTTAGGTCTCATTCTTATTTCATTTCTCTTGGTGAAGGAACCCTCCTGCTGCTGTATGGTTAATCTAATGCCTTGTCATAATATTTTAGCCACAACCACCAAGTACCAACTTTGCAACAGTTTGTGTGAAAGAAAACATCAATTAATTTCTGCCTTATCATTGCTGTCTACGGTGCAATGAGCATTTCCATCATGTTGTTTTCCTTGAGTTTTATTATCTGCATCTGTTCACATTTTCTGGCAACAGTCGGAAGGATCTGTGCACCATAGACCTATGTATCTTAATAAAGCATTTGGAGCTGAAGAATTCTCTAAAGAAAGAACAATGCTAAAGTCAAAGCAAAGAGAGACTATTTGTGAATACTTGTTCTACACCGAGATAAGTTTGTATGACTATATCTTTATTAAATGCTTATATGTGCGTGATATTTCCTCCATCTTAAACTCTGAATATATATTACTTGAAAGAAATTAATGATTGAGACTCTTACAATATTATCTGGACATCTGAGATGTGTATTTAAAGAATAAATGTGTTGAATTCTATATGCTTATTAATATGCTGTTTGGAATCTGAACTACAATATTATTTGAGATATGTGCTCAATATACTGTCTTTATATAAATGTAACTCGAATGTTATCATGCTTAACTGATTTTTGTTGCTCTGTCTCTGGGATATGAACATGTGAACCAGGTTGTTCTAAGTTGATGTCACCCTCACATAGTAGTAAATCCCAATCATACATATGTTTCTAGAGTTATAAAATATCTTTCCCATTCTTGAATTCTTTAAGAACTAGATACATGTTGACAAGTCATTATCAGTTGAACATTTTTATAACGTATTTTAACTTAATTTTTGATTTATAAGTCAAATTGATGCCGAACGTTTTTACTTATAAATTACAACTTAAAATAACTTATAAGTCAATTTATATTTTAACTTTAAGTTATTTTAAAATAAGTCGTTGCTGAACGGGCTCTTAATACTTGAATAAGAGTTGTTTATTTGAAACATTACCTTAGTTATCCTAAATTATAATCTTTGTAAAATTGTAAGTAATTTCAGTGTCAATTAGTTGCCTTTGTGTAGATAGTTATATGTTTTGTTGAACCTATTAAGTATTAGGTTGTATGCTATGATGCTAGTGTTTTGTAGTTTTAAGTATGGATTTGGGATTTGATTGCCTAGGTTACATATTGTTTTTTGGTAATTATATTAGCTCTTTTTGTTGGATGTAAAATAGATGTTAGCCTGTTTGTTTCAACTTTTCTATCTTTAACTTTTGATTCTACGAAGTTGAAGTTGATTTTGATTTTTTATAATTTGTTAACTAGTATTTGCTAAACTGATTTTGATTTTCTAAAATTTGTTAACGAGTGTTTGGCAAATAAGTTGACGAGCTAGATTATTATTTAATATATTTGTTTATATATTTATTTGTTAACACGTGTTTGGTAAAAAATATTATTTAATATATTTATTTATATATACATGAATGGATATAAATTTTAAATGTAAATCTTATATTATATAGTTAATTATGTATACTTACATACTAATATAAAATTATTAATTATAGTGTTTATATAAATATTAATCTTATGTTATGTGTTTAATTATTTATAAATATATATATTAATATCTAATTATCTATTAATGTCAGATTATGTATTCAATTGTTTAAATATATATTAATATTTAATTATTTATTTATATATATTATATATTTAAAATATATATACGTATATATATACTATAAACCTTATTATTTATTGATATTATATATTATATATATGTATATATATTTGCACAAATACATATATATATATATATATATATATATATATATATATGTTAACGTATTATATAGATATATTCAATTACATATTGATATGTATATATTTCATATTATATACTTAAAATATATATATTTGTGCAAATATATATACATCTAATTGTTTATTGAAGCATATTATATTTATTTATTAATATATAAAATAGTGATCTTATATTATATATTTAATTATATATATAATATTTAATTATTTAAACATATATAGTTTATTTTTTAAATATATATTAATATGTAATTATTAAATGATAATTATATTTTATAAATATTACATATCATGTATTTAAAATATATATAGTTGTGCAAATATGAGATATAAATATAATAATATAATTGATTGTTGAAGCATATTATATTTATTTATTAATATATAAAATATAGGTCTTATGTTATATATTTAATTTTATATATATATATATATATAATATTTAATTATGTAGACATATATAGTTAATTTTTTAAATATATATTAATATGTAATTATTAAATGATAATTATATTTTATAAATATTACATATTATATATTTAAAATATATATATTTGTGCAAATATGTGAAATAAATATAGTAATAGAATTGATTGTTGAAGCATATTGTATTTATTTATTAATATATAAAATATAGATCTTATATTATATATTTTAATTATATAATTATCTATTGATATATATATATATATATATATATATATATATATATATATTAACATTATATATAGATATATTTATTTACATAGACTTTAACACATTATATATTTGTTTATATTAAGCATATCATATTTATTTTTTAATATATATATTCAATTATAAATAAATATTAACATATTATATTGTTAATTATATTTATTTATTTAATTATTTAAATGTATATTAATATGTACTTATTTGTCGATATATATGATTATATATTCAATTGTTTAAATATATAATTCAATGATTCAAATATATATATATATATATATATATATGAATATTTAATTATTATTTTTACATATCATATATCTAAAATTATTTAGTTTAATATTTAATTATTGTAGGTAAAGAAATTACACCTTGCTAGGGTTAGGGTTTCGTATTGGCTGGAGAGGAGAGAAATCCACGAAGAGCACGAAATTGATTGATTGATTGAAGAGGGGAGAAGAACAGGTGGACGATTACTCCAATGACACGTGGCAGAACTCATAGAATCCGGAAACTGGGTTAGGGTAGCAGGGATTCCAAGAGCCTTCTTGAGTCTTCGAGTTGAGAGAAAGAGTTTCAAGTACCATGAGCTTCCAAGAGTTTAAGTGTAATGTTTTGAAAGCGATCCCCATTTCTTAGAATAGAGGGGCTATTTATAGATTTTTTCTGGAAATAGTCACATGCCAGGCACATGTTTTAAGAAAAATTCCCAAAATACCCTTTAATTATGTTTTAAAGGAGAAATTCCAGAAATGCCCTTTAATCATCAAAGTAATGCCCAAATTGCCCTGTTCTTCTAGCCACCAATCCAATCCCTCAATCAATTCTCAAAATGGGTCGCATCCACGAGTCTTCTGCCTTGGAACACGTGGAGACTTCCCCGGGTCTAGTACATTTAATTAGGTCACATGAACCCTAATTTGTACATTTAATTAGGTTTTTGTAAACCCTAATTTGTACATTTAATCTAATTAGGTCATGTAAACCCTAATATGCACTTGGACCCACATTTGCCTCCTGCGCGAGAGTCACGATTCTTGAGAGACGCTCGTGCAAAATACTCCAGGCTTGTGAATGATTTTGTGTGACTCCACTTGTCCAAGTACTGCTTGGTAGATCATCTGAAAGCTTCCTCATTTTGCTCAATATTTATTTCCTTATTTTCTGAGAATTAAAACAAGGAAGATCATCAGCTCCAATAATCAAATCTTATTTTATATTTTAGAAACAAAATCTTCCTTTATTAGAATTTTATAAAGCAAGATCTTTTTCCTTAAGAAAATCAAACATTCAATATATATATATATATATATATATATATATATATATATATATATAATTTCGAAATTGTCATACTGTTATCAAATATATATATATATTTTCGAAATTTTATTAAAATACTAAATTTAAATAATTTTCGAAAATTTATATATTTATTTAGAAATAAGCTCAAATAAACTTATCTTTAAATTGCGAAATCTTTCTTAAGAGTAACATAGAGATTGCTTCCTTTACTATTGCAAGCTTGCAGTTTGAATATATACATCTCCCAAGTCACTTAGGCTTTTCTTTTCATCGTGCACTTTTTTGTCTTGGCATTTTCTCTCCTCATTCAAGTTTGAAGATCACCAAGAAGTCGTCAAGCCAACAGTCTTCATCTTTGGGAAATAGGTAAAAAATAATTCCACCCCTATAGGGTCATCCTTTCTTCTTCTTTTTTCTTTTAATTTTTCAGTTTATTTGATTACTTTTTGCCGAACTTCTTCTTAACTTGCTTCTCCTACGTTTCTTCTCAGGTTATTGTAGCTTTTCTTTTGTCTTCCGAGCCCCGTTACTTGGATTATATCTCGGTAAGGTTCCCTCGGATAATAAAGAAAACACAATATTTATTGACAAAGAAGCAGCATCCGTTCCGAAAAATTAATTGGTGGGGCATCAGAATTTTCAAGGTACACAAAAGAAATCCCCCTAGGAGGTGGCCGAACCCTATAGGAAATTAAGGCTTGTTTTTTTTTTCGCCCTAGGGTGGCCGAACCCTAGGGGAGCTTAACCCTAGATTTTTTTTTTGCAGGAAGTCGAGTCCTAGGGGGGCCGAACCCTAGGGGACCGAACCCTAAGGAGCGAATCTTAGGAGAAAATGTACCAAAATTTAAATATTGGGAATCGTGATCGCTGTTTTGACCATAACTTTTGTTCCGTTTGGAGTCTCGGGGCCCATAATATATCAAAACGACCGTATCGACGAGATCTTCAAATGTCATCGCCAACGGCCATGACATATATCAAAATAATCCAAAAAATGGCTCCGAAGGATGCATTTTGGCTGTCCGAAGTTTTTTGGAAAAATTTCAAATCTTGTTTTTCTTTCATAATTGTCATTTTGATCCTTCTCTGACTTCATTTCTTCTTATTTTCAGGTATTCTTAAGTGAAAAGCTCAAATTCTCCCCTTGCCATGGTAAGCCTACTCAAGTTCATATGCCTTACTTGACATCCTTAGTATCCTCATGTGGAGTCTTTCTTACTTGCAGGCCTCATCTACCGGATGTTCTGAAGACTTGAAGACTTCCAGGGTAATTCCCTTCGTCAATGATTGGGGAAAGGCTCCCTTTTTTGGGCCTTTTGACACTTTTTGGGAGTATGTCCATACTTATGATCGCCCAACTTTTCCTTCACCAGAGAAAGAAGGCCTGTTTCTTTATGTCGCGGCTTGCAGAGGTTGGGACGACTTCCCCCATTCCGGTCGCATTCCCCGCATGTGCATAGAGAAACAAGAATACCCTTTCAGTCCCTTTCGCTTCCTGTCTGACTCATCAAGCCGTCTTCAAGGATGGCAATATTGGACTGACGAGATCCTCGAGAATGTTGAGTATAAGGCTATACTAAAGAGCGCAGGCATATATCGCTGCATTCAGCTATGTATGGATCTACGTATTCAACAGGATCATGACGCTCTTACTGTGTTGATTTCCCGCTGGTGCTCCTCTTCATGCACATTTGTTACTACCTGGGGGAATTCACCCCTATACTAGAGGATGTCTATGCTATCTACCAGTAAGCCTTTCTTTTTGTTTCTTTTATTCGTTCTTATTTTCTCCTCTCTTTTTCAAATTATATGCTTATGTTGGGTTATATCTTGTAGCCTCCCTGCTGTCGCTTCGGCTTTTTGTGACCCATCTAGTATGTCTGCTAGAGATGTTGAGTGCGTTGCCTATTTGATGGAGGCCTTCAAGCAGTCTTCCCATTATGTCTCACGATTTAAAGGGGACACACTCCTTCCAAATTTCGAGACCACTAGCCGATAAAAAACTTTATGGTTATCTTGGGTGCGCTACTTCTTTTGGGATTACAAAACTAACCAGTGGGATAGTTCGACTTATGACCAATTCGTCCTTGCTCTTCGTAAGGAGCCTTGTTTGTGACGCCCCCAAAATAGGTCCATACAACCCATTTTGAGTCGCCAATAACATTCCACAAAATACAAATACAAATATGAATTTTCCCATTTACAACTAATAAGTGTTGTGCAAAATACGACAACACAATACAAATACATCTTAAATTCTCAATACACTTATTGTCACACTAATAGTAAGGTATTGAGACACTTCTATTATCTCGGACCATCACTCCATTTCCCGGCTAGTTCCCGCTACATTCTCTTTTCCTGAGGAGAACAATGGAACAAAAAGGAAAAAGGGTGAGCATAAATAGCCCAGTAAGAAATATCATGACTAAGATAATGAAGAATAAAAATTATCTTTACTCTTCAACAATAATAAATCAGAGATTTAAAGATATTATAATTGTTCAACAAAAATTGCAGCGGAACGACCAATCCATTAGAAGAGTCAAGTAGATTATAATATCTACCATCTTCTAGAAGTTAAAGGATCACCACCAATATTTTATCCCTGTAACACCAATCAACAATTCATGTTCAACAGCCTCTCTTTGCACTACGTGCCAAAGATATTTATTTGTAACACCAATCAACAATTTCAACAGCCTCTCTTTGCACTACGTGCCAAAGATATTTATTTGTAACATCACCGGTCATGATCATGCCAAACGCCAGTTCATCTTTGTACTACGGGCCAAAGAGAACTTTCACCATACGCCTTTGTTTGTAACACCAAAAGTCATGATAATACCAATACACAGTTTGGTCAGAATCATGTCACGCCAGTTCATCTTTGCACTACGGGCCAAAGAGAACTATCACCACAATTTAAGTATGAGGATGAGGATGATGACAATGATACAGTGAGATTAAGGATAAGAAAAGCTTTATAATTTAATCAGTATCAAAGATTGACCAAATTGCCAACACGATGACCAAATTGTGGAGTTAAATTCAAGAATGATATTCAAGAAATTGTTTCATGCTTCAACTATAACGTATAAAATGAAATAGAAAGATTCAAGTGAAAAGATATTAGATGAAGCACAAACTATTAAGGATATTCTACTAATTTTCAGGGATTTTCTCCATTTAAAAATAAGGTTTTGGAAACAAACAAAGATTTCTTATCATAAATGGAGAAATGTGAAAGAAAAAGATATCCCTTAAAGAGGACAAAAGAAATGATACGTTATACGAGTATAACAGAATATATAAAACTGCAAATGGATTTTCACCTGTCATGCGATAATCCGCGTAGACAGATTATTTCCACAACAGATTAACAAGTAATGAATACAAAGGGTTATTCACCAGGCATGCGTCAATCCGCACGGACAGGTTATACCCACAGATTAATAAGGAATGAATACAGAAGGGTATTCACCAGGTACGACACTCGTACTTACAGGTTATTCCCATAGAATAATAAGGAATGAATACAAATGGATATTCACCAGACATGCGTCATACCGCACGGACAGGTTATCCCCACAAATTAATATAGAATGAATAACAACCTTTATGAGTATAATATCACTTACGAACATGAAAGCAAATGATATTATATATGAGTATGAAAGAAATGATATTCCCTACCTTAGTTAACAAGTGACTGGATGTTACTTTCTATGAAGTTTACTAACTTCGGATAATACTAGTATTCTCACAAATACTCACAATAGCCTAGCACACTAAGAGAACTTAAGAAATTTAGAGAGAGAGAGAGGCCTTTCCTTATGATTTGCCTCCTTGAAAAGGATTTGTCACAGCGTTTGTCATGATGACATTGTGGAGGCTGATCATTATTGGAAAAATTGTCTATTAGAGAGAATTTAAGTCTCATTCTTATGTCATTTCTCTTGGTGAAGGAACCCTCCTGCTGCTGTATGGTTAATGTAATGCCTTGTCATAATATTTTAGCCACAACCACCAAGTACCAACTTTGCAACAGTTTGCGTGAAAGAAAACATAAATTAATTACTGCCTTAGGCCCTTATCATTGCTGTCTATTGTGCAATGAGCATTTCCATCATATTGTTTTCCTTGAGTTTTATTATCTGCATCTGTTCACATTTTCTGGCAACAGTCGGAAGGATCTGTGCACCATAGACCTATGTATCTTAATAAAGCATTTGGAGCTGAAGAATTCTCTAAAGAAAGAACAATGCTAAAGTCAAAGCAAAGAGAGACTATTTTTGAATACTTGTTCTACACCGAGATAAGTTTGTATGACTATATCTTTATTAAATGCTTATATGTGCGTGATATTTCCTCCATCTTAAACTCTGAATATATATTACTTGAACGAAATTAATGATTGGGACTCTTACAATATTATCTGGACATCTGAGATGTGTATTTAAAAATATATAATTGTCAGCAAAGTTGTTTCTTTTTTTTTTTCAAATCCAAAAAGTTTTTCTTTCTTTATACACAATACATAGGTCGTCGATTCAGCATTGGATAAAAATGGGGATTTCGTCCCCTTTTTTCTAATTTTATAATAGGTGGTTCAAAAAAGTTTATCCATATGAGTGTTCTATATCGATAAACTATTCATTTTTGAAAGCATCTCTATATTACTATTAATATAGTGGTAGAAAGAGTACCATGCTGGGTCTGGACTTCAAGCGATTTAGCTTTAACCATGTTTAATAGTCCCGCATTATTGGTTGATAGAGAATCAAAGTAGATTTACCAACAAATCACGAAATGCTATCGTTCTTACATATGATTTATTAATTTATTCAGAAGTCATTCGTGAGATCATGCACCTTTCTTTCCTAGTTATAACGGAAAAAGTACAGCCGGTTGGATCCAGCCTATTCTTGAAATAAACAACTCGCACACACTCCCTTTCCAAAAAAGATCAATACCCCAAGCACTACACTTAGATTTATTAGATTTGTTGCTAAAATATCGGTATTAAACCCGAAACTCCCGGCGGACGGCCAGTGGCCCAAAGAAACGAAAGAATCGGTTACAGTTTTCATATGATCTCCTCTTATAGATAGACTAAAAAAAAAAACCATATTATTAGTTTCGTTATATATGAATATTTAATTATTTTTATCATATATTAATCATATTATTTAGGGATTAGGGTTTAGGGTTTAGGGTATACTTAAAAGAAACTAATGATATTAGTGACGAAATTATTGAAAAAGTAACGAAATTACAATCAAAGTAACCGTAACAAACTATTACTTAAAATTTTAAATTTTAAGTATATAATATTTAGAAAAAATAATTAAATATTCATATATATTTAAATAATTGAATTATATATTTAAATAATTAAAAATATAATCATATATATTAACAAATAATTACATATTAATATACATTTAAATAATTAAATAATTATATATAATTAACTATATAATATGTTAATATTTATTTATAATTGAATATATATATATATATATATATTAATAAATAAATATGATATGCTTAATATAAACTAATATATAATGTGTTAAAGTATATGTAAATAAATATATCTATATATAATGTTAATATATATATATATATATATATATATAAATAGATAATTATATAATTAAATATATAATATAAGATCTATATTTTATATATATTTGCACAACTAAATATATTTATATTTATATAATATATATCAATAAGTAATTGAATATAACTATATAATACGTTGACATATATATATATATATATATATATATATATATATATATATAATATCAATAAAAAATAAGGTTTATAGTATATATACGTATATATATATTTTAAAATATATAATATATATCAATAAATAATTAAATATTAATATATATTTAAGCAATTGAATATAGAATCTAAAATTAATAGATAATTACATATTAATATATATTTTATAAATAATTAAACACATAACATAAGATTTATATTTATATAAACACAATAATTTATAATTTTATATTAATATGTAAGTATACATAATTAACTATATAATATAAGATTTACATTTAAAATTTATATCCATTCATGTATATATAAATAAATATATTAAATAATATTTTTTTACCAAACACTTGTTAACAAATAAATATATAAACAAATATTAAATAATAATCTAGCTCGTCAACTTATTTGCCAAACACTCGTTAACAAATTTTAGAAAATCAAAATCAGTTTAGCAAATACTAGTTAACAAATTATAAAAAATCAAAATCAACTTCAACTTCGTAGAATCAAAAGTTAAAGATAGAAAAAGTTGAAAACAAACAGGCTAACATCTATTTTACATCCAACAAAAAGAGCTAATATAATTACCAAAAAACAATATGTAACCTAGGCAATCAAATCCCAAATCCATACTTAAAACTACAAAGCACTAACATCATAACATACAACCTAATACTTAATAGGTTCAACCAAAAAAATATAACCATGTACACAAATGCAACTAATTGACACTGAAATTGCTTACAATTTTACAAAGATTATAATTTAGGATAACTAAGGTAATTTTTCAAAAAAACAACTCTTATTCAAGTATTAAGCGCCCGTTCAACAACGACTTATTTTAAAATAACTTAAAGTTAAAATATAAATTGACTTATAAGTTATTTTAAGTTGTAATTTATAAGTAAAAACGTTCGGCACCAATTTGACTTATAAATCAAAAATTAAGTTAAAATAAGTTATAAAAATGTTCAACTGATAATGACTTATCAACATGTATCTAGTTCTTAGTATGGTAAGAAAGAAAGAAATATATGAATCTTTCTTTCTTATCATACTATACTATCAGATCTTATAGAATACTGTAGATTATAGTCTGCTCATTTCAGTTAAGACACAAAGTTGGAATCATTTTCCTTTTTTCTTAGAACAACCTGGTTCACATGTTCATATCCCAGAGACAGAGCAACAAAAATCAGTTAAGCATGATAACATTCGAGTTACATTTATATAAAGACAGTATATTGAGCACATATCTCAAATAATATTGTAGTTCAGATTCCAAACAGCATATTAATAAGCATATAGAATTCAACACATTTATTCTTTAAATACACATCTCAGATGTCCAGATAATATTGTAAGAGTCCCAATCATTAATTTCATTCAAGTAATATATATTCAGAGTTTAAGATGGAGGAAATATCACGCACATATAAGCATTTAATAAAGATATAGTCATACAAACTTATCTCGGTGTAGAACAAGCATTCACAAATAGTTCGTCTTTGCTTTGACTTTAGCATTGTTCTTTCTTTAGACAATTCTTCAGCTCCAAATGCTTTATCAAGATGCATAGGTCTATGGTGCACAGATCCTTCGGACTGTTGCCAGAAAATGTGAACAGATGCAGATAATAAAACTCAAGGAAAACAACACGATGGAAATGCTCATTGCACCGTAGAAAGCAATGATAAGGCAGAAATTAATTGATGTTTTCTTCCACACAAACTGTTGCAAAGTTGGTACTTGGTGGTTGTGGCTAAAATATTATGACAAGGCATTACATTAACCATACAGCAGCAGGAGGGTTCCTTCACCAAGAGAAATGAAATAAGAATGTGACTTAAATTCTCTCTAATAGACAATTTTTCCAATAATGATCAGCCTCCACAATGTCATCATCACAAATGCTGTGACAAATCCTCTTCAAGGAGGCAAATCATAAGGAAAGGCCAAAATGGTAGCAAAACTTTCTGCAGATTTGTAGTATTTTTTGTTTGAGAAGTAATCTAAGGATTTCAACAATAAATGGGTAGGTGAACAATAATGAAACTACTAAAGGAGACAATCAGAACAAGTATCAATGGACCTGCAGTGGTAACTTTTAATTGCAAGAAAGAAAATAAATAGAATACAATCCCCCACCAACATAATATAATATCCAGATAAAGAATGCCCTTTTTATCTTATTTGATTGTTTTTAGTATTAATCGACACACCTAAAGAAAACAATAGAATAAATTACTAGATAAAAAAAGGATTATAAGTGATATCACTGGATTTCTAAAGTTACTACTTTCCTTAACAGAAATCTCCTTGAAGATGTGTATATGACACAACCTGAGGGTTTTGTCACTCCAAAGGATGCTGGAAAGGTATGTAAGCTGCAACGATCTATTTATGGATTGAAGTAAGCCTCTCAGAGTTGGAATCTTCGATTTGATGAAGCAGTCAAAGAGTTTGGCTTTATAAAAAATAAAGATGAACCTTGTGTATATAAGAAGGTTAGTGGGAGTCACATTGTATTCCTGGTATTATATGTTGACGACTTATTAATTATTGGGAATGACATTCCTTCCTTATAGGCTGGAAAAACATGGTTAGGAAAATGTTTCTCCATGAAAGATTTGGATGATGTAACCTACATTTTAGGTATCAAGATCTATCGTGATAGATTGAGAAAAATGTTCGGCCTAAGTCAAAGTACATATATTGATAAAGTGCTAAAACGGTTCAGCATGCAAGAGGCAAAAAGAGGAAACTTATCCATGCCTCATGGTGTAAAGATCTCTAAGGCCCAATGTCCTAAATCACAAGATGATGAGAAGCGTATGAGAAAGATTCCTTATACTTCGGCAATTGGATCTATCATGTATGTAATGATATGTACTCGTCTGGATGTCTTGTATGCTTTGAGCATGACGAGCAGATACCAGTCGAATCCAGGTGAAGGTCACTGGACAACAGTCAAGAATATCCTCAAATACCTGAAAAGGACTAAGGATTCATTCTTGGTATATGGAGGTGAAGACGAACTAGCAGTAAAGGGTTACACAAATGCTAGTTTCCAAACTGACAAAGATGACTATAAATCTCAGTCAGGTTTTGTGTTTTGCCTTAATGGTGGTGCTGTTAGCTGGAAAGGTTCGAAACAAGAGATAGTAGCCGATTCTACGATAGAGGCTGAGTATATTGCTGCTTCTAGTGTGGCCAAGGAGACTGCATAGATTAAAAAGTTCGTCACTGAACTTGGTGTTGTTCCAACTATTGTTGATCCAGTTGAGCTATACTATGATAATAATGGAGCCATTGCATAGGCTAAGGAACCCAGATCTCACCAACGATCTAAGCATATACTCAGGCGGTACCATCTCAACCGTGAAATCGTTGATAGAGGAGATGTACATATATGCAGAGTGCCATCATATGATAATCTTGCAGATCCACTGACCAAGGCTTTGTAGTTCCATGGGTATTAGATACATGAGTGATTGGCTCTAGTGCAAGTGGGAGATTGTTAGAGTTTATGCCCTAGAGGCCAATTCTTTGATGTAATTGCTTAACATTTCTTTTGATATTATATTTGATTAAATAAATGAATTGTTAAATTATGGTTTTATTTACTGCGTTATATAAATGATAGCATAATAAAAGTCTTTAGAATAATGATACAAATTATATAGCTTCAAGTATATGACTTGAACATGAGATTATATAATTACAATTAGTATTATTACTCTTAAATGTCCTTAGTCGTGTATCATTGTTAATGGGACAACAATGATACATTGAGACTAGTATGTGGATTGACTGATGGCCAAATCTCATTGGTCATAAATATATGAGATATTGAGTCAATGCATAGGTACATGTTAGAGAACAATGTACTGGACAAACCCACCATGAGAATTCTACGTGGAGCATTATACAAAGTGTCATAAGCAATTCTCAAAGTGACAATGATGTAATGATCCTTCGACCTGAAATCACTATATTACTACACGAGAATTTATGTACTTTGATATCGTAAAAGGTCACTTTTAATAGGGTGGACAATAAAGGTGATTATTGGGTACATCATGAATCGTGTGAGGAATATGAGTGATCTAGATGGAATTTAACCCTCCTATATATTAGGGGTGATATCCATAGGCCTCTTGATTGAGTAGGACTATGAAATGCATGTGCATGCTCAAATAGTGATTTGTTTCATATAGTCTACTCATTGATCAAGAAAACTCAGATTAAATTATGAAGAGTATGACACATTCTATGCCTCGAGTTTAATCTTGGATCTCAAGGTTAAAAGGATTAAATTACATTGAAACATTGGTCACGAAAAGGTTGCATCGAATCACCGATCTTATTATTATTTGGGTAGCAGTGATGCATTACTAGATGCCACTTACTGTTTATAATTTTATAATATGATTTTAAAATTATTGCCAACATAATAATAACCTATAGGGTCACACACTTAGAACGTAATTAAAAGGGAATTAATTTAAATTGTAAGGATTTAAATATGTCAATATGATTGATAATATTTAAATTACGAATTTAAATTAATATGATAATTTGTATATATGTATATTAATTAAGTAAGACTTAATTAAGATATAATATATATAAATTCGGGTTTTACTTTTCTAATTGGATTAAGTTTTGGTTAATTCTTTTTGATTGTTATATATATATATATATATGATATATCAGTCGTTTTAAAGGTGTGTGAAAAAATAAATCCTAGCCATTTTAGAAAGAGACTAGAGAGAAAAACTTCAAAAAATCCATATTTTGACAGCTAGTACCGTAGTTCTCTTTGCTGCAGATCGTGTGACAATTCGCGAGGCGCGCGTTCATGTGGATACCGTAGAGGCGCAGTTCCATTGGATTGCGTTGAAGATTCGAAGCTGTTCCAGAATAGTTCATCATCTCCATTCAAGCTCGGATAATCGGTAAAACAAATCTAAACCTCTGAATAAATATGCTTTCGCATGGATTCTGTTTTAGGATTTCAAAAATTGTTTTAAAAATTTTAAATTCTGCTGCTTTTATGTGCTAAAATCCCTACACCTTGCGTGGTTTGCATTTTGCACCATGGTTAGATTTAATGATAGAACAATATACCCAAATTTTTTTTATCACATTCAATAAATATTCAATTGATTAGCATCAAGAAAAACAAACCACCAAATTGAATCAGCCTAAAATAAATTTCCATTCTAATCCTTAAAATTAATACTCCTATTAAAACAAAAACAATAAAAGACATCAAGAGGCCAAAGCAAAACCAAACCAAAAATAATGAAATTCTACTTGAATTATTGAAAAGATTTTTAAGAAACATTTTTTTAACAAAAAAGAAATTCAGGTGCTTTCAAAAATTCATTGATTAGCCACCAGGTACTTAATTAACAAGAAAAGCACTAAAATAATTAAGCCTAGTCTAAGTACCATTTTAGTTCAACCAAAATGTTCGAGTCTACTCTATCCTCAATAAGAAGTCAATGCTAGATTCAGAAGATTAAAAAAAAGGTAAGTTTTCCCCTTGACCCCTTCTAGGATTGAAATATATTCCTAAATTTACTACAGTATAATAATGTAGGTTCTCATAAAAACTGAAAATATTGAACAAAAGAACAAAACTTTAATATTTTAACTACAAAATTCATACCAAAATTACATTAACCATATAGCAACAGGAGGTTTCCTTCACCAAGAGAAATAAATTAAAAATGAGACTTAAATTCTCTCTAATAGACAAATTTTACGATAATGATCAGCCTTCACAATGTCATCATAACAAATGTTGTGACAAATCCTCTTCAAAGAGGCAAATCATAAGGAAAGGCCAAAATGGTGGCAAAACAGTGATATGCAGATTTGTAGTCTTTCGTTTGGCATCTAAATTAAGTAGAACCCAAATTTTAACTTATAAGTCAAAAAATAAGTCACAAATTAAGTTCCAAAAAAGACTTAAACAGTATAAAATAGCTTGTAAGTTGATTTGACCAACTTATAAGCTGCTAGCGAACAGACTCTTAATAGATTCAACAAAAAATATAACCACCTACACAAAGGCAACTAGTTGACATCGAAATTGCTTATAATTTTACAAAGATAGTAATTTAGGATAACTAAGGTAATCGCCAAGTAGTTGTTGGTCGATTTTTCAATCGAAAAATACGCGCAAGTATACGCGGTCAAGAAGTAATATAATGATAAGAGAGTTGTTGAACCCACAGGGAATTATCTCTAGTTTATCCCAAGTACCAACGATATATCGTCTCGATTTTATTTAGACAATTGATGATTTAAGTTTTTGTTGTTTAACAATAATTAAGAACTATAGAAAGTATTAAGATAATGAAATCTAATATTAACAAGTCTAAGATTGTAATTTTCCCCAACACTTCATTTAACTATCCTAACTATCTCATTTGAACTAATTAACAACATAGGATTGTCAACCGAGAAATCAAAGTTACTTATAAGCCTCTGTCGATGGTCAAATTCGAATCTTCCTAATGCGGCATGTAGGTATATATCTATCCGACACACTATCAAGAGACTAATATCAATAATAACTAACAAGATATGTGTCACTAAATCTCATTCATCCTATAAATTACCAACTTTCACATAGGAAGTCATTAAGATTAGATTCTCAATTGGTTACGCACGGTATCTAGGTATATGTCTATCCTAAATACTATCAAGTTACCTATCATTGAGGATAATCAACAAGACACACGTCACTAAATCTTATTAATCACCCACAATAATCTTTAACTTTCGCATGATATCATAACAAGGTCTCAACACTATAATCCGTTCGTCAAGTTCATATAAGTTCCCACGGTAATTACTGGCTACGTAATTAATAATTAAAGCACAAATTATTATTATCAATTCACAAATTAATGAGTAATTAGTAACAAAGAGAGAGAAATCTATTCAAACTATGTGTTGGGTTCTATTGAAATCTTAGAAAATAAGCTCTAGTTCATGGTAGCTAGGCAAAACATCAAACACAAGGTGTTCATCATGAAATAGAAATACAAATTCAAAGGAAAGCTAGAGATGATAAACCCCTTTTGAAGATATTCGTATATTGCTTGCGTGGTTGATGATAATCTCTAGCTTTTCCTCTTCCTTTGGTACTCTTTTCTCCTTTTGCTCCTTAGCTTGTTACTGAAAATTTCCTTGAATTGCAGCCCTGAAGCTCTTCTTGGTTCCTTAGATTTTGTTGGAAATTCCTTATATTGCAACACTTTTGCTCCTTATTTGATGTTGATGTGCAGTCTCCCACTCTCTAAATTTGTAATATGAAGCCCCAAAGAGATATTATATAGTGTTTCCACAAAAACCCTAGCCAAGCATCAAATTTTTGGTCAAAAACCCGCTCAGATCGCACCAAATAGCCAGCTAGAATTGCACTTAGCAAATCTCGTGCAGCCTCTATGGTTCGCGCGGAGGCCTCCGTGGCCTGTTGTAAACTCCCTGGATACCGGCGTAGCCTTCGTGATTCGCACGGAGGCCTCCGTGGCGAATTTTAGAAAATTCAGCATTGATGTCAGTTGATAAAATGACCATAACTCCCTCATACGAACTCAGATTTAGGCGATTCAAGAGGCTCCGGAAAGCTAAGAAGTAGATCTACAACTTTCATTCTTTGCGTTCTAAGAGATAATGGATGGATCATGGGCAAAATTAGGCGAGAAGCAGCTGCTATGTTAATGTTGCGCTAAAAATGGCAAACAAAGCACTTCCAAACATTGAACCAAATAGCTTTTATTCAAATTCCTACAAAACAAAGTAAAAATATATAAAAGAAATACAAAATACATAAAAGTAATATAAAACCACATTATATAACAATAAGATAAAAATACATAGAAACCACATAAAATACCTAAAAACTTACAAATTATCAAGGTCAAAAGTACCTAATTTACGTATATAAAACACACTCATTAGTAGTGTCTATTTAATAGCATGCATCAATTCATTCAAATTTTAGTATTTGGAATTAAAATGGCACACATTTAAATGACCATTTTGATAATAACAAAAAACACAATAAAAGCATTAGCAAGTCTAGACGAATATTAATTTGGGATACCGGGAGTATTAATTAGAATAAAGGCGAATATATGGACCTTGATTTAGTGTCAACCAAAACCAGGAACTGTCGGAATGGGAGCCACGACCGTATCATGGGTCCACTAGCTATTAGGAATTTGGTTAGATCATAGATCACCACCAGAGTAGTCAACATAATCACACGCAACAGTTGTTTCCTGTTTAGAAATTAGGCCTTCACAAATACACTAGGATAAATACAAGCACACTACTGTATGAAATATAAAATAATGACACAAGAATTTTACGTGAAAACCCAACTGGGAAAAACCACGGGAAGAGATCTCAGAAATCCAGTATGAAAATAAAATAGAGAATACAAACTCTCAACTAAGAAATAAACTAACTGTTTATTTCTCTCTACCTTTATAGCTCTCAAATGCTCAAACTTGAGCTTTCTCTCTCTAACTCTATTTGCTTCTCTAAGCTTGGTGTGATTTCACCTTATGAATATGCTTCCTTTTATAGGCAAAGTCTAGCACACCAATCTTGGAATTAGGCAAGGTCTAGCATACCAACTTGGAACAAATTGCAAACCATGTAATTTAAATGTGGAGCACCCATCTTTGACGAAATATGAGCCAATGTTTAACAATCTCCACCTTGGCTCATATTCTCCAAATACAATGTATTGTGAACTTCTTCGTGTCTGTGAATGTATCCCTCTCCTGGGATACTCCACCACGAACTCAACATTCGACGAAGTGAATTAAGTCCAAGTAGTGCTTGAACTTTTCTGCTGTAACTGACTTTGTGAGCATATCTACGGTATTCTCCTTTGTGTGAACTTTGCGAACAGCAATGTCACCATTGTTCAGCCATTCACGAATCTTGTGATACCGAACATCTATATGTTTGGTCCTGGAATGGAACATCTGGTTCTTTGCTAAATGAATAGCACTTTGACTATCACACTGTATCTCGATATTGCCCTGCTTGAAACCTAGTTCCTCAACTAGTCCCTTTAACCACAAAGCCTCTTTGCTTGCCTCTGTCAACGCCATATACTCAGCCTCTGTTGTTGATAATGTTGTCGTAGACTGCAACACTGACCTCCAACATATACATCCTCCACAAAAGATATATATTAACCCTATTGTAGATCTCCTTGAATCTATGTCTCTAGCATAATGCGAATCAAGTAATTTTTATTATTATTGTATAAATATAATATATTTAATTATTCATATATAGTTATATTTAATTATTTATTTATATATTCAATTATTTTAATATATATTAATATGATATATATGTAATTATTTTTTAAATATATATTAATATGTATTTATTTGAAATATTAATATTATATAGTTGTTTAGGATTTAGGGCTATAGGGTTTTATGGTTTAGGGTTTAGCTAGATTAAATATTTAATTATGTATTGGTATAATATATATATATATATTTAAAATATATATAATTGAGTAATTTTTATTATTATCGTATAAATATAATATATTTAATTATTCATATATAGTTATATTTAATTATTTATATAATTAATTAATTATTTATATATTCAATTATTTTAATATATATTAATATGATATATATGTAATTATTTTATAAATATATATTAATATGTATTTATTTGAAATATTAATTTTATATAATTGTTTAGGGTTTAGGGTTCTAGGGTTTTATGGTTTAGGGTTTAGCTAGATTATATATTTAATTATTTATTGGATATATATATATATAAAATATATATAATTGAGTAATTTTTATTATTATTATATAAATATAATATATTTAATTATTCATATATAGGTATATTTAATTATTTATATAATTATTTATTTATTTATTAATATATTCAATTATTTTAATATATATTAATATGATATATATTTAATTATTTTATAAATATATATTAATATGTATTTATTTAAAATATTAATATTATATAATTGTTTCGGGTTTATGGTTTAGGGTTTAGGGTTTTATAGTTTAGGGTTTAGCTATATTATATAATTGTTTAGGGTTTTATAAATAGAGAGAATTTTGGAGAGAGCTTTGCAAGGTATTTAGAGAGAACTTTCAAACAACAAAAAAATTGTTTTGAAAAATATGGGGAGTGATTGTTATTTTCTTGAATATCGTAATGGAGTAGCAAAGCTTCATCCTATATCGTAAAAGAAATCTAATTCTACTTCCTTCTTCATTTTAGGCCAATAATACCCTTGGCGTTGTAACCTCATATACAATCTGATATCTGCTAATCCATAATTTTCTGCATGTACCTGATGCAAAACTCTCTGTGCTTCAAGCCTCCCCAAGCATCGTGTCAATACCCCATCTGTTTCTTTATGGTACAAGACTCCCGACTCCCTTGATGATGATATATTTTTGAAGTTCCACAGGAGATATTGTCCCCTCCTTCGTTTGCAATTGATGGGAGATGCTATGTCTCTAATCATCTATCATGTCCTTGGGGAACAAGTCTAGCACCGTGGTTGGGAGGGTTCTCTTCATTACTTTCACATCTAGATCTTCTCTTTGGACATATACTCTAGATGCTACTGTAGCTAATGCATCAGGTTGTTTATTTTGTCCTCTTGGCACGTACTCAATAACCACCTTCCTGAAGTCCTCCATCACTTTTTGTGCTACAGTTCGATACAGTGCCAATATAGGCTCCTTCACTGCGAATTGCCCTCTTATTTGTTGCACGATCAAGTTTGAATCTCCCCTTACTTTAAGGCGTTTAGCTCCCAACTCTCGAGTCGCTAATAATCCCAATATGAACGCCTCATATTCTGCTTCATTGTTCGTGCAGGGGAAGTCTAACTTGTATGACAAGGCTACTTCATTTCCTTTTTTGGTGGTCAACACCACGCCTGCTCCACCTTTCCCTTCAGTAGATGACCCGTCAAAGGCTAAATTCCACTATTTTGCGTCTTCATCTACTATGTCAATTTCTTATACTTCTCCCTCTGGAAGATCCTCAGTGGGAGGTTCGTATTCTCCATTTGGAAATTGAGCCAGTAGGTCTGCCAAAGCCTGACATTTGATTGCCTTTGGTGTTACACACTGTATGTCATATTTTGAAAGTATCATCATCCATCTTACAGGTCTTCCTACCAATGCTGGCCTAGTCAGTAGATATCTGATCGGGTCAGTTCTTATTGTAAGCTTCATTTCATGCGCCAGAAAATAATGTCGCATTTTCTGTGCTATGAACACCAATGCAAGGCAATGTCTCTCCACCTGCGAATACCGGGTTTTCGGTCCTCTAATTATCCGGCTGATGTAGTACATAAGCTTTACTTCTCCATCTACTTCTTGTGTGATCAATCCTCCTACAGACTTTGTGGTAGATGTGATGTACAACTGCAACGACATTCCTCTTTGTGGTACTACCATCTGATTGTAACCCACAAACCCATCCATGAATGACATCATTTCGTGATTAGCCGTTGCATCTACCAAAGTGTCTATGTTGGATAATGGGTACATGTCTTTTGGGCATGCCTTATTCAAGTCTTTGAAATCCACACATATCCGTAACTGACCATTTGACTTCTTTACTGGTATAATGTTGGATAACCATATTAGATGTTGGATTGGCTTGATGAACCCTACTTCCAGTAACTTCTTGATTTCCTCCTTGATTTGGGTTTCAACTTCGAGTGCATAGTTGCGAGGAGCTTGCTTCACTGGTTTTATTCCCGGGCTAACATTCAGATTGTGCTCTACCAACTCTTTGTCAATCCCGGGTATCTCATCATAGTTCCAAGCAAAGACATCCTTATACTCTCGCAGCAATTTCACGAGCTAGCTCCTCCTTCTGATCAGGATCCAGCTCTTTATTGACGTAAGTCGGTCTTAGCGTTCCTCCATTTGTTGCCAAATCAACTTATTCTAATTCATTTTGTTGAGGTTTCAGCCTATCCTTAAAGCATTCTGGAGCTAGTTCTAGCTTTTGTTGCATAATTTCTTCTTTTTCATTACTGCTGGAGTGGGGGACACCTCCTGAGCCGTTGGGTTTGCACTCTCCCTTGGACTCTTCCCCCTCGCACTGTCATAAGCGAAACACTACCTTTCCGTCGGGTTTAACAACCCTCTCCCATTTCGTTCTTTGGCCATCATCTGATTGTACTGTCCGTTTGGCATTTATTATGTTTCTGGCATCTTCAGGATCTGCTGGCCTTTTCATTTCTTCTTTTTCTCCTTTCTCCAGGTCTATTACCAACTGCTTCTTGTTATTGGAACATTCTCCTTGTTCCGAGGTCTTCTTCTTTTCTTTTTTCTCAGGCACAAACTTTCCTGCTTGTACTTCCTCCCAATTGGCTAGTTTTAGAGAATCAGGTCTTGCAATCTGGTTCTCTCCCTCTTCAGCGACATCATCGAAGAAAGTTGCTTCAGCGATGTGTGCCTCCTCTGGTCCAAAGATATTTCTTGTTGCCGGTACCTTCACTTCTTTCCCCTTCCAGATGGCTTTCAGGCATTGATGAAAAACTAAGGGTACCACCCCATAGTCGTTTTGTCAGGCTCTTCCTAGCAAGACATGATATGCTGCATCCACCTCGGTAACATGAAACATTACAGGTCCTCGAATCTTTCCAACCTGCATGTCCACTTTGATGCGTCTAAGGGTTCTGGCACTTTGGTTGGCAAACCCTGAATTCTCTTCTCTGGCAGGCCTAACTGCTTAAACACAGTGTAGGGCATAATGTTTATAGACGCTCCATTGTCGATGAACGCCCTCCGCACCTCTATTCCATTTATTATTGCCGTCATATACATCAGTCGGTTGTGCGGGTATCTTATTTCTCTGTCAGTTTTAGAGAAAGATATTTTGCTTTCTTCCTCTTCCACTGCCTTCACAAATCCTTTGCTCACCGCCATGCAGGTTTCTTGGGTTTCGTCTGCTTTGATGATTGCCTTGGTTGCTTCTATCCTTGCTTCCTTGGATAACCCTATCTGGTCAAAAAAAATTTCTGAATTTAACTCCATTCATCAGCGCCGTCACCTGTAAGCCTGGATCAACATCCATCATTTTTTCCATCCTTTCTGTATTCTCTATCATCTCCACCTGCTTCCTTTTCCTAGCTCGATTTCTCCAGCCGCCAACTTTTCATGTTATATCCTCCGCAGACTATAACAATCGATAGTGGAATGTCCTGCGTATTGGTGGTATACATAGAAGTCTGGTCTTCTTTTCATTTCTTCCGTCACAACAAATCTGGGCTTTGGAGGCCTCACCACTCCATGTTCTATCCATTATTCATACAGGTCTCTAAAGGCCTTCTCACTGCATGTGATAGCCTCTGGAACTGGCATCCTGGTATACTTATCCCCGTGTTTTCCTTTACTTTGCTCAAAATTTCGCTCGTTCTTTTCCCTCTTGCCCCCTTGTGATTTTGACTGAGAGTCAGCCAAAGCCACAGTTGCTGTTCTCTTACCCTTCCATGTAACCGCCGCATGGTTGATGGGCACTGTCACGATTCCTCCCAAATCTTGTGCGAATGATGAGAGGGTCGCAAATGAATCACAGGCCTTTGTAATGAGATGGGGCTTGAAGGAGTCTAGAGCACCATTGTTGTATATGCTGACCAAGTTCTTCTCCTCAATTGGCTCTGCACATTTATGTGCTTGGGCCCTGAATCTGTCCACATAATCTGACAGCTCCTCATTTGACTTCTGCTTGAATCGCATCAGCTCTACAATAGTTACCTGTTTCTGCACATAGAAAAATTTCTTGAAAAATTACAATTTCAGATCATCCCAATCATGGACTGATCCCTTCTCCAAGTTGTAGTACCAACTAAAGGCACTATTCGTCAAGGTCTTGTTGAATTCCCTCATCAACAGATTGTGGCTATTCACCTCATCATAACCCAACCATGGGGACATCGACTCCATGAACCTGGCAATGTGTTCCCTGACATTCCCTTTCTCCCCGTTATACTTTGAGAACTGCGAGGGTGCTCAATATACCCTGCCGGGTAAGGTTGTCTCCATATGTGTGTCGGGTAGGGTAGAGTAAAGTCTAATTCTGAAGGTCGGGATGTCTGCTTGTGAAGTTGATTGATCACATCGATCATATCATCCTTCGTCACATACTGGCTCGTGGTATGGACTCTTTGAGGGGCTGTGATGTATTGATGCATAGGTGGTGTGTATGGTAGGGAAATTGGCTGGTGTACACTTGCATCCTGCACAATTTGTATCTGTGGTGCTTGTTGTCTTGTTCGTTGGATGTGGCTCGGGATGGTCGGTATCTGCACTTGTGAAAATACTAGGAGACTGGTCGGGATGATGTTGGGCTGAGGCTGACTTGCTTCCAATCTGAGTTGTGGCACATCACCGCTGTTTTGGGGCTCCAAGTTGATGATTGGAATCGGCTGACTCTCCGTTGTTGGAGGCACAGTCTGATTCTCTTTGTTGTTGTTGTTGTCCTCCACTTCTGCTCGTTCCCCCTACGAACTTCCTGGGAACATAGCCCTGAAAGTGGGATTTGCATCAACTGCTGGCAGAAATTCCCCATTTCTTCCTGCTTCCTCTACATTTCCAACATCATGGTCATCATCATCCCTTGGCCTTCTCGTGCCTCTTGTAATGCCTTGAGCATCTCCATCTGCACGACATTCGCAGCTGTCTGCGCTCTAGTTACTTCCTCACTTTGCCTTCCCGTGTTTGTCTGTCTAGCACTGGTTTGTTGTTGATCAGCCATTTGAGGTGATGTTGAACTTCCTTCCAAAACGTCTTCTAATATGGGTTGATCAAAATCCAGATTCGCGCTTTGGAGCACTGGATTTACTTGCCTTGGAATCGGATCCGGTTAAGTGATGCTTGTGGTCGGTGAAACTCTTCCTGTAATTCTCCCACTTCGAGTTGTGGTCATACCCTTCACGAATTCTACACCTCCCCAGCAGAGTCGCCAAATAAATGTGGGCAAGGAAATTACGCCTTGCTAGGGTTAGGGTTTCGTGTTGGCTGGAGAGGAGAGAAATTCACGAAGAGCACGAAATTGATTGATTGATTGAAGAGGGGAGAAGAACAGGTGGACGATTACTCCAATGACACGTGGCAGAACTCTTAGAATCCGGAAACCGGGTTAGGGTAGCAGGGATTTTAAGAGCCTTCTTGAGTCTTCGAGTTGGGAGAGAGTTCCGAGTGTGATGAGCTTACAAGAGTCTAAGTTTAATGTCTTGAGAGCGATCCCCTTTTCTTAGAATAGAGGGGCTATTTATAGAGCCTGCTTGGAAAATAGTCACATGTCAGGCACATGTTTTAAGAAAAATTCCCGAAATACCCTTTAGTCATGTTTTAAAGGGAAAATTCCAGAAATGCCCTTTAATCATCAAAGTAATGCCCAAATTGCCCTGTTCTTCTAGCCACCAATCCAATCCCTCAATCAATTCCCAAAATGGGTCGCATCCACGAGTCTTCTACCTTGGAACACGTAGAGACTTCCCCGGGTCTAGCACATTTATTTTCGTCTAATCTGTACATTTAATTAGGTCACATGAACCCTAATTTGTACATTTAATTAGGTTTTTTATAAACCCTAATTTGTACATTTATATTAATTAGGTCATGTGAACCCTAATATGCACTTGGGTCCACATTTATATATATATATAATTGAGTAATTTTTATTATTATTGTATAAATATAATATATTTAATTTTATATATAGTTATATTTAATTATTTATGTAATTATTTATTTATATATTCAATTATTTTAATATATATTAATATGATATATATTTAATTATTTTATAAATATGTATTTATTTGAAATATTAATATTATATAATTATTTAAGGTTCAAGGTTCAGTGTTCAAGGTTCACAGTTTTTTTAGGGTTTTTCAGGGTTTAGGGTTTTTTAGGGTTTAGGGTTTAGCTAGATTATATATTTAATTATTTATTGGTATAATATATATATTTAAAATATATATAATTGAGTAATTTTTATTATTATTGTATAAATATAATATATTTAATTATTCATATATAGTTATATTTAATTATTTATATATAGTGGTTGCAGCTGTTATCTGGTTCCATTACAATATTGTGTACGAGGCTTGGGACTGCCCATTGTCTATGGAGAGTTATCTTCAAATCAGCCATGGGGGGTTTGGAAGTTCTGTGAATGGAAAGATCTTATTGGGATGTGCTTCATTTGCTCTTTTGTGTCACATTTGGACAGAGTATAGCTGGAGTGTTTAATGATTGTTATCTTTCTCTTCCTTTATTTTGGGATGGAGTTTCTTTACCTTCTTTGCTTTGGGATTTAGGGGATTATGTTTTGAACATTATTTCGTTCTAATCAAGTTTTTTTTCCTTAAATTTTTGGGTAGATCTAAAATTTCTTAGATCTAAACAGTTTCTTTATACCTATTCATCATTTTTTCTCAATAATTTTATCTGACTTACGATGGTTGGTTGTTGGTTGTTTTCTATTTCTTATGTCCTCTAGTTATTCCCTTCTCATTTTGGATCTTTACCAAGGGGAAACAAACAACTGAGTCTGTCACTTTTTCCTAAAATTTTCTTTTTTAAGTTTTTTTTTAAAAATATTTTGAATGGTACTGTGATGCTGAAATACCTAAGATATAAATAAGATATGATTTGTCAGTACTTGAAAGAAACATGTTGCTGAAGAAATCCTCGAATATGATTAGCTTGTTTTTACTGTCGTTGGCATTCAAAATTGCTTGTGCCATAATGTGTTAGTATTAGTTGTTGCCTAATATTTAGATGTTGAGGTGGCCTAATCACCAGAGCCGGTCCTGAGTTTTTTAAGGCCCGGGGCGAAATTTCTCAAGCGTGCCCAGTAGCGGGGGTTCGGGGGCAGCGGCCCCGAGCCATTTTTTTTAATACTTTTGTATTTTTTTTTAATTTGACGGGAGTTCGTAGTGAGTCGAAATGAAACATTTTTTTTAATATAAAGGTTTGACAAAAAGTTTTTTCACAACATAATTAAAACAGTGTTTTAATATCAACAATTGTAAAAGTGTTTTTAAAAAAAATAGATTAAAAAAAATAGTAAGGTTGCCTTTGTAGTCAATATTGTGCCACATTTAAGGTCATTGTGTGAAATTAACCCTATGGTTGGTCATTTGTCGTATTAGGCTATTTCTTTTTCTTTTCCCTTAAAATTTAAGCATCGAAATTTAAGCATTGAAATAGTTTGATATTTGGAGGCTTTTTTTGGACTGTTAGTGAAAAAAAATAGAAAGTGTTCTTTTTCTTTTCTCTTAAAATTTAAGCATTGAAATAGTTTGATATTTGGAGGCTTTTTTTGGACTGTTAGTGAAAAAAATAGAAAGCAAAACAAAAATGCACTGCTTCTAAGAATTGAACCCAAATCTATTCTATTGCAAGGAATTATTTTACCGCTGGAGCACTGAAACTTTAGACATATGTTTACGTATATACATATATATACACAAGCTTAAAATAAATTTTGTGCCCCCTTCAACTTTGGGCCCTGGACGATCGCCCTAGTTGCCCTGGCCAAGGGCCGGCTCTGCTAATCACTTTGTTGGTTATGTTAGCTAGCTCCTTTAGGTGTAGTAATATCTTTTACGAATAAAAGGAAAGTAAGCTTGTTAGGATACGAACAAAAGATGACTTTTGCTTTGTGAAGATCGTTGTGAAAATGTACCAAATCATATTCAATGATTAAGGTATTATTTATATTTGTTGTTCCATGCCTGTTGTATTACCATACTAAAAGTTCATAAAAATGAGATTTTTGTTTGGGACATTACAAAAGTGAGATTGTTGATAGCTTTTAACTAACGTGTACGCATGTTTTGGATTCTTTTCTTAGTAATATTTAGTTCTTTTTTACTTGATTTTTTGTTGTTATACATGAGAAGTCACCTGATATTTTGAGGGATGCTTTTCCATCTAAAGTTGGACTCTCAAGTAGGTAGCTAAAAAGATTGTGGATTTTTTGTAATTTTGTAGTTTTTTAGTTTTTCCAATGTTTTTCTAGTTATATTGTCTGATTTCACATATACTCAAAGTAATTTATTGGCATGATTCGTTGTTCATCATAATTCCTCGTTAGCCTGGATCAGACTGTTAATGATTGTAAGTGTGGCTTTTTTGTGATTATTGAATTCATCATCCCTCATTAGCGTTTTCATGTTTTGTGTCTGGTTTCACAGATACTCAAAGTAATTCATTGGCATGATTTGTTGTTCATCATCATTCATTGTTAGCCTGGATCAGACTGTTAATGATTGGAAGTGTGGCTTTTTTGTGATTATTGAATTCATCATCCCTCATTAGTGTTTTCATGTTTTTTTCTACCCAAGGACATATATTTTCCCCCTGCTACTAATGGCTAATATAGTACTCCTCGGTAGTATATGAAAAATTTCCCGTTGAAATTTAATGTGATTTAAGAAAATGATGATTGCAATAATTTATGAAGTTGTCATAACTAAAGTGATATGTTCAACAACTAAAATGACATGTTTTCGCCTTTCACCGAACATTTTCCAATTAACTATGTTTATTTGTAGCTACTTTGTATCTCTTTTTATTTTTGGAGAAAATGATCAAATTTTGCTTCTTATTAGATTGTTCATTTACCGTTAGTATTTTGTGACTTATGTTGCAGTAATGCGAGTTTAACGATGACTTGCAAATTGTGAAAATAAGAGGCAGAGTCCAGCTAGATAACTATTGAAATGTATCACCAAGGATGTTGTATATAAATAGTATATACTTTTACATTATATGTCGGGATTTGTTTTTGACTCATTTGGACCAAAACTTATGATTATTCTTTCTCTAATATTCATTCAGGTGTAGCCCACTACTTTGAAGAAGGAAATGCTCAGTTAGACATAAAGCATGAATTTAAAGATTCAGCTATAATTTGGGTAACCTCCAAACTCTATGTGCTTGGCAATTCTTCGTTGTGAACTTGAGGTTTGTAAATGTTTTGAATTATTTGTAGTGGGCAGTGGCGTGGCTTCGTTAATAGATTCCCCTCCCCCAAACAAACAAAAAAACCCAAAAAAAAAAGAGGTAGAAACATAATTTATTTGATTAGAAGAAGATACATCCGAGGAGGACTTGGTAATGATATTGGTTTAGGTATCCTACGATACGAACCATATAAATTCTAAATAGTAAGAGAACAAGTAAATCAATTAGATAAACACTAAGCATCTAATATGTATAGCATTGTTCCAATGATATTATTAACATCTTGCAGATTTGTCTAATATTATATTGAACAATAATTTTTTTTAGTATTATTATTTTTATTTGATAAGTTCATATGTAGATATTCGTATTTTATTATTACTATTACACATTTTGAGCAACGAAAGGACCCCCAAAATTTCATATTATTGCTATTAGTATTACTTCCTCCGTTACATTGTTGTTTCCTCTTTATTTCTCTGTTATGTCGTTATTTCTCTACGTTATAACAAAATTTCAACTATACACGACATTTATAGTGATAATATTTCAGATTTTATCGAAGCAGTGACACAAATAACCAAACTGATACTCTGATTTTTGACAATGCGATTGTTTATTTGAACCATGTCCTTGAGATTAAATTATAGAATAACAGCTTGGATTCAATAGCGAAGCTTGTATGAAATAGTATTAAAATTTTAGGTTGCTGTTGGTTGTCGAGTGAATTTTGGTCAAGGTTATCTGCTGTATTATATTAGATTTTAATGATTAGCTTAATTAAAAATTGATCATTATCTACTATATTATATTAGAATAAGTTCTATTTGTAAGCATTGCAAGTAGAGGTGCCACTCATATTCAGACAAGACTATAAAACACAAATTATAGATAAACTCAATCATATACGAACAAGAAGAACAATATTTTATGTACGATAGAACTTATTCTATGAAAATAATAAGCAACTCAAAACAAGTGTATATTATCCGAACGATGAAAATACACAGAAGTGGCCTAAGCTATGAGCATACGACACTAAAAAGCCTGCAATCCTCACATTGATCAAACTCTAAAACTAGTAGACGTGCCTTAAATATAATCATATCCTTTTGCTCCCAAGACTTCTATTATAGGAATGAAACATTCCATGAAAAGGTCCTAATTATTTAGATGTCATAAAAAGTACCAGTGTTTATAATAATAACAATAATGGAAAATAAAATTCCATTACTGTAGCATGATGCACAAGTCACAGCATATAATACTATTAGATTTATTGGCGTCAACCGAAAATAAAATTCAAGGGAACACCCTTGAGTCAATTTGTCAACATCTTAGCCACTATTTTAAACCAGGTTTTGGATTTGACTTATAGGTCTAGTTTTCCTCTCCTTCTAAATACCTCAAAAAAAATTTTGGTAATCAAACATCTGAGAACTATGAAGCATCAATACATATATATGATTTAAATACGATGTAAAATGCAATATGACATTCAAGAAATTAAGATACAATGATACAATCCAATGGATAGATTTTAAATATTTATATATTGACATACATATATGTAATAAATTATATTTCACAACCATAAGCAGGTGGGCAACTTTATTTAAAATTCTAGCACCTTTAATAGCATAACCAAGAGGTAAGAACCTGTACCTTAAATATCATCACATTGTGTCATTGATGGAGTGAAACATTTCATTTGAAAGGTCGTATTGGTTACAACTCATACAAAGGACAACAATTTATAACTAAAAACAAGATAAAAGTATGATGGACAATTCATAACATAGTATAACATTTGAGTTACGTTGCACCCAAATATTCATAAAATACAATATTTTACATACTTTTATCACACAATTGTATATGATAAGATTTAATAGGAGTAGCAACACAAACTTTAATCAATTGTTGAAAAAAGAGGTGCAAGTTTATTAGATTCCGTAACTTATTCTATGATGATCTAATTTCAAAACCAGCATAACCATTTTACATCTCTAGCCCATCAAAATATCCATAATCCGTTTCTCGCCATATCACACCCAAAAGATGATAGCAAATCATATTTTCCATTTTTGGCGACACATCTTTTCAACTTGAATCCCACTCTAAATAGACTAGCTCTTTTGGAACACGCAATGCGGGTGCAATCAGCACATGGATATAGTAGGAAGCTATGTTTATTTTTGTAAATTCCAGCACCTATTATGCTTGTTATGATGCTCGTGGTGGGTGGTTCATATGAAGAAATCTATTTTTTTCTATCACAAGTCACTATTACCTCAAAGGTTTATACTTGTCTTTCTTATCCCTGTATTAGCGATGGTTACTAAGTAGTATATTCATCAAACTATATGCGATCTAAACAAAATGTTTGACATTTCCGTGTAATCTAGTCTTGTAAGTATTTGTTCTCATTGCTTGTTGTGGGCCAAGTGCATATTAGGGCTCACATGACCTAATTGAATTAAATGTACAAATTAGGATTTACAAAAACCTAATTAAATGTACAAATTAGGGTTTATGTGACCTAATTAAATGTACTAGACCCGGGGAAATCTCCACGTGTTCCAACGCAGAAAACTCGTGGATGCGATCCATTTTGGGAATTGATTGAGGGATTGGATTGGTGGCTAGAAGAACAGGGCAATTTGGGCATTACTTTGATGATTAAAGGGCATTTCTGGAATTTCTCCTTTAAAACATAATTAAAGAGTATTTCGGGAATTTCCCTTAAAACATGTGCCTGGCATGTGACTATTTCCCAGGAAAACTCTATAAATAGCCCCTCTATTCTAAGAAAAGGGGATCGCTCTCAAGACATTATACTTAGACTCTTGGAAGCTCATTACACTGGAAACTCTCTCGCAACTCGAAGACTCTAGAAGGCTCTTGGAATCCCTGCTACCCTAACCCGGTTTCCGGATTCTAGGAGTTCTGCCACGTGTCATTGGAGTAATCGCTCACCTGTTCTTCTCCCCTCTTCAATCAATCAATCAATTTCGTGCTCTTCGTGAATTTCTCTCCTCTCCAGCCAACACGAAACCCTAACCCTAGTAAGGTGTAATTTCCTTACCAACATTTATTTGGCGACTCTGCTGGGGAGGTGTAGAATTCGTGAAGGGTATGCCCACAACTCGAAGTGGGAGAATTACAGGAAGAGTTTCACCGACCACAAGCATCACTTAACCGGATCCGATTCCAAGGCAAGTAAATCCAGTGCTCCAAAGCGCGAATCTGGATTTTGATCAACCCATCTTAGAAGACGTTTCGGAAGGAAGTTCAACATCACCTCAAATGGTTGATCAACAACAAACCAGTGCTAGACAGACGAACACAGGAAGACAAGGTGAGGAAGTAACTGGAGCGCAGATAATTGCGAATGCTGTGCAGATGGAGATGCTCAAGGCATTACAGGAGGCACGGGAAGGCCAAGGGATGATGATGACCATGATGCTGAAAATGCAGAGGAAGCAGGAAGAGATGGGGAATTTCCGCCAGCAGTTGATGCAAATCCCCACTTTCAGGGCTATGTTCCCAGGAAGTTCGCAGGGGGAACGAGCAGAAGTGGAGGACAACAACAACACCAAAGAGAATCAGATTGTGCCTCCAACAACGGAGAGTCAGCCGATTCCAATCATCAACTTGGAGCCCCAAAACAGCGGTGATGCGCCACAACTCAGATTGGAAGCAAGTCATCCTCAGCCCAACATCATCCCGACCACTCTCCCAGCATTTTCACAAGTGCAGATACCGACCACCATCCCGAGCCACATCCAACGAACGAGCCAACAAGCACCACCGATATAAATTGTGCAGGATGCAAGTGTACACCAGCCAATTTCCTTACCATACACACCACCTATGCATTAATACATCACAGCCTCTCAGAGAGTCCATGCCACGAGTCCGTATGTGACGAAGGATGATATGATCGATGTGATTAATCAACTTCGCAAGTAGACATCCCGACCTTCAGAGTTGGACTTTACTCCGCCCTACCCGGCACATGTACGGAGACAACCTTATCCGGCAGGGTATATTGAACACCCCCCGCAGTTCCCAAAGTATAACGGGGAGAAAGGGAATGCCATGGAGCATATTGCTAGATTCGTGGAATCGATGTCTCCATGGTTGGGTTATAATAAGGTGAATAACCACAATCTGTTAATGAGGGAATTCAACAAGACCTTGACGGATAGTGCCTTCAGTTGGTACTACAACTTGGAGAAGGGATCAGTCCATGATTGGGATGATCTGAAATTACAATTTTTTAAGAAATTTTTCTATGTGCAGAAACAGGTAACTATCGTAGAGCTGATGCGGTTCAAGCAGAAGCCGAATGAGGAGCTGTATGTGGACAGATTCAGGGCCCAAGCACAGAAATGTGCAGAGCCAATTGAGGAGAAGAACTTTGTTAGCATATGCAACAATGGTGCTCTAGACTCCTTTAAGCCCCATCTCATTACAAAGACATGTGATTCATTTGCGACTCTCTCATCATTTGCACAAGATTTAGGAGGAATCATGACAGTGCCCATCAACCATGCGACGGTTACATGGAAGGGTAAGAGAACAGCAACTGTGGCTTTGGCTGACTCTCAGTCAAAACCACAAGGGGGCAAGAGGGAGAAGAACGAGCGAAGTAAAGGGAAACACGGAGACAAGTATACCAGAATGTCAGTTCCAGAGGCTATTACATGTAGTGAGAAGGCCTTTAGAGACCTGTATGAGCAATGGGTAGAACATGTAGTGGTGAGGCCTCCGAAGCCCAGAGTTGTTGTGACCGAAGAAATAAAAAGAAGACCAGACTTCTGTGTATACCATCAATACGCAAAACATTCCACTATAGATTGTTATAGTCTGCGAAGGATATACCATGAAAAGTTGGCGGCAGGAGAAATCGAGCTGGGAAAAGGAAGCAGCGTGCATGACAAGCCACTGCCTAATCACAAGGGAAAAGAAACATGCAACACTATTACTCATAGTGAGGCACCAGAAGTGGAGATGGTAGAGAATGCAGAAAGGATGGAAGAAATGATGGATGTTGAGCCAGGCCTGTAGGTGACGGCGTTGATGAATGGGCTTAAATTCAGGAAATTTTTCGACCAGATAGGGTTGGCCAAGGAAGCAAGGATAGAAGCAACCAAGGCGATCATCAAAGCAGCCGAAACCCAAGAAACCTGCATGGCAGTGAACAAAGGATTTGTGAAGACAGTGGAAGAGGAAGAAAGTAAAATATCTTTCTCTAAAGCTGACAGAGAGATAAGATACCCGCACAACCGACCGTTGTATGTGACGGCAATAATAAATGGAGTAGAGGTGCGGAGGGCGTTCATCGACAATGGAGCGTCTATAAACATTATGCCCTACACTGTGTTTAAGCAGTTAGGCCTGCCAGAGAAGAAAATTGTGAAAGAACCAACAAACATAACAGGGTTTGCCAACCAAAGTGCCAGAACTCTTGGACACATCAAGGTTGGAAAGATTTGAGGACCTGTAATGTTTCATGTTACCGAGGTGGATGCAGCATATCATGTCTTGCTAGGAAGGGCTTGGCAAAACGACTATGAGGTGGTACCCTCAGTTTTTCATCAATGTCTAAAGGCCTTCTGGAAGGGGAAAGAAGTGAAGGTATCGGCAATAAAAAATCCCTTTGGACCAGAGGAGGCACACATCGCTGAAGCAACTTTCTTCGATGATGTCGCTGAAGAGGGAAAGAGCCAGATTGCAAGACCTGATTCTCTAAAACTAGCCAATTGGGAGGAAGTACAGGCAGGCAAGTTTGTGCCTGAGGAAAAAGAAAAGAAGAAGACCTCGGAACACGGAGAATGTTCCAAAGATAAGAAGCCAGTGGTAGTAGACCTAGAGAAGGAAAAAAAAAGAGGAAAGAAAAGGCCAGCAGATCCTGAAGATGCCAGAAACATAATCAATGCCAAACGAACAGTACAATCAGATGATGGCCAAAGAACGAAATGGGAGAGGGTAGTTAAACCCGACGGAAAGGTAGTGTTTCGCTTATGACGGTGCGAGGGGGAAGAGGCCAAGGGAGAGTGCAAACCCAACGGCTCAGGAGGTGTCCCCCACTCCAGCAGTAATAAAGAAGAAGAAATTGTGCAACAAAAGGTAGAACCAGCTCCAGAATACTTTGAGGATAGGCCAAAATCTTAACAAAATAAATTAGAAGAAGTTAATTTGGCAACAGATGGAGGAATGCCAAGACCAACTTACATTAACAAAGAGCTGGATGCTGATCAGAAGGAGGAGCTCGTGAAATTGCTGCGAGAGTATAGGGATGTCTTTGCTTGGAACTATGATGAGATGCCCGGGATTGACAAAGAGTTGGTAGAGCACAATCTGAATGTAAGCCCGGAAATAAAACCAGTAAAGCAAGCTCCTCGTAACTATGCACCCGAAGTTGAAACCCAGATTAAGGAGGAAATCACGAAGTTGCTGGAAGTAGGGTTCATCAAGCCAATTCAACATCCAATATGGTTATCCAGCATTGTACCAGTAAAGAAGTCAAATGGACAGTTACGGATATGCGTAGATTTCAGAGACTTGAATAAGGCATGCCCAAAAGATATGTACCCATTACCCAATATAGACACTTTGGTAGATGCAATGGCTAATCACGAGATGATGTCATTCATGGATGGGTTTGTGGGTTACAATCAGATAAAGATATTGGTAGAAGATGCAGAATTGACGGCCTTTCGTACTCCGTTTGGGAATTTCTACTATGTAGTAATGCCCTTCGGGTTGAAGAATACGGGGGCAACTTATCAAAGGGCAATGCATGCTATATTTCATGACATTATTCATGATATAGTAGAAGACTATGTGGATGACATAGTAGTGAAATCTAAGAAGGCGACAACTCATGTGGAGGACCTGAGGAAAGTGTTTGAGTGATGCCGAAAATACCAGTTGAAGATGAATCCAAAGAAGTGTGCTTTTGGAATGACGGCTGGAAAATTCTTGGGCTTCTTGGTGCATAACAGAGGTTTGGAGGTAGACCCAAGCAAGGCAAAAGCAGTTATGGAGATGCCCCCGCCAAAAACACAAAAACAGTTGAAGAGCTTTCTGGGGAAAGTTTCTTATATGAGAAGATTTATGCCAGCATTAGCAGAAGTTACAGAACCTTTTGGCAAATTGCTAAAAGGAAAGGCTGTGACAACCCGGATTTTGGAGAATAAAATTTAAATAAGAATTTGATAAATAAAATTCTTATTATGAGACGTATCGGGTTTGAATGTAAAAATATATGTGTTATATATATATTTATGTGATTTATGTGGTGAACTTAATATGTATATATAAGTATGAAATATATACATATATTTAGAATGAAAGAGTTAATAGTTAATTAATGTAACGATCGCGAATCATAGGTAGCTTGGTAATTCGAGCTTAAAAATATTATTGAATAAAATAGATATTTTTATTAATAATATTTTGTGTTAAACGTTTACCGAAGTACTATGTGATAATTAAATTCCCAAGATTAGCCCAAAGTGAAGCCCAATTTAAATTCAATTTGGGAAGTCAAAATTGTCCAAGTGGGTGGAAGAAATGATTAAGTATTCATTAAAGAAGGAATGCATGGAAGTGAATAATAATGCCTAATAGACTAATGGAGGAATATGGAATGAAGTGGAGCATTAAAGCTTAATAAACTAAGAAAGGAAATAAGAGTGCCACAATTGGGAAATGAAAAGCTACGGGAGAGGCTATTAAATGGGACAAAAGAAATGGAAAGTGAGTGCTCTAATAAATTAAGGAACAATTTGGAAGTGGAGAATTAATGTTTATTAATTAAAGAGTGAGAAAGCAACATTTGGGAGAAGAAAATCAGCATTTTTGGAAGGGCTACGGAAGTGGCTAAGCAAGTGGGTACTAATTTCTTCAATAAATTATTTAAGGAATGCATGGAAGTGGAGAATTAATACTTGTTAACTAAGAAAAAGAGTAGAATTCAGCAAATAGGGAATAAAAGGGAAGAGAAACCAACGGGTGAAGGAGAAGAAAAGGAAAAAGAAATTCAAGAAACTTTCTAAATTCTCCATCCTTTCACCTTCTTGCTCAATTCGTGAGAGAATATGGAATATGAAGAGATTGGGAGATGAAAGGGCTAAGCTATCAATTTCTATAAATACACAATTCCTAAAAGCTTGCTTAATTTTGCAAACTTAAACTACCATATGAAAATTTAATGAGAGAAAGAGGAGCTCGGTGATGGTAAGAGGAAGAGAAGAGAAATACTAAGCTACACAACTTCATCTTCTTCATCTTCTTCATTCCTATCATTAAAAGCTTCAAATATTCTAGAGAGAGAAAGAAATGGGTGGAGTGTTGAAGCTTGAATAAGGCTACGGGAAGACTCAAGGAAGAAGGGAAGAGGCTCATAGCAAACTCTAGCAAGCCATCTAGCATCTAAGAGGAAGAAAATCAAAGGAGTATGTTCTAAAAACCCTAAGCTCTCATTTATTCTCTTTAGCTTCATATCTTGTTAGATATTATTGTTGTTCTGAGTTTTTATGGGTTGAGGAACATCCTAAGGATAATGTTCAGTGGTTATAATGACCATTAAAAGCATGAAAGTGGAATTAAAATGAACAAAACGCGAACCTATGCGTAATGGATGAAAATATGACTAGAAGAATGTTAATGGACTGTTTTGGACCCATTTTGTATTGTGCTCCAAAACTGAAAAATAAGTTATGGGATGATGTGTGGTACTCCTACGAGTTACGAACACAACCCAATTAGAACGAAGCAAAAAGAAGCTAAAATGAATTTATGGTGAATGTTCTAGTAAATCATGTTGAAAACGGAAACTAGTGGACTGCTGACCCTAAGGATAATTTCGTGGCTAGTAAAGTTTCCTGGAAAAATTTGATTTTCTGGGAGAGTATAGTACACTGAATAAGGAATCCATAGCCTCCGAAACGGACTCATTCCGAGTTCGGACGAGCGAGTTATGACGTTTCAAAGTAAGCGCACCAAAACTGTCTAATCTGAAAAAAATTAGATTCGGACTTGACTGTTTTATGAATTTTCTGGACTTATGTGTTCAGAATTTGAAAATTAATAAAACATAAAAATTGTAGCCCCGGAAGTTATTTCGCGTGGGCGCAAGAATTGATCAAAAAGGTTTTGAAACGGATTAGTTATGACTGTTTTTGCGAGAGAGGGTAAAGCTGGCCAAGTTTTTTTGTAGCATTCTGACCTTGTTTGAAAAAGTGAAAATCTGTTTTTATTGAAGAAGGGGCTGGAACCAGGGCCTAGCTAGTGTTAAATTACACTGTATAAGCTTTAATTTGACGTAAGAATGAACGAAAATGAATGATTAACGAAGGAGTTATGATAAAAACAAGAACAATATTTTGTTAAAGAAAAACTACGAAAATGAGTTTTATAACTCGAATTGAAATGAATTTTGAGCAATGAAATGAACATTATAAGATATGCAATGGGATTAATATAAACCAATAAGAATGAATGATAATGAGGGTCGTAACGTTCCCGAACGCGCGACGCCGAGAGATGTTTTGGACTTAATCGCATTTATTATATTATAAAACGTGAACAACATGAAATGAGTTATTATTATATTTATGTAAACCAATATGAAGTCTATATTTGGCTAATTGGTATGTTATTATAAATGATATTTTATAGGCTATTTGAAGAGCATTATAGTGTGAGTTGTAAGCAGCGCTCCAGGCAAGTTTCCTAACTTCATTCAACTTATGTATTGAATGCGAGTTTCTTAACTTGTGCAAGTTTATTATTATGTACAAGTTTTATATTCATATGTGCACTTCGTGTAATGACGTGCGTTTAAATTATTGAACTTTATTTGTTATATGAAGTTAATTATATTATATGAAATGATTTATGAAAAAGGAGTTATTACCATTTAATCCGGTTTAACTCGATTGCGAGCTATTCTAGTCAAAATTTTATTGTTAATAATATGAATTGTAATAATTCTTGAATTGTGATAGTTGATCATGCCAAGTCAAATTATATTGGGCAATTATTAATATAGGTTTCACCCCGTGCAACGATGTGAATGTTGAACGTTAAGTCCAAGAACGTGCTAGGCCAATATCAGCACTTATGTGTTAAACTAAAGAAGAAAGGTTCTATAAATGAAATGTTGATGTGATTAAAACTATGTTTATTAATGAAAGATGTATAAAGTAAAGAAAAATATTATTCCTGTTTGTTGAGCTGCTTCACAATTATTGTTTAATTGTTGAAGATTTCATAATCATGTTATTCTATTCTTGAGATTGTTGTTCATTCAACTGCTATGACTTGCTGAGTAATTAAATGCTCACTTTTGCAAACTCTAAAACTTTTGCAGCCTAAGTAGAAGATCACGAATGACCAGATGTTGTTAAGTGAAAGAGCTTCGTTAAAGATGAAGATTTAATTGTTTAGGTGAACACAATGTGTTCCATTTGTATTATTCAATGGTGTAATATTCATTGTAGTATGTATTGATATTGTTAAGGTCTTAGAACCTGGGATTAGATGAGTTATGTTTTTATAATAGAGTATTTACACTCATGTATAGATAGATGTATAGAATGAGTAGTACCGTGGAGCACTAGATCCAGGGCTGAAGGTAGACCCGGATTTGGGGACGTCACAGGTTGGTATCAAAGCTGATAGGTTATAAACCTTAGGTAAGAGTACTTTAGGCTATAATCGTAGTGAAGAAAGATGATAATGATGAAGATAGTAAAGAGATAAACTCAGATAGAGTTTGAACAATAAGAAATAAATTTATAAGATTCCTAAAGAAAGGAATTAAGATGTATATGAGAAGATTCAAAGAAGAATCTTGAAGAGATATAATATGATTAAGAAGAAGAGTAAAGAAATTGTCGGATGAAACGATCATAGGGTAAGGTAGATCGTAATGTAAAACGATTATCAAACAAGATCACGACGTGATCAAATTAAATTGTGGAATGACAGATGATCTGTTAAAGAAGTTATAGCCTGACGCTATAAGGAGAAGGTACTATGAAATAGTATAATAAAAACTCAAGAAGAGTTATAGATGATAAATACGGATTAAAGAAAATTCGTATTGTGCAAAGAGAAGACTAGTATTTTGTGGGATTTCAATTGAGGACTCATGTGACAGCCGAGTTGTACAAATCTTTGTATGGGCAGGGATTTTGTGCTTGGTTTAACAACTACTCAGTTTGTCACATTGATAATCATTGAAATGTTAGTGTCGCGCTATCGATATACATATGGTGAGAAGGTGATTCTTTTCTCATATTTATATTTGATAGTTAGAAAATATAAGATTAGGTGCGAGTTCTTTAAACTCATGCTTATGATAAGTTTGTGACTCATAATCATATGGTATGTTTTGAGCCCCTAAGCGTATGGACAGTCCTTGATTTGTTCTTGGATTACGTATTGCTAGGACAAGTTCCTAAACTCATATTATTGTGGCAAGTTCCTGAACTCATAATGTGTGGTAAGTTTGATGAACTATACTGGGGTATAGAAAGGTTATCGATTGAGAGCTGAGAGTTCTCAATATGATGAGCATTGGTGATGTTAGAAATAGATAGAACTATTAAATAGTGGAGAAATGGAAGAAATTGAAGTTGATAAGGAGACATGAATATTCCAAATCTTCTAGCTATGCTAGATTTTGAAATTTATTGACTTCGTGCTGATATTTACACTTTTGTGTCTTCGAAAAATATATGGGGCCAAACTATTGGACCAATGATTTTAAAAAAAAAAGGTACTATTATTCATATATCTATGCTAATAGTTTCGGCTAAGACAAAGATGGTTTAAAAATATCAAAATGTATTTTATGCAATTATTTGCATCATGGAATGTGGTGTAGAAATAATAAACGATGGAGTTATCAATGCAGATTAACCTAGTGTTGGATGTGATCATAGAATCGTCAACCCACTATGGTATGATGCAGTATGATAAAGTCATGAAATGATTTTTGTTTTCTTTATAAGTATGAAAAGGTATGCCAATTGAGTTGGCTAAAAATATTTCGATTGATGTCCGAATTGTTGCTAAAAGTCTAAGCTATTTGATTCGGCTAGACGATTGTCGAAAGATATATATGAAATTCAAGCGTTCTTTGAGAATTTATGTCAAACCAGATTGTTTTGAGGCGAAATTTGTATTAAGTCTGAGGTGAACCAACCCCATTTCAGGGGGGGAAATGTTATCGGAAACTATAATTCTGAGCTACGCAATAGCGATAATATGTATGTGCACAATACATAGTACAAAGGGCGGGTCGCCTTGAGTACGAGAAGGGATGGTCTATAGTCTTTTGACTGTTAAAGGTTACAATTAAAATATCTGTTAACCTAAGACCAGGTTCAAGGTCTTTATGACCCCCTCAGCAAGATGAAAATATTTTTAAAATCTTTTTAATTCCTCGTTATTCATACCGCTTCGCAATTATCGAACGATTATAAAAACTCCAAAGATGCGATGATTGAAGATAATGATGAGAGATCCTTAAAGGAGGAAAGTGATGAGTAGCTATTAAGTGAAAATGAGTTGGTTAACTTGAAAACCTAGTGTAGACACCCAAATTTTGCGCTTCGTATACTAACCTTGACAGGAGGGCAAATTCGTCAAATGGATCGGCCTGCGAGAGCAAAAGATGGAAAAGTACGGACACTCGACGCCACCATGATAATTTGCAGCCGAAATCGACATGATAGCAGGGCTATCCGAATTTGGCATTCCCGGAAGGTGTGGCGCGCTTCTCAATGATTCCCGGACTGTAAAATACGAGCCTGTCAGCGAAAACTGACGTTGCGGCACGAAAATCGGGGCGTGGCACGAAAATCGAGAAAGTCAAGCCCGCCAGCCGCGGATAGATCTGCGGCCAAGTGAATGCACCAGCACGGAAACCAGCAAATCAGCACTACCAGCTGAGTGCGATGGGAGGTGGGCCAGCCAGCCGCAGATAGATCTGCGGCTGGCTTTGGCCAGCCTATTTAAACTCAGCTTCGGACAGCATACAGAAAGTTGGAGAAATTTTGAGGAAGAAGAAGAATTCAGCAGCAGCCAAGCACGGAAATAGAGAGAAAATAGCTAGATTTTGCAATAAAAATAGGAAGAAAAGAGAGAAAAAAGAGAGAAATTTTACTCCTTTGATTTTGATTGTATCAAATATATTTCTTATCCTATTCAAGTACACAAATTTACCTTCATTTGAGATCATTTTGCAAGGTAAAACTTCCTTTTGTTGTAGCAATTTATATCATATTACTTGGTTAGATTAGATGTAGTTTTCATACATATTGTTGAACAATCTTGGATTAGGGATTATTAGTGAAGGTTCCGTTGGAATAAAATTCTTCCTGATAACCCGAGGATATCCAATCGACGAAATTTCTAGTTTGTTTATGGTGATTCATTGAGCGTAATTTATTTAGATCATCATTTCTGGATGTTATGGTGTATTAGATAAATCCGGGTGGGTTAGTTACGTAGTATTCATTTTGTGGGCATGTATTAATCTCGTGTGAGCCTAGGAATGCGACCCCGTGGTCCAAATCCGATGATGGACGTTTTGGTGTATGTGATAGATTTCAAGATGTTCGTTTTGTAAACATGTAACCGTTGGGCCTTAAAACGACGCTAAGGTGAGAATCGGGTTTAAGGCCCCGTACTAATGGAATATGTGATTGTTGGCGTTTGGGGATATTTTGATGGCTTACATGCCCATGAATAGCCCCGACGCGTGTTTATGCTTGATTAGATCTTGTGACACAAAAATGATTTCAAAGATTAAACAATGAAGACTTGCATAAAATCAATCAAATTAGGTTATTAGCTTCACGAGGATAAGAGATTGAAGTGCTAACGAATGTCGATTCCTATTTAACGAGAAAGCTAAAGAAAATCGTTTTCCAAAATATCACACAAAATGATTTTACAAATAAGTAACGTTTTATTAAATCTTCGTGCATAGGGTGAAAGAGATTCTAGAAATTGCCCGATCGTTTCACGAAAGCAACGTATAGATCTCGATTCCTATTTTGACGAAGGTTTAAAATTCTTGTTTTGCCAAAACGACACTTAATGAAAATCTCATAGTTTTGGACAATTAAAATCAAACCTTTTTCATAAAAAATAAAGCTTTCTCGTGTATACCGAAAAGACATTCCGAAGCGTGCTCAAATTAAAACACGATTTTCCCTAAAATCCAAATGATTCTTTCATACAAATTCACCACAACATTCACATAAGTACACACACACACACGCGCACCTACACACACACATTCATGAATTAAAGGATAGGAAAGCATTAAGATTGCGGTAACCGTGTTTCACGGAAGTCGAGGGATGCCTAACACCTTCCCCTCACTTAAACAAGCCCCCGAACTCTATGAATCTCGATTCGCAGACCAATTAATTCGGAGTCACACATGAGCCAGCGATTTATAAAAAACGAAAACTCGGATGAGTTGGTACATCCATTTCAAATATACCAACTGGCGACTCTGGTTAATTGGCTCATCATAAAAATGATCTTTCAAAACCCCGTCGACATTAATGTCGATCTTTTCTAAAAATCATTCAATCAAAAGGCTAAAATTGGAAAAGACTAGAAAGCGGAAAACCCGGCGTCGACAGCTGGCGACTCTGCTGGGGACATTAGAGGGCTTAAGCCGTTTTCAAATCTTGATGCTATCCTATCCTCTAAAATCATAAATGTGTATGTACGTGCGATATTTTGACTTGTTTTACTTATTGTTGTGTGTGAATGTGTGCCTTTTGTCCAATGAATGAATGATTGAATGGATTTGTTTTACTTTAAAGTAATCATTTGCATACGGTGAGGACGATGAATGTGAATGTATGTTGAGATTGTACCTCCTCCTGAGGCGAACCCGTCGGTTGCTTATTACTGGACTCGATGGGGCTGCTCCCCCGGAGGATGGCTCAGGAAACGCACCACTCAAATCCGCTCCAATCGAAAGGGCTCAAACGAGTAGATTGCGAAGATTTGGGAACCTTCATGCCGAAAAGCCCGTGAGAGTAACCCTAGGATAGGTCAGCCCCAGATTAACCCGACGCAGGATGAATCTCTTCATGCCCTTTTACGTTTCTGCGTATAAATGCCATAATTCCATTGCAACATATTCATATATGCTTCCCCTTTATGTCAAAAGAAAATACTAACCTCTGTGTTTTGCAGGGAACGGCACGGGAAGCATAATAAATCGTATCCAGCATGCATTATTTCAATAAAGGACCGCTAACGTGTTGTTTTGCAGAAAAAGATTAAAAAACCCAAAAACACCAAAAATTTATAGCTTTAGCATGCATCCGCATCCTTTCATTGCCCAAAGACTAAACTTCGAACCGTTTGCCTGCAGGATTGCTCCTCAAACCCGTTCGCAGTCTAAGAAAGCCCAGGTCTCTACCTTTGAAATGGCTGATCTTCCCAATCATAGTTCCATATCTCGGGAAGAGTTTGATGATTTTAAAAAGCAGATGATGGAAATGGCCAGAATGCTAAAGGAACAGTTCTTGATCAGACAGGATCCGTCAAACCAAGGATCGCATAATATTCCACCACCAGGGGATGACCAGAATCCTCCTAAAAATGGTGCAAACCTGCTTAAAGATGACCAACCCCGACTCAAGGACGAGCCAGTCATCCCAAAGGCCGTTCCCATATCTAACAGGACCGTGATTGCTATCCCAGAGGAAGGGGACACGGACGACCTTCGGAAAAAAATGAAACACATGGAGGAGACCATCCAATCTCTAAGAGGCATAGGCTCCCTGGGTAGGGTTAATTACTCAGATCTGTGTGTCTTCCCCGGAACCAGATATCCAGAGAAGTTCAAGGTCCCCGAGTTCGAAAAATACAATGGAAAGGGAGATCCCTACACGCACTTGAAAATATACATTGGAGAACTCGGGTCTTATGCCGAGGACGAGGGGCTGAGGATGCAGCTATTCCAGAAAAGCTTAACAGGGGAAGCAAGGATCTGGTATGCCCGCCTTGACAATGCCCGAATCCACAACTGGGAGGAGTTGGCCCATACCTTCTTAACTCAATACAGCTTTCAGGCCCAGATGGCCCCTGATAGATATCAAATGACAAAAATCAAGAAGCAACCAAAAGAATCTTTCAGGGACTATGCACAACGATGGAGGGGTATGGCTGCACAGGTGAATCCCCCAATGAACGAGGCGGAAATGGTAATGACCTTTGTGGACATTCAGGAGGCGCCCTATTATGAGCGGGTGATATCGGGGATTGGGAGACCTTTTGCCGAGATGATAAAACACGGAGAAATGGTGGACATGGGGTTAAAATCTGGTAAGATCCGGGACCTCACAGCTCTGGAAGTGGTTGCGGAGCAAATCCAGTGTGGAAACTATGGCAGCACTTCCCATAGAATTCAACAGAAAAAGGAGGAAGATGTTTCCCTCATCCTGCAGGGATCATCTAGAAAGGCAGAGAACAATCCTCCAGTGCAAATACAGAGAATTGTGCCACCCCGACAACATAATCTCAATTATCAAAGGTCGGGCGAACGAAGAAGATTTGAGACAGCAAGAGATCGGGTATTCACCCCGCTTGGGGAGCCTCTTGAACAGATTTTGGCGGTGGTATTGATAGCACAGAGAAGGATAGGCGATTTGGCACCCCCAATTGATCCGAAAGGAGGAGAATTTGATCCGAGTAAGAAGTGTGCGTACCATTCGGGTTCTCCTGGTCATGATACTCAGGAATGCTGGGCTCTGAAGCACAAAATTCAGAATATGATCGATAACGGGAAGATCGTGGTAGAGCAGCCAGAGGTTATGAAGAAGGACCATGAGTAGATGCCAGTTGTTGTCCCTTATTTTAAAATTTTGCATGATTATGTTATTTTGTCATGTTGTCTTAAAGATGATCATTGCAGGAAAATGCCTTATATATATGACAAACATTTTGTTTCATGCCAGGTGTACCAATTTGAGTGTCTCTTGCCTAACAAACGATTTTTCAAATTCGAAAGTTGACTACGATTTTGATATTGGGCTGGATTTTCGATTTAATGGGCATTGAGCAAGATGAGACAGATAATGACGGCACGCCTGACGAGATCAAAGGATGGGTCGAAGACAAACCCCAAACCCAACTCAAACCAAACCATCACCATAAAAAATTGGAACCCCTGACAAAACCCAGAGAGCTCAAAATAGGAACAGATCTGACCCCTAGCCAGAAAACAGAGCTGTTAAGCCAGTATGGAGATATCATTTGCCGATATGGGCAACCTGAGGCCTTAGTCTCCGACAATGCCAAAAATTTGAGCAGTACCCTTATGAAGGAATTATATGACCAGTTCAAGATCAAACACCTCAATTTTGTCATTTGTCGTCCTAAGATGAATGGGGCAGTGGAGGCTGCGAATAAGAATATCAAGAAGATCATGGCGAGAATGTCTGCTAAACATCGGGGATGGCCGGATCTGCTACCTTTCACCCTGCTGGCGTACCGAAAATCGGTGCGTATTTCTACAGGGGCAAACCCCTTACACTCTGGTATACGGAATAGAGGTAGTTCTGCCATTTGAGGTTGAGATGCTCAGATAAACGAGGAGGGTTGAATGCAAGGTCGATACGACCAATTGGCCCTAATTGATGAGAAAAGGGTGGCTGCTATTTCACGCGGCCAGTTTGTATCAGCAAAGAATCTCTCGATCTTACGACAAAAGATAAGACCTCAGAAGTTCAAAGAAAATGACCTAGTGCTAAAGAAAGGCAATGCCTTCTCTAAAAAAAAAAAAAAAAAAAAAAAAAAAAAAAAAAAACAAAAAAAAAAAAGCGAAGCCAAAGGGAAGCTTGCCCCGAACTGAGGGGGGCCTTTCGTGATTAAGAAGGTGATATCCGGAGGAGCCCTCATATTGCAAGAGAGGGATGGAGAGGTGTTTCCATAACCCCTCAATTCCGACTCGGTGAAGCGGTTCCATTAAAAAAAAAAAAAAAAAAAAAAAAAAAAAAAAAAAAAAAACAAAAACAATTCCCAACAACCAGAAAAGCCTTTGAAAGGACCCATCATCATCATCATTTTCTCGTCGTTCTTTGAAAGAACGAACTACGTAGGACCTGATCTCCCGACTTGTGGGGGTACGTAGGCAGCCATCGTGGCACGGTCCCATTCCTTACAAAATAATACTTTCTTCTGTCAAAACAAATTCCCAACAACCAGAAAAGCCTTCCTATACCCTCAAAACCTTCCCGAAGTCAGCCACCTGATCAGCTGCATCTCAAGTGACCTAACCCGGACCCAACCAAACACTTAGTCAAAAAAATCTAAGACTCAGTCCGATGAAATCAACAGGGTGTGCGGTAGTATCTGTCAAATCTCCATCAAGACTTGAGAAGAGGAAGAAGGCAAGATATCAAAATCGTGGTTGACTGGATGAAATGAGGATCCGATGAAAGGCCACGATACGAAAAAAGGGGAAAATGACTGAATATAAATGCATGTCTATATCTATAAGTCATTTCGTTACAAGATTTCCTTTTTGATAACAGATGAAACTGACATAATCTATGCAGGAGATAAAATGATCTACAGATCTGAAACTAACTGAAGCAGGATGGATAAAGTGGTGGATAGATCTGAAGCATCGGCGTCCCCTGCAATCTACTGCCCCATCATGTCGATACGATCCAATAAAGAAATGGCTCGGCTAACGGTTGTAATCAAGGCCAGTCGGATCCGGCTATCCTCAGCGACCCGACTCGGGGCAGAATCGGCTGAAATGGAATGGTCTGCGGTGTCATCAGTGAAAATCACTCAAGAGTCATCAAATACTCCAAACTGACTCAAACGAACCACAACAAAGATGGTGAGCACCCCTGGGAAGGGCTGATATCCACAAAAGAAAAAAGACAGAAAACAACAAACCCTGGGAAGGGCTGAGATCCAAGCAAACCACGACAAGATGGTGAGCACCCTGGGAAGGGTTGATATCCAAGCAAACCATGACAAGTTGGTGAGCAACCTGGGAAGGCATCCAAGCAAACCACGACAAGATGGTGAGCACCCTGGGAAGGGCTGATATCCAAGCAAACCACGACAAGTTGGTGAGCAACCTGGGAAGGCATCCAAGCAAACCACGACAAGATGGTGAGCACCCTGGGAAGGGCTGATATCCAAGCAAACCACGACAAGTTGGTGAGCAACCTGGGAAGGCATCCAAGCAAACCACGACAAGATGGTGAGCACCCTGGGAAGGGCTGATATCCAAGCAAACCACGACAAGTTGGTGAGCAACCTGGGAAGGCATCCAAGCAAACCACGACAAGATGGTGATCACCCTGGGGAGTGATATATCCAAGCAAACCACGACAAGTTGGTGAGCAACCTGGGAAGGCATCCAAGCAAACCACGACAAGATGGTGAGCACCCTGGGAAGGGCTGATATCCAAGCAAACCACGACAAGTTGGTGAGCAACCTGGGAAGGCATCCAAGCAAACCACGACAAGATGGTGAGCACCCTGGGAAGGGCTGATATCCAAGCAAACCACGACAAGTTGGTTAGCCACCTGGGAAGGCATCCAAGCAAAACCACGACAAGATGGTGAGAACCCTGGGAAGGGCTGAATATCCAAGCAAACCACGACAAGTTGGTGAGCAACCTGGGAAGGCATCCAAGCAAACCACGACAAGTTGGTGAGCACCCTGGGAAGGCATCCAAACAAACCACGACAGAGTGGTGAGCAACCTGAGAAGGCATCCAAGCAAACCACGACAAGATGGTGAGCACCCTGGGAAGGGCTGAGATCCAAACAAACCACCACAAGGTGGTGAGCAACCTGGGAAGCCATCCAAGCGAACCACTACAAGTGATGACATCTGTAGAACAGTATCAAAAGACTGTACAGGGGTCATTTTTTCTCAATTTACATGTTGTGTCACACGCATGAATAGATGATAATTCTGTATGTGATCCATGAAATGAAAAAAAAAAAAATCGAGCAGGTCAGGTGTCAAGGTCCTAGCCTATCAGAGTCAAACGCGATGGGTGACCGGCGACGATACCCGGCCCCGACATGACGATCGACCGGCGACGATAACCGACGATCACGAGATGGATGACCGGCGACGATAACCGGCTCCGACAGATAACCAACCGGCGACGATAACCGGGGGTTACAAGATGGATGTCCGGCGACGATAACCGGCTACGACAAGATAACCAACCGGCGACGGTAACCGGGGGGTTACGCGATAGGTGACCGGCAACGATACCCGGCCCCGAACAAGACGATAGATTGGAAGAAGTAAACCCAACGACTAACAAATACGGTCAAAGGGTTAAAGCATCGACACTCTTGCGGATGTTTTTGCATGCGTTACATCTTGTGTTGCATCATAAATCATATGTGTTGCATCATGTATGTATTGTCAATTCTTATGCACTGCCATTCATGCATCGGGTGTCTGTTTCTTTATCCTGTTCATTTCATTTAACATTTCATAAACATGATAAAGAGGGGCAGCTGGTAGACACCCAAATTTTGCGCTTCGTTATACTAACCTTGACAGGAGGGCAAATTCGTCAAATGGATCAGCCTGCCGAGAGCAAAAGATGGAAAAGTACGGACACTCGACGCCACCATTGATAATTTGCAGCCGAAATCGACATGATAGCAGGGCTATCCGAATTTGGCATTCCCGGAAAGGTGTGGCGCGCTTCTCAATGATTCCCTCCCAGACTGTAAAATACGAGCCTATCAAGTGAAAACTGACGTTGCGGCACGAAAATCGGGGCGTGGCACGAAAATCGGAGAAAGTCAAGCCCGCCAGCCGCGGATAGATCTGCGGCCAAGTGAGATGCACCAGCACGGAAACCAGCAAATCAGCACTACCAGCTGAGTGCGATGGGAGGTGGGCCAGCCAGCCGCAGATCTGATCTGCGGGCCAGCCGCAGATAGATCTGCGGCTGGCTTTGGCCAGCCTATTTAAACTCAGCTTCGGACAGCATACAGAAAGTTGGAGAAATTTTTGAGGAAGAAGAAGAATTCAGCAGCAGCCAAGCACGGAAATAGAGAGAAAATAGCTAGATTTTGCAATAAAAATAGGAAGAAAAGAGAGAAAAAAGAGAGAAATTTTTACTCCTTTGATTTTGATTGTATCAAATATATTTCATTATCCTATTCAAGTACACAACAAATTTACCTTCATTTGAGATCATTTTGCAAGGTAAAACTTCCTTTTGTTGTTAGCAATTTATATCATATTACTTGGTTAGATTAGATGTAGTTTTCATTACATATTGTTGAACAATCTTGGATTAGGGATTATTAGTGAGGTTCCGTTGGAATAAAATTCTTCCTGATAACCCGAGGATATCCAATCGACGAAATTTCTAGTTTGTTTATGGTGATTCATTGAGCGTAATTTATTTAGATCATCATTTCTGGATGTTATGGTGTATTAGATAAATCCGGGTGGGTTAGTTACGTAGTATTCATTTTGTGGGCATGTATTAATCTCGTGTGAGCCTAGGAATGCGACCCCGTGGTCCAAATCCGATGATGGACGTTTTGGTGTATGTATGTGATAGATTCAAGATGTTCGTTTTGTAACATGTAACCGTTGGGCCTTAAAACGACGCTAAGGTGAGAATCGGGTTTAAGGCCCCGTACTAATGGAATATGTGATTGTTGGCGTTTGGGGATATTTTGATGGCTTACATGCCCATGAATAGCCCCGACGCGTGTTTATGCTTGATTAGATCTTGTGACACAAAAATGATTTCAAAGATTAAACAATGAAGACTTGCATAAAATCAATCAAATTAGGTTATTAGCTTCACGGAGGATAAGAGATTGAAGTGCTAACGAATGTCGATTCCTATTTAACGAGAAAGCTAAAGAAAATCGTTTTCCAAAATATCACACAAAATGATTTTACAAATAAGTAACGTTTTATTAAATCTTCGTGCATAGGGTGAAAGAGATTCTAGAAATTGCCCGCTCGTTTCACGAAAGCAACGTATAGATCTCGATTCCTATTTTGACGAAGGTTTAAAATTCTTGTTTTGCCAAAACGACACTTAATGAAAATCTCATAGTTTTGGACAATTAAAATCAAACCTTTTTCATAAAAAATAAAGCTTTCTCGTGTATACCGAAAAGACATTCCGAAGCGTGCTCAAATTAAAACACGATTTTCCCTAAAATCCAAATGATTCTTTCATACAAATTCACCACAACATTCACATAAGTACACACACACACACACGCGCACCTACACACACACATTCATGAATTAAAGGATAGGAAAGCATTAAGATTGCGGTAACCGTGTTTCACGGAAGTCGAGGGATGCCTAACACCTTCCCCTCACTTAAACAAGCCCCCGAACTCTATGAATCTCGATTCGCAGACCAATTAATTCGGAGTCACACATGAGCCAGCGATTTATAAAAAACGAAAACTCGGATGAGTTGGTACATCCATTTCAAATATACCAACTGGCGACTCTGGTTAATTGGCTCATCATAAAAATGATCTTTCAAAACCCCGTCGACATTAATGCCGATCTTTTCTAAAAATCATTCAATCAAAAGGCTAAAATTGAAAAAGACTAGAAAGCGGAAAACCCGGCGTCGACACCTAGATTTGATGGGTAGAATGAATAGAGATGATTATGCCTTAATTTCGAGGACGAAATTCTTAGAAGAATGGATGAATGTGGCATCCCGAATATTTGTACGACTAGAAATATAGTTTTTAATGATGAAACTATTAAAAAAAAATCGGAAGAAGATTTATATGGACTGAGTAAGGATGTTTTGGTGATTTCGAGGACGAAATCCTTATAAGAGGGGAAGAATGTGACAACCCGGATTTTGGAGAATAAAATTTAAATAAGAATTTGATAAATAAAATTCTTATTATGAGACGTATCGGGTTTGAATGTAAAAATATATGTGTTATATATATATTTATGTGATTTATGTGGTGAACTTAATATGTATATATAAGTATGAAATATATACATATATTTAGAATGAAAGAGTTAATAGTTAATTAATGTAACGATCGCGAATCATAGGTAGCTTGGTAATTCGAGCTTAAAAATATTATTGAATAAAATAGATATTTTTATTAATAATATTTTGTGTTAAACGTTTACCGAAGTACTATGTGATAATTAAATTCCCAAGATTAGCCCAAAGTGAAGCCCAATTTAAATTCAATTTGGGAAGTCAAAATTGTCCAAGTGGGTGGAAGAAATGTTTAAGTATTCATTAAAGAAGGAATGCATGGAAGTGAATAATAATGCCTAATAGACTAATGGAGGAATATGGAATGAAGTGGAGCATTAAAGCTTAATAAACTAAGAAAGGAAATAAGAGTGCCACAATTGGGAAATGAAAAGCTACGGGAGAGGCTATTTAAATGGGACAAAAGAAATGGAAAGTGAGTGCTCTAATAAATTAAGGAACAATTTGGAAGTGGAGAATTAATGTTTATTTAATTAAAGAGTGAGAAAACAACATTTGGGAGAAGAAAATCAGCATTTTTGGAAGGGCTACGGAAGTGGCTAAGCAAGTGGGTACTAATTTCTTCAATAAATTATTTAAGGAATGCATGGAAGTGGAGAATTAATACTTGTTAACTAAGAAAAAGAGTAGAATTCAGCAAAATAGGGAATAAAAGGGAAGAGAAACCAACGGGTGAAGGAGAAGAAAAGGAAAAAGAAATTCAAGAAACTTTCTAAATTCTCCATCCTTTCACCTTCTTGCTCAATTCGTGAGAGAATATGGAATATGAAGAGATTGGGAGATGAAAGGGCTAAGCTATCAATTTCTATAAATACACAATTCCTAAAAGCTTGCTTAATTTTGCAAACTTAAACTACCATATGAAAATTTAATGAGAGAAAGAGGAGCTCGGTGATGGTAAGAGGAAGAGAAGAGAAATACTAAGCTACACAACTTCATCTTCTTCATCTTCTTCATTCCTATCATTAAAAGCTTCAAATATTCTAGAGAGAGAAAGAAATGGGTGGAGTGTTGAAGCTTGAATAAGGCTACGGGAAGACTCAAGGAAGAAGGGAAGAGGCTCATAGCAAACTCTAGCAAGCCATCTAGCATCTAAGAGGAAGAAAATCAAAGGAGTATGTTCTAAAAACCCTAAGCTCTCATTTATCTCTTTAGCTTCATATCTTGTTAGATATTATTGTTGTTCTGAGTTTTATGGGTTGAGGAACATCCTAAGGATAATGTTCAGTGGTTATAATGACCATTAAAAGCATGAAAGTGGAATTAAAATGAACAAAACGCGAACCTATGCGTAATGGATGAAAATATTTGGACTAGAGAGAAATGTTAATGGACTGTTTTGGACCCATTTTGTATTGTGCTCCAAAACTGAAAAATAAGTTATGGGATGATGTGTGGTACTCCTACGAGTTACGAACACAACCCAATTAGAACGAAGCAAAAAGAAGCATCATGTTATTCTATTCTTGAGATTGTTGTTCATTCAACTGCTATGACTTGCTGAGTAATTAAATGCTCACTTTTGCAAACTCTAAAACTTTTGCAGCCTAAGTAGAAGATCACGAATGACCAGATGTTGTTAAGTGAAAGAGCTTCGTTAAAGATGAAGATTTAATTGTTTAGGTGAACACAGTGTGTTCCATTTGTATTATTCAATGGTGTAATATTCATTGTAGTATGTATTGATGTTGTTAAGGTCTTAGAACCTGGGATTAGATGAGTTATGTTTTTATAATAGAGTATTTACACTCATGTATAGATAGATGTATAGAATGAGTAGTACCGTGGAGCACTAGATCCAGGGCTGAAGGTAGACCCGGATTTGGGGACGTCACAAAGGCAGAATGGGACTGGGGGCAAGACCAACAACAGGCCTTCGAGAAAGTAAAAGGAATTTTGGCTTCAGCACAAACGATGGTAGTACCACAAAGAGGAATACCATTGCAGTTGTACATCACGTCTACCACAAAGTCTGTAGGGGGATTGATCACACAAGAAGTGGATGGAGAAGAAAAACCTGTGTACTACATCAGCCGGATAATTAGAGGACCGGAAACCCGATACTCGCAGGTGGAGAGACATTGCCTTGCACTGGTGTTCGTAGCGCAGAAAATGCGACATTATTTTTTGGCGCATGAAGTAAAGCTTGCAACAAGAACTGACCCGATCAGATACCTACTGACTAGGCCAGCATTGGTAGGAAGACCTACAAGATGGATGATGATACTTTCAGAATATGACATCCAGTGCGTAACACCAAAGGCAATCAAATGTCAGGCTTTGACAAACCTACTAGCTCAATTTCCAAATGGAGAATATGAACCTCCCTCTGAGGATCTTCCAGGGGGAGAAGTAGAAGAAATTGACATAGTAGATGAAGACTCAGAATGGTGGAATTTAGCCTTTGATGGGTCATCTGCTGAAGGGAAAGGTGGAGCAGGCGTGGTGTTGACCACCAAAGAAGGAAAGGAAAGTAGCTTTGTCATACAAGTTAGACTTCCCCTACACGAACAATGAAGCAGAATATGAGGCGTTCATATTGGGATTATTAATGGCTCGAGAATTGGGAGCTAAACGTCTTAAAGTAAGGGGAGATTCAAACTTGATTGTGCAACAAATAAGAGGGCAATTCGCAGTGAAGGAGCCTATATTGGCACCGTATCGAACTGTAGCACAAAAAGTGATGGGGGACTTCAGGAAGGTGGTTATTGAGTACGTGCCAAGAGGACAAAATAAACAACCTGATGCATTAGCCACGGTAGCATCTAGAGTATATGTCCAAGGAGAAGACCTAGATGTGAAGGTAATGAAGAGAACCCTCCCAACCACGGTGCTAGACTTGTTCACCAAAGAGATGACAGATGATTGGAGACATACTATCTCCCATCAATTGTAAACGAAGGAGGGGACCATATCACCAGTGGAACTTCAGAAATACACCATCATCAAGGGAGTCTTGTACCATAAAGAAATAGATGGGGTATTGACATGATGCTTGGGGAGGCTCGAAGCACAACGAGTTTTGCATCAGGTACATGCAGAAAATTATGGATTGGCAGATATCGGATTGTATAGAAGGTTGCAGCGCCAAGGGTATTATTGGCCTGAAATGAAGAAGGAAGCAGATGCACTTCAACGACAATGTGTTTCATGCCAAGAATACCTTGGGGAGGAGGAATGCGCCTTCATTGATGACATAGCGGATTGGCGAATCCCTTATATAGCGTTTTTACAAAGCGGCGATCTGCCTGCCGAAAAGAAGGACGCAATCCTGATAAAGAGAAAGTCACAATGATTCTTCTTGCAAAATGAAGAATTGTTTAGAAAGGGGTTCAATGGCAAGCCTTTACGGTGTTTAGAAGTAGGAGAGGCCAAAGATTTGGTCTATCAAATGCATAAAGACGAGCACCAAGGGGGAGCCAAATTATACAAACAACTTATTGATCATGGTTATTACTGGCCGAAGATGGAAGGAGATTGCTTGGATTTTGTTAAAAAGTGCCACATCTGCCAAATCCACGGGAATCTGATTCATGCTCCCGCTGTAGACCTACGGACCATAGCAACACCATGGCCCTTTCATACATGGGGAATGGATCTTATAGGTCCCATTTATCCTAATTCTAAGGGCAACATATGGATCTTGACGGCCACTGAGATGTATACAAAGTGGGTAGAGGCAATCCCTTTGAAAAAGGCTACGGGTCCAGCAGTGGCGAACTTCATTAAGGAACATATCATTTGTCGTTTCGGGATCCCGAAAATCATTCTGTCAGATAATGGAACTCCTTTCATTAATAGAGACATCAAAAGTCTGATGGAAAGATATAGGGTGAAGCACTACAAGTCATCGTCATACTACCCGAAAGGCAATGGGCAAGCCGAAGCCACAAACAAAACCTTGATCAAGATTCTGTCAAAAACTCTAGATGATCATCCGAAGACATGGGCAGAGCAGTTACCGATAGCATTATGGGCATATCGAACTTCAAAAAGAAAACCTACGGGTGAAACCCCATATGCTTTAGTTTATGGAGAAGAAGTTATCTTGCCCGCCGAAATAGAAATCCCTTCAGCTAGGATGAGACTCCGAAGCTTAGTCGAGGAAGAGAACCGACCAGCAGCCCTAGAGGCCTTAGCTGACTTCCGAGACCGAGCCAAAGAAAAATTGGAACGGTATCACGAAAGACTACGATGACAATACAATACCACAGTGGTACCGCGACAAATTCTGGTGGGGGACTTGGTGCTCAAGACAACAAATCAAGTCATGAGGGGAACACCAACCACCAAATTTTACCCCAAATGGGATGGCCCGTATAGGGTACGAGAGATCTCCGAAAGCGGGTATTGCAAAATATCGCGCGTGGGATCAAATGCTATCTCAGGCCCATTGAACCTGAAATGGGTAAAGAAATATTACACATGAGATAGTAATCACGAGAGTTATACTTTTAACTTCAAAAGTAGTTGAGGCACCTGACTATAAGTCCTCAAAGTTATACTTTCAACTTTAAAAGTAATCGAGGCACCTGACTATAAGTCCTCAAAGTTATACTTTCAACTCTAAAAGTAATCGAGGCACCTAATTATAAGCCCTCAAGCCCGAGAAAGTTACACTTTATCTCTAAAAGTGGCGAACGTTATGCTTTATCCGACAAAAGCAAAATCTATTATTATTATCTTTATGAAATTTTTTTGAAACGTTGTGCTTTTCGTTAAAAGTAATATGATTATTAATAAAAATGTCAAACTTTCACTTATACTTGAATGTTCTTTGATTTTAAAAGTATGGATTCAAGTGTTAGTTTGCGATAAATCGAAAAAAAATTGCATGTTTACTCTCACTATTATGAATATTGTTGTCTTGGAGTATTAATTTGAATAACTTATGATTCAATGCTAAACATTGGGTCTTAAGGAAAAAATTCAAGTTAAAGGCAATCAGTAATGCTAAAGAAACTCTATTATGATAAATGACATATAAATGAGTTGTTTGATACAGGAAATAACAAAAAACTACAAACAGTCATACCTAGAAGTACGGAGATCCAGCCCAACATGAAAAAATATTCATCGGGAGAGGGGCTGCACAAATCACGGGCTTAGAGAATGCCTATAGCTCCACGACATCTTTGTTGTTGGGTGGATAGCCGAGGTCACTAAAAGGCGAGGTGGCAGAATTAAGATGAAGAAAGTCAAATAAGGCGAGCTCCTCAACGGGCAAAGAAAATAAAACGTCGATGCCCCCACCCAAAGAGCTAGCAACTGTGCCCTCCCTTTCAGGTGAAGCCACGGGAGAATCCTTTTGGGGAGGATGGAAATCAACAATAGGTTTCGAAGGATTCCCCCTCGGAGGAGGAGGATTAACTGCCATAATAGCATCAGCATCAACATGGGTGTTACCGGTAGCCTCCAAGCTGTCATGAGAGGATGTTATATGTGGGCGTGAAGATGGAACTGTACTAACCACAGCAGGACCTAAGCCTACATCAGACATGAAATCATCAATATTAAGGCTGACACGATCATCATGAGGTGAGGAGGACTCGACAACGATCATGTTATGTCAGGGAGGCTCACAAGTAATGGAGGTCGCCACCTCACTTGCCGTACCCATAAGAAATCCAATGGGAACATCATCATCATCATCATCATTCTAGGCAATCTAAACACAAGGATCCTCAGCTTTACTCTAGAGCCAGTAACTCTCATCTCTCCGACAGCAGAGGATCCCGGGGGAGGAACTCGAGGAGGTACCCGAGACGAAGTCTGGAAGGATTGTGTCACCATGAAATCATGAAGTATAATTGTCAGCCCGCATGAAAGCCTCTATCAAGTATGCAACGCACTTGGTATCCCTAGGAGACAGTCTGGATGGGCTACAAGAAGCCGAAGCAACAACAGGAAACTGCAGGATATATAATCTAGAATATGAACATAATTTGAAAAAAAAAAAGAGAAGCAGACATACTCTAGAGTATGGGTGAATTCCCCCAAACAGTAATGAATGTGCATGAAGAAAAGTACCCGCGGGAAATCAACACAGTAAGTGCGTCATGATACGTAGATCCCTACATGGCTGAATGCCTTACATGGCTGAATGCCCTACATGGCTGAATGCCCTACATGGCCGAGCATTTCGTCAGTCCAATGTTGCCATCCTTGAAGACGACTAGATGTGTTAGACAGGAAGCGAAAGGGACTGAAAGGATATTCTTGTTTCTCTATGCACATGCGGGGAATGCGACCGGAATGGGGGAAGTCGTCCCAACCTCCGCAAGTCGCGACATAAAGAAACAAGCCTTCTTTCTCTGGTGAAGAAAAAGTTGTGCGATCATAAGTCCGGACTTGCTCCCAAAAAGTGTCAAAAGGTCCAAAAAAGGGAGCTTTTCCCCAATCATTGACGAAGGGAGTTAGCTTGGAAGTCTTCAAGTCTTCAGAGCATCCGGTAGACGAGGCCTGCAAGTAAGGAAGACTCCACATAAGAGTACTAAGGATGTCAAGTAATGCATATAAGCTTGAGTAGGTTTACCATGACAAGGGGAGATTCTGAGATTTTCACTTGAGAATACCTGAAAAGAAGAAGAAATGAAGTCAGAGAAGGATCAAAATCACAATTATGAAAGAAAAACAAGATTTGAAATTTTTCCAAAAAACTTCGGACAGCCAAAATGCATCCTTCGGAGCCATTTTTTGGGATATTTTGGTATGTGTCATGGCCGTTGGCGATGAGTTTTGAAGTACTCGTCGATACGGTCGTTTTGATATATTATGGGCCCCGAGACTCCAAACGGAACAAAAGTTATGGTCAAAACAGCGATCACGATTCCCAATGTTTAAATTTTGGTGATATTTCTCCAGGGTTCGGCCTCCTTAGGGTTCGGCCCCCAAGGGTTCGGCCTCCCTAGGGTTCGGCCCCCTAAGGTTCGGCCTCCCTAGGGTTCGACCTCCTGCAAAAAAAAAGTTTAATTTCCCATAGGGTTCGGCCCCCTCCTAGGGGGATTTCTTTTGTGTACCTTAAAAATTCTGATGCCCCACAAATTAATTTTTTGGAACGAATGCTTCTTTGTCAATAAATATTGTATTTTCTTTATTATCCGAGGGAACCCTACCGAGATATAATCCAAGTAACGGGGCTCGGAAGACAAAAGAAAAGCTACAATAACCTGAGAAGAAATGTAAGAGAAGCAAGTTAAGAAGAAGTTCGGCAGAAAGTACTCAAATAAACTGAAAAATTGAAAGAAAAGAAGAAGGAAGGGTGACCCTATAAAGTTCAACCCTTAGGATTTGGCCCTATAGGGGTGGAATTGTTTTTTTTACCTATTTCCCAAAGATGAAGACTGTTAGCTTGACGACTTCTTGGTGATCTTCAAACTTGAATGAGGAGAGAAAATGCCAAGACAAAAAAGTGCACGATGAAAAGAAAAGCCTAAGTGACTTGGGAGATGTATATATTCAAACTGGAAGCTTACAATAGCAAATGAAGCAATCTCTATTTTCCTCTTAAGGAAGATTTCGCAATATAAAGATAAGTTTATTTGAGCTTATTTCTAAATAAATATATAAATTTTCGAAAATTGTTTAAATTTGGTATTTTAATGAAATTTTGAAAATAAATATATATTTGATATTTGATATTTGATATTTTATTCCTAACAGTAGGACAATTTCGAAATTATTATTATTATATATATATATATTGAATGTTTGATTTTCTTAAGAAAAAAGATCTTGCTTTATAAAATTCTAATAAAGGAAGATTTTGTTTCTAAATAATAAAATAAGATTTGATTATTGGATCTGATGATCTTCCTTGTTTTAATTCTCAGAAAATAAGGAAATAAATAGCAAAATGAGGAAGCTTTTAGATGATCTACCAAGAAGTTTAAGGAAGAGCCCTTTTAGGTCTTGCCTTCCTAGGGTTTAACCCTAATGGGCTGGCCCCTAGGGGTTCCCTCTTCTAGAATTCTTGTGTTCACGACTTGGACAAGTAGAGTCACACAAAATGGTTCACAAGCCTGGAGTATTTTGCACGAGCGTCTCTCAGGAATCGTGACTCTCGCGCAGGGGGCAAATGTGGGCCCAAGTGCATATTAAGGTTCACATGACCTAATTGAATTAAATGTACAAATTAGAGTTTATAAAAACCTAATTAAATGTACAAATTAGGGTTTATGTGACCTAATTAAATGTACTAGACCCGGAGAAGTCTCCACGTGTTCCAAGGCAGAAGACTCGTGGATGCGATCCATTTTGAGAATTGATTGAGGGATTGGATTGGTGGCTAGCAGAATAGGGCAATTTGGGCATTACTTTGATGATTAAAGGGAATTTCTGGAATTTCTCCTTTAAAACATAATTAAAGAGTATTTCGGGAATTTTCCTTAAAACATGTGCCTGACATGTGATTATTTCCCAGGAAAACTCTATAAATAGCCCCTCTATTTTAAGAAAAGGGGATCGCTCTCAAGACATTATACTTAGACTCTTGGAAGCTCATTACACTGGAAACTCTCTCGCAACTCGAAGACTCTAGAAGGCTCTTGGAATCCCTGCTACCCTAACCCGGTTTCCGAATTCTAGGAGTTCTACCACGTGTCATTGGAGTAATCGCTCACCTGTTCTTCTCCCCTCTTCAATCAATTAATCAATTTCGTGCTCTTCGTGGATTTCTCTCCTCTCCAGCCAACACGAAACCTAACCCTAGCAAGGTGTAATTTCCTTACCTACACTTGTCTCATAGGACATGCATAATATAATCATTACTGAGCTATTGACTTTTTGGATCCGTGCATTACTCAGAGATCGTGCGAACTTCAACATTTAGCCTTGTGATTGTTGTAGACACCTTAATTTTGCGTCAATTTGAATAAAATAAGAATGTCTCGAAAGTGAAAAGAAATGTGATTTAGTTTTTTTTTGGGGGGGGGGGTGAGTTTGATATGGGGGTGGTTGGTGTAGCCCTAGTGGTATGGGACAGCTACATCATAAGGGTAAAAATTGAAAATTTTGATAATTGAAGTTTCCAACTGAAATGTTTTAAAGGCCTAATGGGACTGGAGTGAGAGAATAACCTTCTGACCAATAATGGGCTGCATGGGATCTTATGTTGGGCAGCATGCTACTATAGAGTTGATTTATTTGGGTCGTACAACACTATAGTGCCAGTTTGCCTCCATCAAAATCTTGCCTTTTCAGCCCTTCTCATCTATAAATAGAGTTGGTTTTAGGGTTTTATAAATAGAGAGAATTTTGGAGAGAGCTTTGCAAGGTATTTAGAGAGAATTTTCAAAGAACAAAAAAATTGTAAAAGAAATATCGTAATGGAGTAGCAAAGCTTCATCCTATATCGTAAAAGAAATCTAATTCTTAAGGTATATTCTAACTCTTAAAACCCTAAAATGTTCATTGTTGTTTTTTTTGATCCTCAAGTCTTGTATGGAGTTTATACATGCAATGATGTGAATTTAGTAAATTCATTGGATTTTATTCATATTTAGTAGAATATTTGACTGTTGAAACCATTTTTGTGATTAGATGGTTAATATAGTTAAACATTATAGAATTTCATATTACTTTTCTAACTTGGATATTTGTATGGGTATTTTCTTCCCTTCGAGAAATTTTTGGATGTTGCGAGGTTGGAGGTACATTAATTGGCTTTTAAAAACCCCTTCGCTGGAACTTCGTGATGTATATTGGTTGATGATGTTTGTTAACGTTTGTGTGAACCTAGGAGCCTAATTAAGGTCCTTAATCAATATGCTCCAATGGACATAGAAAATATTTGTGTAACAAGATATTGGTGATTTAATGTTGTTGTTTCAGGGCCTTAAACCAATTAAGATGGCCTTTATGCCCGAAATTGAGATTAAGGCCCTTAATAGAGAATTTGTGGATTGTTAAGGTTTAGGGTTTGTTGAAGATGGCTTACATGCTCGAAAATTAAACTCCAAACCCTAATTTGAATGGTTTTGTTGTGATGAAAAAAAGGTTTCAAATTATTTTTTTAAAAATATTTTCTTAAATTGGATCAAGCTAGGGTGTTATCACATTTAAACTAAAATTGGAAGTATTTTGAGTCATGGATTTTTATTTGGAAAAAGAGCCCTGTAGAAGAAAAAAGAAAATCCTATTTTATAATTTTAAATGCTTCATCATCTATATGCTTATTTTGTTAGTATTGTTTATATCATTGTCAAATAATATTGCTTAGAATGTTATGTGCTAATGTTGCATAGTGCAAACGTGCATCTGCTCTTAATGAATAATGGTTCATTTGTGAAAAACCTACTAAAGAGCAATCTTATTGCAATAAATCAGGCCATTTTGATTCCTAATACTAAAATTTAAATGAATTGGTGGATGCTAATAATTAGACAGTAATTGGAAAATTTGTCGAAAGGCCCATTTAATACTGGAATAGAAGTTGTTTTTTTGAAAAATTACCTTAGTTATGCTAAATTACAATCTTTGTAAAACAATTAAGTTGGTGATTATATTTTTTGTTGAACCTATTAAGTATTGGTTTGATTAATGTATTTGTTAGCTTCAAGACAATGCAAGTATCGATGTCCGCTTTGATATGAAAATACAATTTGTGAGTTGGTTTGGGATGGATTGACATATGTTTAGGCGGTTGGAAATGGACGCTAGAATTTGAACTCTTAGGTTGTAAGATATTAGGGTTTTAGGGTTTTTTAGGGTTTAGCTAGATTATATATTTAATTATTTATTGGTATAATATATATATTTAAAATATATATAATTGAGTAATTTTTATTATTATTGTATAAATGTAATATATTTAATTATTCATATATAATTATATTTAATTATTTATATAATTATTTATTTATATATTCAATTATTTAAATATATATCAATATGATATATATTTAATTATTTTATAAATATATATAAATATGTATTTATTTGAATTATTAATATTATATAATTGTTTAGGGTTTATGGTTCTAGGGTTCAGGATTTTTTAGGGTTTTTTAGGGTTCAGGGTTTAGCTAGATTATATATTTAATTATTTATTGGTATAATATATATATATAAAATATATATAATTGAGTAATTTTTATTATTATTGTATAAATATAATATATTTAATTATTCATATATAGTTATATTCAATTATTTAAATATATTTTAATATGATATATATTTAATTATTTTATAAATATATATTCATGTGTATTTATTTGAAATATTAATATTATATAATTGTTTAGGGTTTATGGTTCTAGGTTTAGGGTTTGGCTAGGTTATATATTTAATTATTTATTGGTACAATATATATATATATATATATATATATATATATATATATATATATATATATATATATATATATATAGTTCTGTGATAGATGAACTGGAGGTTGCACCTCCACAGATTAGGTCGGTACACATTTTTAATATTGCCTATTGGATTTTTGCCTGATGTTTTCCTCCATTGTTTTGCAATTAGCTTTACTTTGGAGATTCCCATTCTATGTTATTGATAATGTGTGTATTTTTTGTTTATTTTTATTTTTTCCTACTTTTGAAATGACTTTTGCGTTATGACTTTTCTTTTGAAAAGTGGAATCTATATCTATATCTATACATTTATTTAAAACTTGAATTTTTAATTAATAGGATTCATACAAATCTTCATCATTGAACTCACATTTGAACCATCTCACATAACAAGCTTTAATCTTGTGAATGATTATCATTTAGTGTTTGTTGATGCTCAATTATGACATGCTTAATATGCCGTTATTTGATTTCAAAAGTCAAATTATATTTCTAGTTTTGAAACGAAGAAAGTACTTACTAACAAGTTATGATCGATAATTGAGTCAATATATGTGTAAATAACAATATGAGGATGCCATAAATACCTTAAACTAGCCACTACTATTGTTTTCTGGTTTACATGTTTTTGGGGAATGAGATCCTCTCCATTTCACCAATTATCCACTTATAATGATTTTGTTAGTAATGATCAAAATATGTTAATAGATAGTTAATGATATTAAGATCAATCCTAAAATAAAGGTAATCCGGCATTTTTTTCACCGTTAAAAGTCTAAAAGAATTTCCACCGTTGAAATTTAACGGTGAAAAATCTTTTACACTTTTAACGGTGAAAAAGTATCGGATTACCTTTTTTTTTAAATTGATCTTAATATCATTAACTATCTATTAACATATTTAAAGCATTACTAACCAAATCATTATGATCCAATAATTGATGAAATGAAGTGAAATGAAAACTCTCCGGTTCAAATAAAAGGGAGAGAATCCTTGTCCTGTTTTTGGTGGTCGATGTTGGAATTAATGTTGCTTCTGCTACCAATACCAAGGATTTTTAACCCCACAAAGTCGTCAATTGTATGTACGTAATTACATGTTAATTAATTTCTATATTATATATACATATATATAGACAGATTTTATATATATATATATATCTGTGTGTGTGTGTGTAACGTAGCTTAATTAAGACTAAAGATATTTGCTTATGTTGTTATAAATGTTAATACATACATTATTAATTACAAATTAAATAAGCATAATTAAGTGTGTGTGCGTGTGTGTGTGTGTAACGTAGCTTAATTAAGACTAAAGATATTTGCTTATGTTGTTATAAATGTTAATACATACATTATTAATTACAAATTAAATACGCATAATTAAGTGTGTGTGTGTGTGTGTAACGTAGCTTAATTAAGACTAAAGATATTTGCTTATGTTGTTATAAATGTTAATACATACATTATTAATTACAAATTAAATAAGCATAATTAAGTTACTGCTTGACCCTATATATGCAATGATATTATTACTTGTAAATTAATAGTTTTACAATAGCTTTCTATTGAATGTTGTAAAACTATTAATTTACAAGTAATAATAGAAACCTATCAACTTTTGTAGTCTAAGAAAAAGTTGTTAGTGATTTTGTTTTTAATTATGATTGTCTTCAGAAAAAGAAAGAATTTAAACATTAGTACCAAACTACTCCCTTCGTCTCAAAATAGTTGTCCGATTTATCTGATAATAATGCCTATATTTTAAAGAGGAGAAAGTATTAAGAGTAATTAAAATCAAAGTTTATTATTTTGTAACTTAAAAAAGAATGTGTGTCAAAAATTAATGTGTGGATTAGATATGTGAGTAAGAACTAGACAAACTTTATTTTTATTTAATTTTGATGTACCATAGACAAATACGATAGGCGTTTGTTATCACTCAAATATTAATTTTAGTTAAAATTTATCACATCACATCATATCCACGACAAAACAAAATTTCATACTCTCCACAAAATATTCCTCTTGCCTTTTGTGCAAAACATTTTATTTTATTTTAATTAGAAAAATTATTTCTTTTTTGTTAATGATTAAAAAAGATGATGTTACATCTATCGTTTGATAATTTTTCATTGATAGAGCGGTAGTCAAAGTATTAGTGTAAAATTACTTAAATATTTAAATATTTTCTTGAACGATCAGTCAGTCTCTTTAGACTTTAAGTATCAAAGAATACATAAAGAAAATTATATATAAAAAAATTATTTATAAAAAAATAAATTGTTCCATAAAAATGTTATATTTTTATTAGTTATAATATAAAAAATTAAAATGACATAACATGATCAAGTATACCAACATAATTTTATTACCATAATTTTACTACTGTGTCATTATTATTAAATAAAACACTAATCGTCTTTAAAGATAAACATGCATGAAAAAAATATACATCATTTGAATTTATAAGTAGTATTCTTGTTGTATTATAATTATTTATAACAAAGGAATTAATCCTCTTATTTTATTTGTAAAATTTGTGTATTTGTGCGATAGAAGGAGTCATCCATGGAAGAAAATAATGTACGAGCAAAATACCTTTCCTCACAGATGCATCAGCAGAAGTCATCGTGAGATTCTTTTTATGTTTTAAAGTTTCAAGATTAGAAGTATATTAATTTGTGCAGTGGTTCAATGAATATGCAAGTGCATTTTGACTTCTTTTAAATTAATTTAAAATATCTATGAGAGTACGTAATCTACTCTCTCACCACATGGGAACTCACCACCTGACAATTATCACTACTAGACATACTCCTAATCCTATATAGGCCAGCAGCTATATCTGTTCATAGCAGTCAAAATTTAAAAAATGGAGAGTTGTACTAGAGTAAAACGTGTACTCCTCCACTTCTAAAATTATATGCACATTTTTCTAAATTTGAGATATGTTCTGTATTTTTACAATCATCTCATCAATAATATATTATTAATTAATATTCTCTCCGTCCTAAATTAATTGCATTTCTAGAGCTTTTTAAAATCAAATTGACTATTTTTAAAACTAATCTTTTTACTATTTTTGCTAACATATAGGTAAAAATATTATAACTAAAAGAAAGTATATACAATTTACTACTAATTTTAATTTTTATAATTTTAAAAATATATTTATATATGCTTAATTATTAATTTTAAAAATATTCAATTTGACTTAAAAAAATCCTAGAAAAGCAATTAATTTGGGACGGAGGGAGTAACAACAAATGTATACTTCGAAATAAATTAATTTATATCAGGTATAATTTTGATTTTGAGAGTATTTTAAATTAAAAATATAAGAGTTTTTTTTAATCCTTTTAAGAATAAGAAATGTAGTTTTATTTAACTGATATATGAAAAAGAATTAATTTATGTATACATTTAGTGTCACATTAAAAAAAATACAAAAAATAAAATTAAAAAATTAAAAAAGAAAAAAGAAAATATTGTTAAGAGAAAAGAAAATTAATTTTATGACTATTTTAATTTAAATATATTTATATACACACATAAATTGATACTCATAAAAAAGGGGACCGATAGGCAGACAGCCAGACAAGCGCGGCTAAGCAGCGCCGTAGAAGAGATAATTATTTATAACAAAGGAATTAATACTCTTGTTTTATTTGTAAAATTTGTGTAAAATTTGTGTATTTGTGCGATAGAAGGAGTCAAGAATTGGCTGGCTGGCACTGGCCACACTTCCCCATGCTCTGCTCTTCTTCACCAGTACTAGTAGCATCACTTCCCATATGTGCATGTCTTAACTCTTAAATTAGATTTAACACACTTTGACGTCCACTGTGCAAACATTCTCCACTTTTTGGCGGGTAAAAGCATCCATGTTAGTAAATATTAATCACCCAAAAATATACTACAGTTCTTCATTTCCTGCTTCTTCTTTTTTTCCTCTATAAAATTAGGAGTGGGTTTATAAATGGGTTTTTTAGGGTTTAGCTAGATTATATATTTAATTATTTATTAGTATAATATATATATTTAAAATATATATAATTGAGAAATTTTTATTATTATTGTATAAATATAATATATTTAAATATTCATATATAGTTATATTTAAATATTTATATAATTATTTATTTATTTATATATTCAATTATTTAAATATATATTAATATGATATATATTTAATTATTTTATAAATATATATTATTATGTATTTATTTAAAATATTAATATTATATAATTGTTTAGGGTTTATGGTTCTAGGGTTCAAGGTTTTTTAGAGTTTTTCACGGTTCAAGATTTTTTTCGGGTTTAGCTAGACTATATATTTAATTATTTATTGGTATAATATATATATTCAATTATTTAAATGTATATTAATATGATATATATTTAATTATTTTATAAATATATATTATTATGTATTTATTTGAAATATTAATATTATATAATTGTTTAGGGTTTATGGTTCTAGGGTTTAGGGTTTTTTAGGGTTTTTAACTGTTCACGATTTTTTTCGAGTTTAGGGTTTAGCTAGATTATATATTTAATTATTTATTGGTATAATATATATATTCAATTATTTAAATATATATTAATATGATATATATTTAATTATTTTATAAATATATATTATTATGTATTTATTTGAAATATTAATATTATATAATTGTTTAGGGTTTATGGTTCTAGGGTTCAGGGTTTTAGGGTTTTTCACAGTTCAAGATTTTTTTTCGGGTTTAGGGTTTAGCTAGATTATATATTCAATTATTTATTGGTATAATATATATATATATATATATTTCAAATTTATATAATTGAGAAATTTTTATTATTATTGTATAAATATAATATATTTAATTATTCATATATAGTTATATTTAATTATTTATATAATTATTTATTTATTTATTTATTCAATTATTTAACTATATATTAATATGAAATATATTTAATTATTTCATAAATATATATTAATATGTATTTATTTAAAATATTAATATTATATAATTATTTAGGGTTTAGGGTTATAGGGTTTTATGATTTAGGGTTTAGTTAGATTATATATTTAATTATTTATAAATACATATTAATATTATATAATTGTTTAGGATTTATGGTTCTAGCGTTTAGGGGTTTTTAGGGTTTAGGGTTTAGCTAGATTATATATTTAATTATTTATTGGTATAATATATATATATATATATTTAATATATATATATAATTGAGTAATTTTTATTATTATTGTATAAATATAATATATTTAATTATTCATATATGGTTATATTTAATTATTTATTTATATATTCAATTATTTTAATATATATTAATATGATATATATGTAATTATTTTTTAAAAATATATTAATATGTATTTATTTGAAATATTAAATATTATATAGTTGTTTAGGGTTTAGGGCTCTAGGGTTTTATGGTTTAGGGTTTAGCTAGATTATATATTTAATTATGTATTGGTATAATATATATATATATATATATATATATATATATATATATATATATATATATTTAAAATATATATAATTGAGTAATTTTTATTATTATCGTATAAATATAATATATTTAATTATTCATATATAGTTATATTTAATTATTTATATAATTAATTATATATTTATATATTCAATTATTTTAATATATATTAATATGATATATATGTAATTATTTTATAAATATATATTAATATGTATTTATTTGAAATATTAATTTTATATAATTATTTAGGGTTTAGGGTTCTAGGGTTTTATGGTTTAGGGTTTAGCTAGATTATATAATTAATTATTTATTGGATATATATATATATATATATATTTAAAATATATATAGTTGAGTAATTATTATTATTATTATATAAATATAATATATTTAATTATTCATATATAGGTATATTTAATTATTTATATAATTATTTATTTATTTATTAATATATTCAATTATTTTAATATATATTAATATGATATATATTTAATTATTTTATAAATATATATTAATATGTATTTATTTGAAATATTAATTTTATATAATTGTTTAGGGTTTAGGGTTTTATAGTTTAGTGTTTAGCTATATTATATAATTGTTTAGGGTTTTATAAATAGAGAGAATTTTGGAGAGAGCTTTGCAAGGTATTTAGAGAGAATTTTCAAAGAACAAAAAAATTGTTTTGAAAAATATGGCGAGTGATTGCTATTTTCTTGAATATCGTAATGGAGTAGCAAAGCTTCATCCTATATCGTAAAAGAAATCTAATTCTTAAGGTATATTCTAACTCTTAAAACCCTAAAATGTTCATTGTTGTTTTTTTTTATCCTCAAGTCTTGTATGGAGTTTATACATGCAATGATGTGAATTTAGTAAATTCATTGGATTTTATTCATATTTAGTAGAATATTTGACTGTTGAAACCATTTTTGTGATTAGATGGTATTTTCTTCCCTTCGAGAAATTTTTGGATGTTGCGAGGTTGGAGGTACATTAATTGGCTTTTAAAAGCCCCTTCGCTGGAACTTCGTGATGTATATTGGTTGATGATGTTTGTTACCGTTTGTGTGAACCTAGGAGCCTAATTAAGGTCCTTGATCAATATGCTCCAATGGACATAGAAAATATTTGTGTAACAAGATATTGGTGATTTAATGTTGTTGTTTCAGGGCCTTAAACCAATTAAGATGGCTTTTATGCCCGAAATTGAGATTAAGGCCCTTAATAGAGAATTTGTGGATTGTTATGGTTTAGGGTTTGTTGAAGATGGCTTACATGCTCGAAAATCAAACTCCAAACTCTAATCTGAATGGTTTTGTTGTGATGAAAAAAAGGTTTCAAATTATTTTTTTAAAAATATTTTCTTAAATTGGATCAAGCTAGGGTGTTATCACATTTAGACTACAATTGGAAGTATTTTGAGTCATGGATTTTTATTTGGAAAAAGAGCCCTGTAGAAGAAAAAAGAAAATCCTGTTTTATAATTTTAAATGCTTCATCATCTATATGCTTATTTTGTTAGTATTGTTTATATCATTGTCGAATAATATTGCTTAGAATGTTATGTGCTAATGTTGCATAGTACAAACGTGCATCTGCTCTTCATGAATAATGGTTCATTTGTGAAAAACCTACTAAAGAGCAATCTTATTGCAATAAATCAGGCCATTTTGATTCCTAATACTAAAATTTAAATGAATTGGTGGATGCTAATAATTAGACAGTAATTGGAAAATTTGTCGAAAGGCCCATTTAATACTGGAATAGAAGTTGTTTTTTTGAAAAATTACCTTAGTTATGCTAAATTACAATCTTTGTAAAACAATTAAGTTGGTGATTATATTTTTTGTTGAACCTATTAAGTATTGGTTTTTTAGGGTTTAACTAGATTATATATTTAATAACTTATTGGTATAATATATATATTTAAAATATATAATTTAATAATTTTTATTATTATTGTATAAAAGTAATATATTTAATTATTCATACATATATTTATATTTAATTTATCTATATAATTATTTATTTATTTTTATATTCAATTGTTTAAATATATATTAATATGTATTTATTTGAAATATTAATATTAGGGTTTATGGTTCTAGGGTTTAGAGTTTTAGGGTTTTTAGGGTTTAGCTAGATTATATATTTAATTATTTATTGGTATAATATATATATATATATATTTAAAATATATATAATTGGAGTAATTTTTATTATTATTGTATAAATATAATATATTTAAATATTTATATAATTAATTATTTATTTATATATTCAATTATTTAAATATATATCAATATGATATATATTTAATTATTTTATAAATATATATTAATATTTATTTATTTGAAATATTAATATTATATAATTGTTTAGGGTTTATGGTTCTAGGGTTTAGGGTTTTAGGGTTTTTTAGGATTTTAGGGTTTTTTAGGGTTTAGCTAGATTATATATGTAATTATTTATTGGTATAATATATATATATTTCAAATATATATAATTGAGTAATTTTTATTATTATTGTATAAGCATAATATATTTAATTATTCATATATAATTGTATTTAATTATTTATATAATTATATTTAATTATTTATATAATTATTTATTTATTTATATATTCAATTATTTTTAATATATTATTTATATGATATATATTCAATTATTTAAATATATATTAATATGTATTTATTTGAAATATTAATATTATATAATTGTTTAGGGTTTATGGTTCTAGGGTTTAGGGTTTTAGGGTTTAGCTAGATTATATATTTAATTATTTATTGGTATAAAATATATATAATTGAGTAATTTTTATTATTATTGTATAAATATAATATATTTAATTATTTAAATATATATCAATATGATATATAGTTAATTATTTTATAAATATATATTAATATGTATTTATTTGAAATGTTAATATTATATAATTGTTTAGGGTTTATGGTTCTAGGGTTTAGTGCTTTTAAGATTTTTTAGGGTTTAGCTAGATTATATATTTAATTATTTATTGGTATAATATATATATATATTTAAAATATATATAATTGAGTAATTTTTATTATTATTGTATAAATATAATATATTTAATTATTTATATAATTATTTATTTATTTATATATTCAATTATTTAAATATATATCAATATGATATATATTTAATTGTTTTATAAATATATATAAATATGTATTTTTTTGAAATATTAATATTATATATTTGTTTAGGGTTTCTGGTTCTAGGGTTTAGGGTTTTAGGGTTTTTTTAGGATTTTAGTGTTTTTTATTGTTTAGCTAGATTATATATTTAATTATTTATTGGAAAAATAAATATATATTTAAAATATATATAATTGAGTAATTTTTATTATTATTGTATAAATATAATATATTTAATTATTTATATAATTAATTATTTATTTATATATTGATTATTTTAAATATATAAAAATATGATATATATTTAATTATTTTATAAATATGTATTTATTTGAAATATTAATATTATATAATTGTTTAGGGTTTATGGTTCTAGGGTTTTAGGGTTTTTTAGGATTTTAGGGTTTTTTATTGTTTAGCTAGATTATATATTTAATTATTTATTGGTATAATATATAATATATATATATATATATTTCAAATATATATAATTGAGTAATTTTTATTATTATTGTATAAGCATAATATATTTAATTATTCATATATAATTGTATTTTATTATTTATATAATTATATTTAATTATTCATATAATTATTTATTTATTTATATATTCAATTATTTTAATATATATTTATATGATATATATTTAATTATTTTATAAATACATATTAATATGTATTTATTTGAAATATTAATATTATATAATTGTTTAGGGTTTATGGTTCTAGGGTTTAGGGTTTTAGGATTTTTTAGGGTTTTAGGGTTTAGCTAGATTATATATTTAATTATTTATATAATTATTTATTTATTCAATTATTTAAATATATATTAATATGATATATATTTAATTATTTTATAAATATATATTAATATGTATTTATTTGAAATATTAATATTATTTAATTGTTTACGGTTTTTAATATGGTTCTAGGGTTTTTTAGAGTTTAGCTAGATTATATATTTAATAATTTATTGGTATAATATATATATTTAAAATAAATATAATTTAGTAATTTTTTAGAGTTTAGCTAGATTATCGATGAACGCCCTCCGCACCTCTATGCCATTTATTATTGCTGTCACATACAACGGTCTGTTGTGCGGGTATCTTATCTCTCTATCAGCTTTAGAGAAAGATATCTTGCTTTCTTCCTCTTCCATCGTCTTCATAAATCCTTTGCTCACGGCCATGCATGTCTCCTGCGTTTCAGCAGCTTTAATGATTGCCTTGGTTGCTTCTATCCTCGCTTCCTTGGCCAAACCTATTTGATCGAAAAAATTTCTGAATTTAGCGCCATTCATTAAGGTTGTCACCTGCAGGCCAGGATCAACATTCTCCCTTTCTTCTATCACTTTTAAATTTTCCATCATCTCCACTTCTGGTGCTTCACTATGAGTAATAGTGTTACACGTTTCCTTTCCTTTGTGATTAGGCAGTGGCTTGTCATGTACACTGCTTCCTTTTCCCAGCTCGATTTCTCCTGCCGCCAACTTTTCATGGTATATCCTCCGCAGACTATAACAATCCATAGTAGAATGTCCTGCGTATTGGTGGTATACACAGAAGTCCGGTCTTCTTTTCATTTCTTCTGTCACGACAAACCTGGGCTTTGGAGGCCTCACCACTCCATGCTCTATCCATTGTTCATACAGATCCCTAAACGCCTTCTCACTGCATGTAATAGCCTCCGGGATTGGCATTCTTGCATAAATGTCCCCGGGCTTTCCTCTGCTCCGTTCAAAATTTTTCTCATTCTTCTCCCTCTTGCCCCCTTGTGGTTTTGGCTGAGAATCTGCTAAAGCCACAGTAGCCGTCCTTTTGCCCTTCCATGTAACCGTCGCATGGCTGGTGGGCAATGTCACGATTCCTCCTAAGTCTTGTGCAAAAGACGAGAGAGTTGCAAATGAATCGCAGGCTTTTGTGATGAGGTGGGGCTTGAAGGCATCTGTGGCACCATTGTTACATATGCTTACCAAGTTCTTTTCTTCAATTGGCTCTGCACACTTTTGTGCTTGAGCCCTAAATCTGTCTACATAATCTGACAGCTCCTCGTTCGGCTTCTGCTTGAATCGCATGAGCTCTACAATAGTTACCTGCTTCTGCACATAGAAAAATTTCTTAAAAAATTGTAACTTCAGATCATCCCAATCATGGACTGACCCTTTCTCTAAGTTATAATACCAACTGAAATCACCATCCGTCAAGGTCTTATTGAACTCCCTCATCAACAGGTTGTGGTTATTCACCTCATCATAACCCAACTATGGAGACAATCACTCCACGAACCTGGCAATATGCTCCCTGGCATTCCCTTTCTCCCCATTATACTTTGGGAACTGTGGTGGGTGCTCAATATACCCTATCGGGTAAGGTTGTCTCCGAATGTGTGCTAGGTAGGGAGGACTAAAGTCTAATTCCGAAGGTCTAGATGTCTGCTTACGAAGTTGATTGATTACGTCGATCATATCATCCTTCGTCACATACTGGCTCGTGGTATAGACTCTCTAAGGGGTTGTGATGTATTGATGCATTGACGGTGTATATGGTAAGGAAATTGGTTGGTGCACACTTGCATCGTGCAAAGCTTGTATTGGTTGTACTTGCTGGATTATTGGTTGTATGTGACTTGGGATGGTTGGTATCTGCACTTGTGAAAATGCTGGGAGTGTAGTCGGGATGATGTTTGGCTGAGGCTGGCTTGCTTCCAATCTAAGTGGTGGCACATCACCACTGTTCTAAGGCTCCAAGTTGATGACTGGAATCGGCTGACTCTCCATTGCTGGAGACATAATCTGATTCTCTTTGTTGTTGCTGTTGTCCTCCACTCCTGCTCGTTCCCCCTGCGAACTTCCTGGGAATATGGCTTTGAAAGTGGGGATTTGCATCAACTGCTGGCGGAAATTCCCCATTTCCTCTTGTTTCTTCTGCATCTCCAGCATCATTGTCATCATCATTCCCTGTCCTTCTCGTGCCTCTTTTAACGCCTTAAGCATCTCTAACTGCACAGCGTTCCCAGTTGTCTGTTCTCCACTCGCTTCTTCACCTTGTCTTCCCGTGCTTGTCTGCCTGACATTTGTTTGTTGTTGATCAGCCATGTATGGTGATGTGGAACTTCCTTCTAATGCGTCTTCTATGATGGGCTGGTCGAAATCTAGATTCGCGCCTTGGAAATCTTGGTCTGTTTGCCTTGGAACTGGATCCGGTGAAGTAATGCTTATCGTTTGTGAAACTCTCCCTGTAGTTCTCCCACTTCGAGTTGTGGGCATACCCTTCACGAATTCTACACCTCCCCAGCAGAGTCGCCAAAGAAATGTGGGCAAGAAAATCGTACCTTGCTAGGGTTAGGGTTTCGTGTTGGCTGAGGAGGAGAGAAATCCACGAAGAGTAGGAAATTAATTGACGAATTGAAGAGGGGAGAAGAACAAGGAGGCGATTACCCTAGTAACACGTGGCAGAACTCTTAGGATCCAAGTGCCTTCAAGAGTAACTAGGATCCAAAGAGCCTTAGTGTGTGCTTCAGGTTGAGAGAGAATCTCCAAGTCTTCAGTCTTTTCAAAGGTCTAAGCCAAGTGAGGAATCCAAAAGTCCCTTCCTCAATGGAATAGAAGGAGTATTTATAGAGTTTCCTGGAAAGTGGTCATGTGTCAGGCACATGCCCTTGGGGGAAATTCCAGAAATACCCTTAGTCACCAAAGTAATGCCCATATCGCCCCTGTCCTTCTAGCCACCAATCAAATCCCTCAATCAATTTCCAAAATAATGAGTTACCTCCACGAGTCTTCTGCCTCGGGACACGTGGAGGCTTCTCTCGGGTCTCACACATTTATTTTTTGACTTTTTCGTCTATTCATTTAATTCAATTAGGTCACAATGCAAACCCTAATTTGTGCATTCAATTCGATTAGGTCACATTGTGAACCCTAATTTTTACTTGGGCTCACAATATTAATATGTATTTATTTGAAATATTAATATTATATAATTGTTTAGGGTTTATGGTTCTAGGGTTTAGTGTTTTTTAGGGTTCTAGGGTTTTTAGGGTTTAGCTAGATTATATATTTAATTATTTATTGGTATAATATATATATATTTAAAATATATATAATTGAGTAATTTTTATTATTATTGTATAAATGTAATATATTTAATTATTTATGTAATTAATTATTTATTTATATATTCAATTATTTAAATATATATCAATATGATATATATTTAATTATTTTATAAATATATATTAATATGTATTTATTTGAAATATTAATATTATATAATTGTTTAGGGTTTATGGTTTTAGTGTGACGCCCCCAAAATAAGTTCACACAACCCATTTTGAGTCGCCAATAACATTCTACAAAAATACAAATAAAAATACGAATTTTCCCATTTACAGCTAATATTTGTCGTGCAAAATACGACAACACAAAACAAATACATCTTAAATTCTCAATACATTTATTGTCACACTAATAGTAAGGTATTGAGACACTTCTATTATCTCGGACCATCACTCCATTCCCCGGCTAGTCCTGCTACACTCTCTTTTCCTGAGGAGAACAATAGAACAAAAAGGAAAAGGGTGAGCACAAATAGCCCAGTAGGAAATATCATGACTAAGATAATGAAGAATAAAATTATCTTTAGCCTTCAACCGAAATAAATCAGAGATTTAAAGATATTACTCAATAACAACTGCAGCGGAACGGACAATCCATTAGAGGAGTCAAGTAGATTATAATATCTACCATCTTCTATAAGTTAAAGGATCACCACCAATATTATATCCCTGTAGCACCAATCAATAATTCATGTTCAACAGCCTCTCTTCGTACTACATGTCAAAGATATTTATTTGTAACACCAATCAACAATTTCAACAGCCTCTCTTTGCACTACGTGCCAAAGATATTTATTTGTAACACCAATCAACAGTTTCAACAGCCTCTCTTTGCACTACGTGCTAAAGATATTTATTTGTAACACCACCGGTCATGATCACGCCAAACGCCAGTTCATCTTTGCACTACAGGCCAAAGATATTTCACCAGAAGCCTTTATCTGTAACGCCAAAGGTCATGATTATACCAATACACAGTTTGGTCAAAATCATGTCACACCAGTTCATCTTTACACTACGGGCCAAAGAGAACTATCACCACAATTTAAGTATGAGGATGATGACAATGATATAAACATAAATACAGTGAGATCAAGGATAAGAAAAGATTTATAATTTAATCAGTGTCGAAGATTGACCAAATTATCAACACGATGACCAAATTGTGGAGTCAAATTCAAGAATGATATTCAAGAAATTATTTCATGCTTCAACTATAACGTATAAAACGAAATAGAAAGATTTAAGTGAAAAGATATTAGATGAAGCACAAACTATTAAGCTACTAATTTTCAGGGATTTTCACCATTTAAAAATAAGGTTTTGGAAACAAACAAAGATTTCTTATCATAAATGGAGAAATGTGAAAGAAAAAGATATCCCGTAAAGAGTACAAAAGAAATGATATTTTATACGAGTATAGAAGAATATACGAACTGCAAATGGATTTTCACCCGTTATACGATAATCCATGTAGACAGATTATTTCCACAAAAGATTAATAAGTAATGAATACGACGGGTTATTCACCAGGTATGCGTCAATCCGCACGAACAGGTTATACCCACAAATTTATAAGGAACAAATGAAAAGGGATATTCACCAGGTACGACACTCGTACATACAGGTTATTCCCACAGAGTAATAAGGAATGAATACAAAAGGGTATTCACCAGGTACGACACTCGTACATACAGGTTATTCCCACAGAATAATAAGGAATGAATACAAAAGGATATTCACCAGGCATGCGTCATACCGCACAGACAGGTTATCCCCATAAATTAATACAGAATGAATAACAACCTTTATGAGTATAATATCATGAAAACAAATGATATTATATATGAGTATGAAAGAAATAATATTCCCTACCTTCGTTAACAAGTGACGGGATGTTACTTTCTATGAAGTTTACTAACTTTGGATAATACTAGTATTCTCACAAATACTCACAATAGCCTAGCGCACTTATAGAACTAAAGAAATTTAGAGAGAGAGAGATGAAGTATAAGCAAGGAAGGTGTGAAATTTTCTTATACTAATCCCCCTATTTATAGTAAAATGTAATCAATATCTACCACACATTAATTATCACACTCTTTTTATATCATCCATCCATTTTTTCTTCAATCTCATCCATCTATTTTTTCTTCCATTTATATCATCCATCCATTTTTTTCTTCCATTTATATCATCCATCCATTTTTTTTCTTCCATTATCATCCATCCATTTTTTCTTTAATCTATATCATCCATCCATTTTTTCAAAAAGATTAATCCATTATCAAAAAGATAATTCCATTATAAAAAAAAACCATTATAAAAATATAACTACATTATCACAATAAATCCTTTTTTCTGTATTATTGTGTTAAAAGTATTAATATCACCGATAGCACATACTCGCAATACTGACAACTAGATTATTCCCAGGAAATAGGGGGTCTTCCACAAAAATGGCGCACAATTAAATAACCCCTTTCCTTGACAGAATTTCTAGACATTGTCAATAATGCTAAACTATCATATCAAATAATATGTGTTACAGTGTCATGATAAATAATATAAAATATTATGCAGATACTACTGTAACAATTATTGAATCAAGATACTGTGCAATTGCTACTTTATCAATTATTGAATCAATAATATAAAACACTGTGGAACACCGTGTGCTACTGTGGAATAACGTGTGCTACTGTGGAATAACGCGTTTTACTATTCTTTTTATCACCGGGTATTTCAACAGTTATCGGTTAAAGTTTTGCCGCCAATTTCTATCACTTTCTATATCCGACAGAAGGAATATTCCCCGACATAGTAGTTTGACTTTTTGTATAAATGAATAGTATATTCGTATGAATAGTACTTTCATATTTATACTGTATAATTTTCGTATCCAGCCTATATAAACGTTATGACATATTTCGAAGATCGAAGAAAATGTAAAAACGTTTCAGCATGAATAGTACCCCGTGAATAGTGATCGTGTGAATAGTGATTTAGCATTATTACTAGACATCTCAATTGTCACATTTCACTAGTAACTTTATCATTATCGATTTAACACCTTTCTGTTTAAAATAATAATAAGAAAAAAATTAAATTCTATTTATTAAATATTCTGTCATTTAAATATATATTAAAATAATATATATTGAATTATTTTATAAATATATATATTAATATATATTTATTTGAAATATTAATATTATATAATTGTTTGGGGTTTATGGTTCTAGGGTTTAGTGTTTTTAGGGTTTTTAGGGTTTTAGGATTTTTTAGGGTTTAGCTAGATTATATATTTAATTATTTATATATTCAATTATTTAAATATATATCAATATGATATATATTTAATTATTTTATAAATATATATTAATATGTATTTATTAGAAATATTAATATTAGGGTTTATGGTTCTAGGGTTTAGAGTTTTAGGGTTTTTAGGGTTTGACTAGATTATATATTTAATTATTTTATTGGTATAATATATATATATATATATATATATATATATATATATTTAAAAATATATTATAATTGAGTAATTTTTATTATTATTGTATAAAATATAATAATATTTAATTATTTATATAATTAATTATTTATTTATATATTCAATTATTTAAATATATATCAATATGTTATATATTTAATTATTTTATAAATATATATTAATATGTATTTATTTGAAATATTAATATTATATAATTGTTTAGGGTTTATGGTTATAGGGTTTAGGGTTTTAGGGTTTTTTAGGGTGTAGCTAGATTATATATTTAATTATTTATATAATTATTTATTTATTTATATATTCAATCATTTAAATATATATTAAAATAATATATATTTAATTAATTAATAAATATATATGTTAATATGTATTTATTTGAAATATTAATATCATATAATTGTTTAGGGTTTATGGGTCTAGGGTTAGTGTTTTTAGGGTTCTAGGGTTTTTAGGGTTTAGCTAGATTATATATTTAATTATTTATTGGTATAATACATATATTTAAAATATATAAAATTTAGTAATTTTTATTATTATTGTATAAACATAATATATTTAATTATTCATATATAATTGTATTTAATTATTTATATAATTATATTTAATTATTTATATAATTATTTATTTATTTATATATTCAATTATTTTAATATATATTTATATGATATATATTTATCTATTTTATAAATACATATTAATATGTATTTATTTGAAATATTAATATTATATAATTGTTTAGGGTTTATGGTTCTAGGGTTTAGGGTTTTAGGATTTTTTTAGGGTTTTAGGGTTTAGCTAGATTATATATTTAATTATTTATATAATTAATTATTTATTTATATATTCAATTATTTAAATATATATTAACATGATATATATTTAATTATTTTATAAATATATATTAATATGTATTTATTTGAAATATTAATATTATATAATTGTTTACGGTTTTTAATATGGTTCTAGGGTTTTTCAGGGTTTTTTAGGGTTTAGCTAGATTATATATTTAATAATTTATTGGTATAATATATATAATTTAGTAATTTTTATTATTATTGTATAAATATAATATATTTAATTATTCATATTTATATTTATATTTAATTATCTATATAATTATTTATTTGTTTTTATATTCAATTATTTAAATATATATTAATATGTATTTATTTGAAATATTAATATTTTATAATTGTTTAGGGTTTATGGTTCTAGGGTTTAGGGTTTAGGGTTTTAGGATTTTTTAGGGCTTTAGGGTTTAGCTAGATTATATATTTAATTATTAATATAATTATTTATTCAATTATTTAAATATATATTAATATGATATATATTTAATTATTTTATAAATATGTATTAATAAGTATTTATTTGAAATATTAATATTATATAATTGTTTACGGTTTTTAATATGGTTCTAGGGTTTTTCAGGGTTTTTTAGAGTTTAGCTAGATTATATATTTAATAATTTATTGGTATAAAATATATATTTAAAATATATATAATTTAGTAATTTTTTAGAGTTTAGCTAGATTATCGATGAACGCCCTCCGCACCTCTATGCCATTTATTATTGTTGTCACATACAACGGTCTATTGTGCTGGTATCTTATCTCTCTATCAGCTTTAGAGAAAGATATCTTGCTTTCTTCCTCTTCCATCGTCTTCATAAATCCTTTGCTCACGGCCATGCATGTCTCCTGCGTTTCAGCAGCTTTAATCATTGCCTTGGTTGCTTCTATCCTCGCTTCCCTGGCCAAACCTATTTGATCGAAAAATTTTCTGAATTTAGCGCCATTCATTAAGGTTGTCACCTGCAGGCCAGGATCAACATTCTCCCTTTCTTCTATCACTTTTAAATTTTCCATCATCTCCACTTCTGGTGCTTCACTATGAGTAATAGTGTTACACGTTTCCTTTCCTTTGTGATTAGACAGTGGCTTGTCATGTACACTGCTTCCTTTTCCCAGCTCGATTTCTCCTGCCGCCAACTTTTCATGGTATATCCTCCGCAGACTATAACAATCCATAGTAGAATGTTCTAGGGTTTAGGGTTTTTTAGGGTTTTGGCTGAGAATCTGCTAAAGCCACAGTAGCCGTCCTTTTGCCCTTCCATGTAACCATCACATGGCTGGTGGGCAATGCCACGATTCCTCCTAAGTCTTGTGCAAAAGAGGAGAGAGTTGCAAATGAATCGCATGCTTTTGTGATGAGGTGGGGCTTGAAGGCATCTATGGCACCATTGTTACATATGCTTACCAAGTTCTTTTCCTCAATTGGCTTTGCACACTTTTGTGCTTGAGCCCTAAATCTGTCTACATAATCTGACAGCTCCTCGTTCGGCTTCTGCTTGAATCGCATGAGCTCTACAATAGTTACCTGCTTCTGCACATAGAAAAATTTCTTAAAAAATTGTAACTTTAGATCATCCCAATCATGGACTGACCCTTTCTCTAAGTTATAATACCAACTGAAATCACCATCCGTCAAGGTCTTATTGAACTCCCTCATCAACAGGTTGTGGTTATTCACCTCATCATAACCCAACCATGGAGACAATCACTGCACGAACCTGGCAATATGCTCCCTCGCATTCCCTTTCTCCCCATTATACTTTGGGAACTGTGGTGGGTGCTCAATATACCTTATCGGGTAAGGTTGTCTCCGAATGTGTGCTGGGTAGGGAGGACTAAAGTCTAATTCCGAAGGTCTAGATGTCTGCTTACGAAGTTGATTGATTACGTCGATCATATCATCCTTCGTCACATACTGGCTCGTGGTATAGACTCTCTAAGGGGTTGTGATGTATTGATGCATTGACGGTGTATATGGTAAGGAAATTGGTTGGTGCACACTTGCATCGTGCAAAGCTTGTATTGGTTGTACTTGCTGGATTATTGGTTGTATGTGACTTGGGATGGTTGGTATCTGCACTTGTGAAAATGCTGAGAGTGTAGTCGGGATGATGTTTGGCTGAGGCTGGCTTGCTTCCAATCTAAATGGTGGCACATCACCACTCTTCTAAGGCTCCAAGTTGATGACTGGAATCGGCTGACTCTCCATTGCTGGAGACATAATCTGATTCTCTTTGTTGTTATTGTTGTCCTCCACTCCTGCTCGTTCCCCCTGCGAACTTCCTGGGAATATGGCTTTGAAAGTGGGGATTTGCATCAACTGCTGGCGGAAATTCCCCATTTCCTCTTGTTTCTTCTGCATCTCCAGCATCATTGTCATCATCATTCCCTGTCCTTCTCGTGCCTCTTTTAACGCCTTAAGCATCTCTAACTGCACAGCGTTCCCAGTTGTCTGTTCTCCACTCGCTTCTTCACCTTGTCTTCCCGTGCTTGTCTGCCTGACATTTGTTTGTTGTTGATCAGCCATGTATGGTGATGTGGAACTTCCTTCTAATGCGTCTTCTATGATGGGCTGGTCGAAATCTAGATTCGCGCCTTGGAAAGCTTGGTCTGTTTGCCTTGGAACTGGATCCGGTGAAGTAATGCTTGTCGTTGGTGAAACTCTCCCTGTAGTTCTCCCACTTCGAGTTGTGGGCATACCCTTCACGAATTCTACACCTCCCTAGCAGAGTCGCCAAAGAAATGTGGGCAAGAAAATCGTACCTTGATAGGGTTAGGGTTTCGTGTTGGCTGAGGAGGAGAGAAATCCACGAAGAGTAGGAAATTAATTGATGAATTGAAGAGGGGAGAAGAACAAGGAGGCGATTACCCTAGTAACACGTGGCAGAACTCTTAGGATCCAAGTGCCTTCAAAAGTAACTAGGATCCAAAGAGCCTTAGTGTGTGCTTCAGGTTGAGAGAGAATCTCCAAGTCTTCAGTCTTTTCAAAGGTCCAAGCCAAGTGAGGAATCCAAAAGTCCCTTCCTCAATGGAATAGAAGGAGTATTTATAGAGTTTCCTGGAAAGTGGTCATGTGTCAGGCACATGCCCTTGGGGGAAATTCCAGAAATACTTAGTCACCAAAGTAATGCCCATATCGCCCCTGTCCTTCTAGCCACCAATCAAATCCCTCAATCAATTTCCAAAATAATGAGTTGCCTCCACGAGTCTTCTGCCTCGGGACACGTGGAGGCTTCTCTCGGGTCTCACACATTTATTTTTTGACTTTTTTGTCTATTCATTTAATTCAATTAGGTCACAATGCAAACCCTAATTTGTGCGTTCAATTCGATTAGGTCACATTGTGAACCCTAATTTTTACTTGGGCTCACAATATTAATATGTATTTATTTGAAATATTAATATTATATAATTGTTTAGGGTTTATGGTTCTAGGGTTTAGTGTTTTTAGGGTTTTTTAGGGTTCTAGGGTTTTTAGGGTTTAGCTAGATTATATATTTAATTATTTATTGGTATGATATACATATATATATATATATATTTAAAATATGTATAATTGAGTAATTTTTATTATTATTGTATAAATATAATATATTTAATTATTTATTTAATTAATTATTTATTTATATATTCAATATTTTACATATATATCAATATGATATATATTTAATTATTTTATAAATATATATTAATATGTATTTATTTGAAATATTAATATTATATAATTGTTTAGGGTTTAGGGTTTTAGGGTTTAGCTTGATTAAATATTTAAATATTTATATAATTATTTATTTATTTATATAGTCTGTCATTTTAATATATATTGAATTATTTTATAAATATATACATTAATATATATTTATTTGAAATATTAATATTATATAATTGTTTAGGGTTTATGGTTCTAGGGTTTAGTGTTTTTAGGGTTTTTTTAGGGTTCTAGGTTTTTTTTGGTTTAGCTAGATTATATAATTAATTATTTATTTATATATTCAATTATTTAAATATATATTAATATGATATATATTTAACTATTTTATAAATATATATTAATATGTATTTATTTGAAATATTAATATTATATAATTGTTTACGGTTTTTAATATGGTTCTAGGG